>VZTE01004262.1:620947-637199 GCA_013397775.1 Eulacestoma nigropectus | reverse complement strand
AACCCCATCCCATCCCATCCCATCCCACCCCCCTGCACAGGGATACTCACACCACGGAGCAGGCGTAGCAGCCCTTCTGGCTGCTCTCACGGATCAGGAAGGTGCCGTCCCGTTTCCCACACAGCATTTCCTCTGCCTGCACGCGGTTGATCTTCCCCACGTACCACGTCCGCTCCTCGTGGTGGGGCAGCTCCTCCTCGTCATCCATCATGGAGTACTGGCTGCAATCGAGCACAGGCAGGGTCAGACCCCCTAAATCTGGGCATGAGGCCCCCACACCACCCCCACACTGCTACCATTGCCCCCCTAAGCAGGGGGCTGGGATTTGCCCAGGGCTGCAGAGCGGGCAGAACCAGCTGGCAGCCTGTGCTCCCGCATCCCCCAAACCCCACAGCACACGAGCAGGACACTCACTCCTCTGTCTCGTTCTTGATGCCGAGCCACTCGTTGATCTTCTTCTGCCGGGCACCCTTCTGCGTCAGCCACCTGGGGAAGGAGGGCAGAGCTGAGCGCGGCTGCAGCGAGCCCCGGGCGCGGCCGTCACCAGAGGGCAGCAGCCGCCGCTGCCGGGGACCGCCGAGCCCCGAGGCCGCGCTGCGGGAGCGGCTCCTGCCCCCAGCGGGCTGCGAGCCGGTCCAACGAGCCCCGGAGCCCCGGAGGAGGCAGCCGGATGGCTCCCGGGCCGCGCTGCGGGGGCACTACGTACACCAGGTACTGGTCCCGCAGCTTGCGCAGCTGCATCAGGTCTGGCTTGAGGCTGTTCATGCGCTTGTCGATCTCCCGGTTCTCCGAGGCTTGTTTCTTCAGGTCCTGCTCCAGCTTCATCTTGCTGTCGTGGATCTCTGTGATGCGGGACTTGAGCTTCTCCGAGTTCATGAGGATCCTGGGAGAAAGAGGGGGGTTTTGGCTGTGAGCCAGAGTGGGGGAGGTGGAGGAGGCAGCCTGCCAGCTCCAGCCCACAGCACGCTGCTGGAGAGACAAGGAGTCTGTGTGCCTGGACTCTGTGCTGAGCCTGGAGGATCCTTCCAGCCCCTGGAGCCCTGCTCCAGGCAGGGCAGGCCGCCACCACCCCCATCCTCACCGTTGCACCTCCTTCTCGTTGCCCTCCCTCCGGAAGCGCTCGATGTACTCCTTGCTGCACTTCTCCTGTGTCTGACACTGCTCCTCAAAGATCTTGATCGTCTCGTTGAAGGCCTCGATTGCCGTCCTCTTCATCTGCAGCTCCTGGGGAGGAGGGAGGGAAAAGCTGAGGAACACTTCTGCACATTTGCATCCCCTCTTTCAACTTCCCCAAAGCAGCTCTGTCCTTGCTGCAGGCAAAATATCCTCAAAGCCCATCCTCTGGGTAGTCCCTGCAAGTCCACGAGCTGACAAATGGGGCAGCAGGTGCCCCATCTCTGGTGTCCCCTGTGCACAGCAGGGTGGCTGCCAGCACTCAGGGGGTGACAGAGCAGCCTTTGGGGGTGTCAGGCAGCCCGTGGGGAAGGCAGTGCCCACGTACCTGGGACGTGCGCGTGTACTCCTCATACAGCAGGTCGTACTCCCAGCTCTTGTCCTGGTACTGCTGGTGATAAACCTTCAGCTGCTCCCCCACAGCTTCCACGCTGTCCTCCTTCACCACCTGGTCCTGCCATAAGCACAGCCACAGTCAGGGCTGGTCCCACAAAACCCCACAACAAAACATTCCAGCACACGGGGAGAGGGATGGGACATCGTCATCTACCAAAGGGGCAGGGATGGATGAGCAAAAGCCCCTGGTTCAGGCTGTGCTTGCCAGCCATGTCCCTGTAGGCCTCACCTGCTGGTACTTGGAGATGGGGTAGAGCAGCCTGGTGTCCAGCTTGGCGTTGTACTGGGCAAGCGACTCGTGCCGGTAGTGGGTGATGAGCTCCACCACCGAGCCGAAAGTCAGGGGCTCCGAGAAGCCGTACTTGCCCTCCCGATGGAAGATCTTGATCAGCTTGTTATTGCCTCCCTTCCTGTGGGGGGGGGGAGAGGAGAGGGCGCTTACCACCACCCCAGCACCCTACACAGCCAGAGATCTTGGCATCCCTGCAGCTGGGACATGTCCCAAGAGCTGCACCCCAGAGGCTCCCAGGGGATCCCAGCTCCCAGAGGACCCCAAAGCCCTACCTGAGCGTGAGCGTGTATTCCCCCTGGATCTTGCTGGAGGCATCACGCACCAAGAAGGTCCCATCCGGTGTGTCCCGGAGCTTCTCATTCACCTCCTCTCTGCAAGGAACAGGATTGTCACGGCCGGTGAGGCGGCCCCAAGGCTCCTCTGATGGACAGGGCACCCCAGGTGTGAGCTGCCAGTCACCCCCTTACCGAGAAATGTCCCCCCAGTACCACTCGGCGTCCTGCAAGGGCGCGTTGTTCCCGTTGGCCAGGCTGGCTGCGCTGGGCTTTGGCTTCGGCGGTTTGGGAGGCAGGGCTGTGAGAGGAGGAGGGTTGAAACAGGGTGAGCCCGAATCCCAGCTCCCCACTGGCAATCCCTCAGAGAGCTGAGTCTCCCTCCCTGCAGTGACTGGCCCAGGAAGGCCCCTTGGCCACCACATTGCCTGGAGTTGCTCCAGGCACATCTCCAGCAGCTCAAGACCTTAAGCCAGCCTCTGGGCACAGCTGGGCTATCAAAACACCCTCAGCAACCCAATTGTGGGGGCAGAGAGTCCACACCCACAAATGCCAGCACCTCAGGCCCCAAGGAAGGGGTATCTCAATACCTGGAGGCAACTGTTCCGGCTCCAGCTCCTTCGTCTGCAGAAGCATCTCCAAAAATAGCACAGAGAAGTCGGGGCTCAGCTCTGGGCTGCAGGGAGAGAAGAGGCAAGTCAAGAACAGCAGTTGTGGGGGAGAACACGGCACTGCTCCCATGTCCCCTGGGGTCAGCTGATTCATCCCAGCTGCCAGACCCCCAGGCTGACAGGGCAGCAGGGGCTCTGTCCTGGCTCTGAGTCCCACCTCTGAGTGCTGCCAGCAGTTTAACCCCACTGTGGGCAGCCCTGCTGTTCCAGGCTGGACTCCTTGTCCCAGCAGGCACAGTGGCCGGAGCCGGGAACACTGCTGGAACCAAAAGCCTCACGTACCTGGCGCCAGGCAGCCGGAGGAGAAGGGGGCCAAAGATCTCTCCCAGGGCCCGAGGGTGGAGGCTGTTGCTCTCGGCCTGCTGCGATACCTTCCCCAGATGCCGGAGCAGGAACTGCAGGGTGAGCGTGTTCTGGAGCGGGACCGCAGGCGACTCCAGGGCCAGCTGCAGCTGCTTCCGGCAATTCTCTGGCTGGGGGATCTCTGGGGAGAGAACAAGACACGAGGGAAGAGCTGGGACGGCCGGCACCACTCTCCACGCTCCGGCTGCGTCACAGCACAGGAGCGCTGGCAGCAGCGGGGGCCATGTGCCAGCCCCCATAGGGACAGGGCTTATTTTAATACCCCAGATGTGTCCATCCCGCCCAGCCGCCCATTCCCAAGGCAGCCAGGGGAGGCCCTTACCCTGCAGGATGCGGAGGATGTCTCCGTGCACCGACACTGGCACCACGGGGGAGGGCAGGTCCTGCAGGTAACCTCGCAGTGCCTCGCCCAGGGAGTGCACGTCCAGGGGCTCCAGGTCACCCAGGGTCCAATCTGCCAGGACACAGATTTCCCATGGGAGGTGGACACAGCACTGGGCACCCAGCTGGCAGCGCTGGTGCTGCCAACATTCATCCCAGAAACCATCACACACCAGCCAGCTATCATGGGACACAGCACCACGAGGGAGCTCAGGCAGCCCTCGGGCAGCCCATGTGACAGAGGATGCCTGGAAGTGCACCCCAGAAATCAGCTGGCTCTGGGAACCCCGGCAGTTCCCTTAGGAGAGGGCAGAGGTCATTTTGGGTACCCACAGCCTTTGCCCTGAGCCCCAACACAGGAGTTCTAGGCAGGCATAGCTTGGGTGAGAGTTTTGCTCCCTGCTGCCAGCAAGAGTCGAGCACAGACTGGGCAGCCACACACTGAACCCAACAGGGAAAGTATCTCCCTCGAACACAGGATTTTGGGAAGCACATAAAGCCTGTCCCGAGAGCACAGCCCGGGCTGACAGCACCACGTGGTTGGGGTTTGCAGGAACGTCTGCGGGGGGAACTCGCCAGCGCGGTGCCGGATGAGGCCCCAGCCCAGCCGAGAGAGAGGCAGACGGCTCCCAGGGCTCCCCGGCAGAGACATCAGCTGCCAGCACCGCAGAGCCACGGCTCCAGCCACCAAGCCGAGCTGAAAGATCCTCCCCTGCTTATTAGTGGCATGACAGAGCCAGAGGAGCCTCCACCAGTCCATCAGCAGAGTACCCCAAAGACAGCAGGTGACAAGCACAGGGGTTCACTTGTTTGCCTGCGAGCACCACATCCCTTTGTTGCCCCCCACGGACGGTGCCAGGAATCCCCCCCCGTCCCATCCCTTCCACGCAGGACCAGGCGTGTTGGGACGGGGACAGCCCAGCCCCAGAGGCAGCGTGCTGGGAGTCAGGAACTGCCGGGGACAGGCGAGCCTGGCCTGGATTGCATTACTGCTGGCGCTGTCACATCCACTAATCTCCTCCATCTGAGCCGATTCGCCTCCACCGCGCCGAGCTGGTTCTTACCGGTTCTCAGCGCCTGCCTCAGTTCGGAGCCAGATGTCCTGTACAGCATCTCGCTGTCCAACCCTGCGGAAGGGGGGACACTGCTGTCAGCTCCAGCACAGGCATCGTTTCAGTGCCAGCCAAGGGCTGTGGCACGGCCAACCAGGCCTGGACAGTGTCCAAGCCAACCCCCTGCAGAGGTTGCCCCCTGGGTGGCCCCCAGGACACCCGGTTCAGTGGCCCCATTTCTCCACCATGGCACAGACCCAGGCTGGAAGCGCTCCCCAAACCCCAGCACCCACCCAGAGTGTGTAGGTGCTCAAACCAAACACCCTCACGGGCCTCAGCAGCTCAACCCAGGGAGGAACGTGAGAGCAGCTGTGTCCTGTGTGTCCCACAGAGCTCAGCTCCCGTTGTGGGGTTTTGGGGTGTATGAGCCCCACCCAGTGCTCAGCACTGCCCCCTTACCTTTCTTCTCGATAGCTTCCACCAGCTTCACCAGGAGCGGCGGAGCAACCTCGGGAGGGCTGAACTGCTCCTGCAAGTCCGGGAGAGGAGACCCTGGGGGAGAGGGAGAGAGAGAAGGGCTCAGCAGCAGCTCAGCCCTCAGCAGCAGAGCTGGGCCAGGGCACAACCCAGGCAACTCCCAACAGGAGCAAGGAAAGCCGTGGCCCCTGCTGTGAGGCTGTGGCCCAGGCAAACACAGCATGGAGCCTGCAAGGAACCTGCCCAGGAGCCAGCACAGCACTTGTTGAGCTCCAGCCCTGACTGGGTGTGCACAGGGCGATCTCTACTGCTCCCTGCAGAGGCTTGGAGACAGAGCCCATCCCCCTGGGGACCCGCACCCCCCCAGGGAGGCAGGACAGGGGTTACGAGGGCTCCTGGAGTTCAGGGCTGGGTCCCTGCCCAGCAGAGGGGCTGTGCAGGGTTGGCAGCGGAGCAGGGCCAGGGAGCTCGCTCTGCTCGTCGTGGTGAGCTGTGATTAATCCAGCGATTCAGACAGAACGCCATGTCAGCAAATTCCTGCCCTTGATTGCTCGTTTAACATGGAAACCGGCCCTGTGCCTCCCCCTCCCCGTGAGTCCACAGCCTCTGTGCAAGCTGCTACAGGGCACAGACAGCCCGTGGCACGGGACCAGGGTCCCCCCTTTCCTGGGGGATCTGCAGCCCCGTGTCGGGTGGTATTTCACTGCACTTCCAGAAAATCTTGAGGTTCTGGCTCCAGGCACCCCCTTCCCCTGTGCATGCCGGGGCAGGAGCACGCAGGCCTGGCTGAGGAGCTGCCAGCAGGAGGTTTGCCGAAGGATGAGCGGTGCCAGGCTCCATCCCGCTTCCAAAGGAGCACGAGCTGGAGCAGGAGGCTCCTCTGGGCTGGACCACGGCACCCGGCAGACCCAGGGGAGCCCGCAGTGGGTGAGGACACCCAGCACACTCCACTCTGCAGAGGCAGAGCCAAAAGGCTGCTCCCCGTTGCGAAACAGCTCCGTTGTCATGGATCTGACCCGAACTCGCCTGGTGTGGTCTCACCACGAGGCGCAGCAAGCTGGAACTGCGCACCCAGCTCAGCCTCCTGCACCCGCGGCCTCGAGGGGAGACGGAACCGCCGAAGCACACGGGTCAGGCACCCAGCAGCTCTGCAAGGGCCTGTGCTGCTGGGGCGAGGGGGACAATCCCCCACTGGAGAGAGCCCCTGGGCACGGGAAGGGGCCCAGCGTGGTGCGGGTCCGGGTGGGGAAGCTGCAGGCAAGCTTCCAGGCTGGCAGCTCCCAGCCTGACCCTTGGGAAGGGCTGAAGGGAGAGTAAATACTGGCGCTGCCCACGTGGCCCGGCCGGGAATGTGCTGCTTCAGCAGGCAGCAGCTTGTCTTTTTTTGTCAGTCACAGAGCCGGAGCCAGCAGCGACTCCTGAGCCTGCCGGGCCTCCGGGCTGGGCCGCCGCGAACAAGGCTGCTCACAGCACGGCCCGGGCAGCTGCGGAAATATTCCCGAGCCGCATTTTCCGCTCGTGTTCTCTGCGGAAGGCAAACACCAGCAGCTCGTAAATCCACTGGCAGAACGCGCTGGGTCTCGCTGCTCCGCGCGGCCAGCCCTGCTCCCGGGCTGCGGGACAGCTGTGGCGCTGGCCCTGCTCCACGAGCGACACTGAGGGGCTACGGGGTCCCTGCCAGCCAGGGCAGAACCTGGGAAGTGGGGAAGGAGCTTCGTGGGGCAGCCAGGAGGAGACGGTTCTGCACCTCCTAAAGTGCAGCCCATGGAGAAATAAGAGAGGCTTGGCTCAAATACGGTTTTTCCATTGCAAAAATGTGTCTCCCCAGCAGAATACAGAATACAGAAATAAAGAATCACAGAATATCCTGAGCTGGAAGGGACCCACAAGGATCTTCAAGACCAGCTCTTAAGTGAATGGCCTGTATGGGGATCAAACCTGCAGGCTGAGTGTAAAATGGCTCTGGGTGTTTGAACTGCCTCCCTGCAGGCCCTGCCTGTGCCCAGAGTGGAGGTTGGCTCTGGGGATGCACCCACAGGGGACAAGGACAGGGCTGGCACTGCCCTCACGTGCCCTGGTACCCCACCCTCCATCCCTGGGCAGGGTGCAGAGAGGCTGGCTTTTGGTTTCCTTCCCAAATTTGTCTTTTCTGTGTTTCAGGAGCTTTGGCACGTATCTTGTTCCACCTCCCAGAGACCCCACCGGTGGCTTTGACCACCCAGACACGCCTCCACCAAGCCCCCTCGAGAAGAGGGGAGAGCCGACGAGGGCAGAAATCCAGCCCCCGAGGGAGCGCCGGGCTGGATGCAGGCAAGGCCAGCACGTCCAGCACAGAGCACATCCCAGGCTCCCAAGAGGAGCTGCTTTCTTGGAAAGGCAGGTTGTGAGCGAGATGACTCAGGTCAGGCTCTCGCTGCCAACCCAAACGCACGCAGGGCCCGGCCGCATTCCCACCCTGCGGAGATGTTTCCTGGGGCCGCCCCTCCGGCTCCGGCTCCGGGAGCAGGAGCGAGGGAGGCAGCTGCAGGGAGCTGCACCAGCCCCACAACCCCGGTTTCGTAAGACCCCAGAGGTGTTTTCACACAGCCAGAAGCATCTGCTGGGGTAGCCGTGGCTCCCAGGCAGAGAGGGATGGGGAGGACACAGCACTGCCAGCTGGGAGCGTTCCCTGGCACCCTCCAGCTCCTGCTGCTGACCCCGCTCCTCCCATGTACAGCAGCACGAGGTCTTCTGCAAGGCACGGGAAGGCAAAGTGTGGCTGTCACCCCTCAGAGAATCCCGGAATGGTCTGGATTGGAAGGGACCTTAAAAGATCACCCAGTTAAAACCCCCCTGCCTTGGGCAGGGACACCTTCCACTAGATCAGGTTGCTCCAAGCCCCATCCAGCCTGACCTGGAACACTTCCAGGGATGGGGCAGCCACAGCTGCTCTGGGAAACCTGTGCCAGGGCCTCACCACCCTCACAGTCAGGAATTTCTTCCTAACATCTAATCTAAATCTCTCCCTCTTTTAATTTAAAACTTCCACCTTGTCCTATCACTATCTGCCTGTATAAGAAGCCTCTCTCCCTCTTTTATATATGCTCAAAGTACTGGAAGGGCACAATAAGGTCTCCCAGAGCCTTCTCTTCTCCAGGTGAACACGCCCAGCTCTCCCAGCCTGTCTCCAGAGCAGAGGGGCTTCAGCCCTTGGAGCATTTCCGTGGCCTCCCCTGGACTCGCCCAACAGCTCCACATCTTTCTTGTGCTGAGGACTCCAGACCCAGACTCAGCACTGCAGGTGGGGGTCTCACAAAGGAAGAGCAGAAGGGGGGAACCTGGGGGCTGCTGAGCCCTGGCCACGGGGTTTATGTGCCTGGGAGCCAAAAAAACAGGCTAAGAGCAGGCAGCTGCCACAGCTCCACAGGCAGGGCTGAGGCACGTTGGCTCTCCCGGACCGGGTCCGTGCCAAGGCCAGGCCGGCTGGGAGGCAGCCGCAGGTGCAGGACAGCCCATGCCCAGCCCCAGGGTGGCTGCCCGGCCCCAGCGAGGGCTCTGCGACCCGCGGGGAAGGCTGGCTGCCAGGCAGACAAGCAATTAGCTCCAGTTCTCAGAAGCGCTCTTTTAGACCCTGACTTTTCTCCTCTTGCCCAGAGACAAGTAATTGTGTCTCTCAGCGGGGCTGAGCAGCTCTTGGCAGGGAGCACTGCCCCAGGCACTGCAGAGTCGGGGAGGTGGTGGTTGGGAGAGGTCAGGACTTATCCTGAAGGGAGGGAGCCTGGCAAAACTCAGTGGAGCAGGGAGAGGGACCACGGGGATCCTGGCTGGTTGCAGAACAGAGGAGGAGAAAGATCTTGGAGGGGTAAGAGTGGGACAAGGCTTGCCCCAGGAAGTTCTGCTGAGCAGATTGACAAGTTGGAGGAACAAAGTGCTTTTCTCTGGGCCAGGACTGAGAGAGGCTGGCTTTTGGTTGCGACCCAACTGCACTGCTGCTGGTGGGGCAACCCAGTGCTGCCGGGCTGAGGGTTTCACCGCTGTCCTACAAAGCCACTCACACACTCTCATCTGTCACACAGCCAGATTGGAGGCATCCTGGATCAACAGGGCACACAGCGGGGCTTACCTTGCTCCAGAGCCTCGGGCAGCCGGCAGCCGCTGGCCCCTGGCGTGGCGGGCAGGGGTCTCTGCACTCGGGGTCGGTGCGAAGGGACAGCAATTTTCACCGGCCCCACGTACTCCACGTAGGTGCCGGGAAAGTCCCCCTTCTGCTTGGTGCGCTCGTTGACGCCCAGGATCCACCCGATCTGATTGGGGGTCTGCTCGTCTCCATCTTTGAAGCCCAAGGCTTGCAGGGCCCCCTTGCTCACGACCAGGATGTCCCCGGGCAGCAGGTCAATGTCCTCCTCGCGCTCCTTGCGGTAGGGGTAGAGCGCGCGGTACTGGAAGCCGTCGGTGCTGCCCATCCTCTCTGCTGGGAGAGAAGGGCTCTGAAGGGTGAGGCAGCACGTTCCGGGTGGGAGAGGAGGGCTCTCAGAGGCAGCTCTCCCCCATCAGCACTCTGAACTGTCTCTGTGTGAACTGGCACCCCACGAGCCTGGTCTGGGTGCCCCGGAGCGCTTAGGTGCAGCCCCTTTTCCTTAGCTTGAAACCACGATTCAACCAAATTATGGAGCAAAGGGAGAAGGAGACAAACATAATCCAGCACTGGTGAGCGGGCATGCAGCAAAGAAACCCGAGATCAGGGTCTGTTTCACCAAAAAAGCCAGTCTCTCGGAGTCTGAGGAGGAAAAGCACAGTAGGCTTCCAGCCTGGAACAGCGTGGCACGCTACGTTCCCCTTCCCAGTGCCTGCGAAGAGAAGAAGACTTGTCACTGCACAGGCAGGCACCCCACACCCTCCCAACACGCCAACATTCAAACCAGGGGTTCACCTGAGAGAGGCACGACTCGTTTCTCTCCTACCTAGCAGCTGATGCTGAGCCCTGGATCAAACCAGGACATGCTAATCCCGATTTACACTCCCAAAAGCAAGTGAGGAGCCAGTGGCTGCGGGCAGGAACGCGACCTCCTCTCTGCTACAGCCAGGCACCAGCTCTGCATCTTAAAGAGGTTCACCCCTGCTTCTTCAGCTTACCCTCCTCGCAGCACTTATGCAAACAAGGAGACAACAAGTGGGACAAAACAGCCTTTATGCAGGATAACTTTTGCATACAGAAAAGGGTGACCCTGCACCCACCAGCTGCAGGCCCTGAATAGGAGCAGAACAAACAGATTTAACCTTCCCTTGTTAAATCGATTAAATTTCACAGTTCACCTTTACATCTCGCCATGCAATCCCCCACAAAGGCATCTTCTGAAGGGAGCTGCCCACAAATGTAGGTTAACCACGCTTTCAGCAAAAGGCTTTCGAGATGTGCTGCCATTCCCACAGAGCAGCACTTCAAAGCTTTGCTCTGAGCAAAAAGTCAATTTTTGAATTTTTCAAAAGCAGCAACAGCATCAAGTGCAGGCACGGGTTCTTTTCGCAGAGATGGAGGCAAGAGGAGTTAAAATAATCTTTAGAAGCCTTCAAGTCTACTTAGAGCTCCTAACTGCCTTTCAGCTATTCAGAGAGAAATTGAATATGCTGCCTGCCCTGCCCAGAAATCCACCAAAAAGAATAAACCTGGGTTATAACATGTTGTTGAAGAGATGTACGAGCTGGGACATTCCCACCAGCCAGGCACGTCCTCTTTTCCCATCCCCTCCTGGCTGCACAGGCCAGTTTTCCACCTCCCTCAGGCAAATCCCAGAGTTCTGGTTCCCGCAGAAATGGCGTGCGGCCGAGGACCGGACCTACAAGGCACCGGGGCAGCCAGAAACCAGCCTTCCCAGGGACACCCCGGGCCTGCCGAAACGCTGCAGGTCCTCTTAAAGGCTTGAGCTGTTTTGGCCCAGAAACCACCAAAGCCAGCTCAAACTCTTCAGTCTCCTCTGAAAACTATTAACGAGCAGGAAGGTGCTTCTCAGGGCTATGGGAGCCTGGGCAGAGGGAGGCGAGGAGGCAAAGGGAGCCAGGACACCCTTCCCAGAGGGGTCAGTGAACAACCAAGCACGGCACAAAGCCAGGGCTGCTCCGACCGCTGGTTGGACTCTGTGACAGGCACCAACGGTGGTGATCTGCAGGATTTCAAAATAACCCTTCCGGGCCAGCAACACGTTACAGTTCATATCAGCTACAGATCCCTCTTTCCTCCCGCACGTGGTATCACCCCCGCACGTGTCACCACACCTGCACGTGCTGCCACAGCTGCACCTGCTGCCACAAAGTCCAAGAGATCGGGGTGAGTCCCCCGAGAGGAGCCAGCCCCACCTCTCCGCAGCCAGGCTCTCCAGCCCGGCACCAGGGCTCCTTCCCTTGACAAGGACAAAAGGCACAAAGAGGCCATGGCACAGGAAACCTGTGCAGCAGCCAGAGCCCGCACCGCCTGCCTGAGCTCGGGCAGGCGTCCCAGCCGGGCTGTCTTTGCCATGAATGAACAGGCACTGCCCGCGGGGAGGTGAGGCACTTGCGGCCAGAGGCGGGTGGGGAACAGGATTGAGCCTGATCCAGCTTGCTGGAGAGCTTCTCCAGAACTCCAGGAGCAACACCAGACTGCAGAATTCATGGAGAGACTCTACAGAGGTTTCTGATGTTCAAGGGGAAAGCAGCTCATCCCAGCACAGCCGCTGTGAAAGCTCCCACCATGCTGGGATGGCGGCTGCAGGGAACTCGCAGCAGAGCCCACATTTCCCCAATCCAACCAGCCCCAGCCAGGAAAATATTACTTCATAATCCAGTGCATAAAGAGAGATTTATGACCAGGCTTACTGGCTGCCCCTCTGAGTGCTGCCTGTCATGGTCCCCCAGAGTGGAGTCGCAGTGCCGGGGGCACTGTCTGACTGCCAAGGGCCTGAGTGGCCGCTGCCCGCTGGGCACGGCGCCGGCAGCTCCCCCTCCTCCCGGGGAGGACAGACCCCAGAGTGGCTCCTCCCGGGGAGGACAGACCCCACAGTGCACCCAGAGGCAGCAAAGCCCAACCCCAGCAGGGTCGATGCTCCCCCGCAGGCACCCCCCAGCTTCCCCCCGCGGATCCCAGCCCCGACTCCAGGCGCCTCCGACAAGCCGGTGCAGCTGAAGAGGCTGGAAGGACAAAACGCTCAGGCCTGGCAAACTTGTTCAGTAACTTTTAAAAGCAGATCTGCGTGGAGGGGTGGGAAGAGGAGAGTGACTCCGGAGCACCGAGTGTCTCCAAAGAGCAGGTCCCGCAGCTTCTTCCAACCGACTCCTTCCACAACCTTCTTCCCTGGGGTGGGACCGCAGGCACAGCTCTGTGCCACCGCGCTCTCCACGTCCCAGCGGGTCACTGGGCACATGAAAAAATCCAGAGAACTCAGAGCCAGGCGATTCCTGGAGAAGCCTCACCTGTTTTCCCCACACTCAGCCCAGGTGGGCACTGAGTGCTCGTGAACACGGGTGAGGAGCCCTCCAGGAGACCCAAATCCTCATGGCTAATGCCGGCACCGTCCTCTCCAGGGCCACCAGTTGTCCTCTGTCCTGCCGCAGACCCAGCCAGAGGCTTCCCTGGCTGAGCTGCAGAAACGCTCTGCACCCTCAGAGAGCAGCTGACGGAGTTTTTGGGGATTGGGAACACACACTTCCCAAAGCCCTGGAACAGCTCTTTGGAGCGAAGGCAGCGCCGAGAGGCCGGGACACGCACGAGCCTGTCGGCTGGAAGCACACCTCCGAGCAGGAGAGAGGGAGCACCTTGCCAAAAGATTTCTGCTGGGCCCAGCTCCAGGTTTGCTCGGCTCTCAGAGAGGAACCTCGTGTGTCTGTGCTGGCGAGCACTTGCTTAGGCTGCTCTGAAAATCCCATGCATCAGACAGCTAAATACCTTTGGTAAATCTATCTCAGCGCCCAGAAACAATCCCTCAATTCATTAACTGCTGTCAATACTTTCTTTGTTTAATACATGGGTTTGAAACAAAAAACACATTACAAGTCTTTTTGTCTGTGCCCAGCACATAAATAAAAGCATCTTAACATTTTAAATGTGGTTCCTGTGCTTTTTAACCCAGTTCCAAATGCAGTTCAAAGTGCAGCTTGACTTGAAGCGAGACTGAGTTACTTTCCTTCCAGTGAGGGGAAAGAATGCATAAAAATATTTAAAAGAAGAATATGCTCACAAGAGTATACATAGCTTCAACCTCTCCAAGTTACATCAGATCCTCACCAAGCAAGACAAACACCATATCGAGTTTTGAACTGCAAGTTACAGACAAAAAGAACAAACTTTTCCTTTAATAAAAAGAGAAAATAGAACAGTGCAATGATGGATGGGAATAAAAATGGACAGGGAATTGCCTGCCATCGTGACATCTGCTGCTGCATCACGTCCTTCTGACCCACGCAGCCAGGGCAGCTCTGATGGCCTCAGCTCCTGAAGCTGGCAGTGGCAAGCATGTCACGGACCATGCTGTGCCCACCAGCAGCCACAACACCGAGTGGCAGAGGCAGAGAGGGTGAGAGGCTTGGCAACCCCTGATTTATAGCCAGGACAAACAGCACAGCAAATCCCTGTGCTCCCAGGCAGCTTCCCGGGCCCGCTGCCTCCCCAGCAGGAACAATGACTGGAAAAACGACTCGCAAGGATGGAGCCATGAGCGAGGCCGTGGAGGAGGCAGCAATGCCACGAGGAGCTGCAGGGGAAGGAGCCGGGAGAGCCCGCAGGGAGCTGGTGCGGGCGGGAAGCGGAGCTGGACACGCTCCAGCAGCTGCCCCTGGGGAAGCGGCCAGCGGAGCAGGGAGAGCTGGAGCCCGGGCTGGCCACGGCGCTGCCAAGCCAGCTGGTATTTCCTTCCAAACAGGGAAAAGCTGCAGGGGAGGAGGGGAGCTATGCCTGAGCCGTGCCCGAGCCAGGCATGGGACAGCCGAGGCCGTTTTCACCTCTCCTCTTCCCCAGAAATGCTTCCCAGCCAGCCAGCAACAGATCCCCAGGAGCAGCAGCTCCTGCCCACAGCCACAAGCCGCCCTTTGCCAGGGACACAGCATTTACTGCTCATGCTTGAGTTTCATTAAATATTTTGCTTTATTCACCAAAGCCCAAGGAAGTGAAGGAATATCTGAAATACTTCACTGAAAAGGTCAATGTCATGGTTAGCAGGGACATGAGGAGCTGAATCAATCAGGATGACCAACACCTTCCTCACTTTTGGGAGACCACTGGAGGTCCCAGGGACCTCCTGCTCAAAGGCTGGACAGCACAAGAGCACCTCAGGCAGTCTGCACACCTACTCCAAGACTTCTCATACTGTCCAGAGGCTTCTCCTGACACTAAACTTCCTTGCTCCAGCTGAAGCTTGTTCTCTCTTAACCACCTCAGAAACTTTCTCCTCCTCCCTACAAGAGCTTTTTACTTGGCCAGAGACTTCTATTTGCTGGCAGCGAGCAGAGAAGGACCCAGCACCCAACACCAGCCTCATCACCTCACTCCAGGCTGCCCTTACACCATCCCCCATGCAGCAAGCACACACTAATTCCATTTTAGGAGCATTCATGGAGCTGGCTTTAGGGATATAGAAACCCAGGAGCTGTATTTTGGCAAAAAAATTACAGTTCTAAAAAAAACCTGAGTACATGAAAAAAAAAAAATCCAACTGCTCTTGCTAACTTATCTGCTTAAAATCACATTCCCCAGGGTATTTGGAATTTATATGATTTATTAGCAGCTCTGCACAGCTCAGCAATCACATGAAGTAACCGACGAGGTAAGAAGCACCCAAGTTAATAGACCAGCATGATTTGGATATTGGTGAGAGAGCCAAGACCTTCCAACTTGAGAAATCCACCATCCCTTCCTCTGTCTGCTTTTTATCTTCCATTACCCAGCTACTTTAGCTCCAAGCTGTGGCTCCAGAGATTCCCAGAGGAATTAAAAGAGCCCTCGATATTATAAATACTCTTTTTCATTGTAAACACACCCCGGCACTCGGAGCTCTGACACGGCTCCAAACTGGCTCCGCAAACCACTCTGCTCCTCGCCACATTCCAGCTGAGCCGCGCTTTCCCTTCCAACCCAGCGCTTTTGTCCAAGCGAGACCCAACTGCGGGCAGAAAGGATTTTCCTGTGTGCTTAAAACCTTGTTCCAGCGAGTTGGGAACGGGGGGTTTTTGGGCAGAGATCAGCTTTAGGAGGAACGAGTCCGTGCCACGAACCGCACGGGCAGATGGAAGCACGAGCTGCCCACGTCAAAGAGAGTCACCAAAGAAACCAAACCATGGCTTGGACTTTCCCACATCATGGAAAGCTGGAGCAGAGGCCAGTCCAGCCTCGGGGACACACCAGCCCTTCGCATGTTAGGGAAGGGTGGGGGAATGGCCAGGAAAGCAGTGATTTAGGCTATATTTACTCAGCTGTCTCCATTCTCTGCTCTCACAGAGAAAGTCACAGGGCCAGTTCCCCAGCGGCTCCAAGAGCTGCTTGGGAAATCAAAGCTGTGCATTAATGGGAGGAGAGGCAGCCACGGCTCCATTGAAAGGCAACGCTGGGGCCACTCCAGCTCTTCACAGCTCTCATTTTTCGACAGTTTTGTCCCTTGGCTTTATCTCCCATTGATCACAGACCCCCAGTTTGGGAGGTACGTGACCATGGGAATCTTCCTCCTCAAGGTGCTGAGAAACATCCACAGGAGAAGAAATGCAATGACCAACCTCCCTGGGAAGCAGTGGGCTGGCTCATCCCAGAGCCAGGGTTTGGGGGATACTGTGTTAAGAGACAGCAAAGCCACCCTTGGGCTGAACTTGGCACATCCAGCCGGACAGGCACAGCCCTGGGGCACCAGCTCCAGCCCGGGAACTGCTGGGGCCGAACTAACCCCAGGCAGGGGGAACAGAGCTGGGACCCTGAAAGGCCACTCTGGTTTCACCGCCCCCAGGGGGTCCCCAGGACCCTCGGCAATGGGGACTGTACCGTGCTGAGGGGGTCCCTGCACTGTCACCGCTGTGGGAACAGTGGCACAGGGCAATCTGTGATGGCACTGCTGGGTTGCAGACAACCCAGGGGGATCGGGGGGCACAGAGACTGCCCGGGGGGATCGGGGGGCACAGCCTGGGCACAGAGAGGACACAGGGACAGCCCTGGGGGGGATCGGGGGGCACAGCCCTGGGCACAGAGAG
>VZTE01004262.1:598798-620704 GCA_013397775.1 Eulacestoma nigropectus | reverse complement strand
GGGGCACAGCCCTGGGCACAGGGAGGACACAGGGACAGCCCGGGGGGGATCGGGGGGCATAGTCCTGGAATCACGACGAAGCCACACGGCAGTGGCACTGCCCTGGCAGCAGGACACCCAACGCCGGCACCTCCCGAAGGGTCCGGGGACATCCTCGAGGCTGCCCCTCGAGGGACAGAGCCTCGGCCCGGGGCCCGCCCCGGTGCTCCCCGCCAAGCCCCGCGGCGCCTCACGCCGAGGGGGGCCCGACGCCCACCCTGGGCCTGCTTCCGATCCGGGCCCGCTCTCTCCGATCCCGATCCCCCCGATCCCGATCCCGCCGCTCCCGGCCCCGTCCCACCTCTCCTCCGGCCCCATCCGCCGCCGCTCGCCTCCAGCCCGCTGCTGCCTCCGGCGCGGCGGAGCCTGGGACAGGCCCGAGCGCCGCCGGAACGGCCCGAACCCGCCCCGGAAACAGCCGACAGCAGCCGAGAGAGAACGGAACTGCCCGAATCTATCCCGGAAATAACCGAGAGCAGACGGCAGAGGACGGAGCTGCCCGAAGACTCCGGCCCCGCCCCTCCCCTGGCCCGACCGCCATCGGGGCCCCGCCCCTCGCGCGCGCAGCTCCGGAGGGAGCCGAGGGGGCCCGGAGGGAGAGCGCGGCGGCGCCCCCTGGTGGCGAGCGGAGCGGGCACCTCACCGGGAACGGCGCACAGCGCCGGGATCGAACCGGGATCGGGCCGGGAACGGACCGGGAACGGGGCACAGCGCCGGGATCGAACCGGGATCGGGCCGGGAACGGACCGGGATCGGACCGGGAACGGACTGGGAACGGAGCACAGCGCCGGGATCGAACCGGGATCGGGCCGGGAACGGACCGGGATCGGACCGGGATCCAACCGGGATCCAACCGGGAACGGACTGGGAACGGAGCACAGCACCGGGATCGGACCGGGATCCAACCGGGATCCAACCGGGATCGGACTGGGAACGGAGCACAGCACCGGGATCGGACCGGGAACGGACCGGGATCGGACCGGGAACGGACCGGGATCGGACCGGGATCGGATCGGGAACGGACCGGGAACGGACCGGGAACGGACTGGGAACGGACTGGGAACGTAGCACAGCACCGGGATCGGACCGGGAACGGACCGGGAATGGAGCACAGCACCGGGATCGCAGTGGGATAGGACCGGGAACGGACCGGGAACGGGGCACAGCGCCGGGATCGAACCGGGATCGAACCGGGAATGGGACACAGCACTGGGATCAAACCGGGATCGAACCGGGATCCAACCAGGATCGAACCAGGATCGAACCGGGATCGAACCAGGATCTAACTGGGATCGAACCGGGAACGGAGCACAGCACCGGGATTGAACCGGGATGGAACCGGGATTGAACTGGGAATGGGGCACAGCACCAGGATCACACCGGGATCGCACTGGGATCGCACAGGGATTGAACCGGGAACGGGGCACAGCACCGGGATTGAACCGGGAACACAGCACCGGGATTGCACTGGGATTGAACCAGGAACGGGGCACAGCACTGGGACTGCACCGAGCACGGGAATGCACTGGGATTGCACCGGGAACCGGGCACAACACCGGATTCGCAGCGGGATTGCACCGGGCACTGGGACTGCGCTGGACACCGGGATTGCACCGGGAACAGGGCACAGCACCGGGCACTGCGCCGGGCACCGGGCACTGGGCACAGCACCGGGCATGGGGCACCGCACCGGGACTGCGCCGGGCATGAGGCACCGGGCACTGCACCGGGGACAGAGCGTGGGCCGTAGATTTGGGAATGGGGCATGGATCTGGGAGTGGGGCGTGGCACCAAGCGTGGGGCCCTACCCTGGGCACAGGTCACGGCTCTGGGACGGCACCAGGGGTGTGGGACACTGCTCCGGGCACCGGCGCTGCACCGAGCACCCGCAGTCGAGGCCCGGTGCCAGGCTGGGTGCCAGCCACCCCCGTGCCACTGCTGGGCCACCTCCCCTCCCCTCCCACCGGTGCTGGGGCCCCGTCCACCCCTTGCCATCGCCCCCAGAGCGGGCACTCGCTGCCCTGCACGCTCCAGTGCCACCCCCCCATCTCTGGACACCACACTCAGCGCAAGGGACAATTTTAATCCAACATAAAACTTCCCGAAGGTACGAACAGAGCCGGGCACTGGGCAGGAAGACACAGTCCCCTCGGCTTTTAAGACATTTTCCATTTAAAAAATCTTCTTCCCACCCTATCCACGCCACCAGTGTGCAGCCGAGACCCCCCATCCCGCCGTGCCAGTGGGCAGGGGGTGCCCAGTGTCTCCCCAAAACCCCGCTGCCTTCCCAAAACCTTAATACAGAGTGGAGAGAGAAGCGAAGGAAACACGGAGCAGCTCTGGTTGCTCGTTTTTGGGGGGGTTTAACAGCACCAGTTGAACGGGAGAAGCGGGGTACGGAGCCTGGCACAAACCACACGTGCACAAAAGAACCCAACACGCAGCCCAAAAACCCACCGGGGGCACGGTGATGCCTGATGGCAGCGGGGTCGGCAAACCAGGGATGTCCCCCTGTCACCGTCACCGTGGCACCAAACCACGGCGGGGGGGGAAGCCGGAACATGCATCAACAAATGGAAACGTTTATGTCCCAGAAAACGGTAGAAATGGGGGAGAAATGCTGGGCTGAGCTGAGGTTTGTTGGATAAAGAGCAACAGGGGGGGAAAAGAAAGGGATGAAATTCCCAAATTACAGGTGAGGCAGCACAGGCGCTCACTGGGCTGGGGAGATTTTTTTCTATTAAAAAAGAGAAAAATTGGGATTTTGTGGGTGTCTGTGCAGTGACCAACAAACACCACGGGATTTGGTGGCAGAGAAATGGCAAGAGCAAAAACTGACCCAGAAAATCCCATTAATATTCCCATCTGGGAAATGTCTCGGTTTTTTCCACCTGGAAGGGTCAATGGAGCCAGGTGCCTGTAAAATCTCCAAATAAAGCAATTAAACTCTTTTTAAACCCTACTATAAGCTTATAAAATTATCCATACGCTCATCATCTGATGATCCATATGCGAAGAATATCCCCCCCCCTCTGCATCCCAGCCCGGAGCACTGGCATGTGGGGGATGTTGCTATGGATTTGGGGTTTTGTTTTAATTTTAAATATTAGAATTATGAGTTTCTTAGGAGATCCGGGGTGTTTCCAGCTAGAATTGAAGTTAAATAGTAGGGAAAAGCGAGTGGGTTAGAAAACAGTGGGCTGGGAGCTGGGAGACGCACGGAAAAGGCTGGGACTCCCAGAGCTGGGTTGGCCCCTGCGACAGTCCTGCACTGCCCGTTTAGCTTATAAAAAGTAATAAATTAATTAAGGAATATTTGCATCGAGTCCTTTCTGTACACAGAGGTTGGGGCCCAGCTGGGGAAACGCCGCCGCCGGAAAAGCTCCTGCGTCTCTATAAAAATATGAGCATCTTTCAGGGAGTACAAAAAGCCTTCCAGGGGGGCGAAGTGCCGGGGCACAGCCGGCCCGGCCAGCGCCAATGTCCAGAGTGGCTCCGGGGACGTTTCTCTCATGGATTTGCCGCACAGGATGGGGTGCTGGGGAGGCACTGGGATGCCACAGGGAGCCTGAACCATCCCTGGTTGCCAGCATGGGGCTCAGGCGTGCTTGGCCCCGCTCCACGTGCCCCGGGGAGCCGGGAGATGAGCACCCAGCGGCTCCTGGCCCTGTGCTGGCACTTGCCAGTGGCCGCTTGATCCCTCCCCGCAGTTCCGCTGCTGCTGGGAGCCACGGTCCCGATGCTCACACCCATCCCACCACGGCAAGGAGATGCTGCTGCTTGGCTGCTCCGTGCTGCTGATGGGGTAGGAGCCCTGGCATTCCCACTCGGCCACCGCCGGCTCCTGCTCGTCGCTCTCCGAGCCCTGCACCGCGATCTGCGGGACCGTGCTGGGCTTCGGCTTCGGCGGCGGCTCCGCGCCACTGCCCTGGGCAGCCGTGCCCTGCCCTTCTTCGCTCTTGCCACTGTCTTCGCTTCCTGCCGCCATCTCCTGCTCATCAAAACTCACTTCTTGAACCGCCTCTTGCTTCTTGAAGGAGTCCCGGCGCTCCGACAGGTTCAGGCGCCGCATCACCACCATCTCCTGGTCCCGGTCGTGCCGCTCTCCCAGCCGGGAGCTGGCAGGGTGGTACCCGTGCTCCCCGGGGTACGGCAGCGCGTCGCCCTCCCCGATGGCCTCCCCGTCCAGCGTGGACATCTCCAGCCCCAGCTTGCGGCCGCCGCCGGTTTTCTTCTCGGCCAGGATGGTGACGATCTTCTCGGCCGACTGGACGCGCTTGAGGAGGGGGGAGCGGGGGCAGTCGGCGCTGCGGGGCCGGGAGCTCTGCCGGACGATGGTGGGGGGGGACAGGGTCTTGCCCTGGAAGGAATGGGGGGTTTTGGGGTACCCAGGGAGCGGAGATGGGGAGCGCTGGGGGGAAGGCGGGCGCTGGGCCGAGGAAGGGGTGCAGGCCAGGGGCGAGGGGGGGATGCTGCTGGTGGATTTGCGACGTCCCACTTTGTAGCGCGGCCCACCCAGTTTGGGGGCCAGCCCGTGCAGGGAGCTGGGGCGCACGTGGCCGGCAGGTGACGTTGGGGTGCTGGAGGAGGGAGAGGTGCTCTGAGGGGACACAGCATCTGCCGTACAAAGAGAAAAGGTCACTGTAGGGGCGGAGGGACACGGCCTCCCCGAGGGACACTCAGCATCCTGCCCTGCCCCGAGCCAACATCCCCCCTCGGGGTACCTGAGGGCAGGTCGGGAGCGGGGCTGCGGCACGGCGTCGTGGGGCCCGGGGACAGGCTGTGCGTGGGGGACTCCGGGAGGCTCTCGCTGGAGGACAGCGAGTGATGGAGACCCGAGGAGAAGCTGCGGCTGGTGTGCAGGACTGACGACTGCTTGGAGATCTTCTTGAAAAGGGATTTTCTCCTGCTGGGGGGACAGGAATAACTTTGGCTTCTCCTTAAAACTGTTAGTCCCAAGCCTGCTGACCTGGTGGCAGCAGGACCAGACCCCACTGGACATCCCAGTATGGCAGATCCAGAGCATCCAACCCAGTGCCAGCAGGGCCAGACCACACTGGACATCCCAGTATGGCAGATCCAGAGCATCCAACCCAGTGCCAGCAGGGCCAGACCACACTGGACACCCTGATATGGCAGATCCAGAGCATTCCCCCAGTACACCACACACTGGGACAAACACCATTTTATCCCAGTTTTACCTACCTGTCTTGGCCATCCCTTTTCCTGCTCTTTTTACTCCTCCGTGCCATCCTCGTCTTGGAGCTGTTTTTCCGTGCGGGACCGATTTTAATGGAGGTGTTTTCCAGGGCAGTGGTCCGCAGGGCCACTTTATTCCCGCTCTGAGGGGTGGAAAAAGAATCGCTGTAGCACCAGATCCGAACCAGCACCTGCCTCAGCTGCTGAATTGATGTCCTGGGAGAGCAGAGTGGCTCTGGTCACCCACCTTCAGCAGCAGCTCCACGACGTCCCGGTGGACCAAACCCAGCACGGACTCGCCGTTCACGTGTGTGATGAGATCGCCCGCCCTCAGCCCGGCCTCCTGCGCGGGGCTCCCCTCCTCCACGCTCTGCAACCCAAACACAGCGATTTCATTTGGATGCAGGCTCCCTCCTGGGGTTTCCCCACTGGGAAACGCAGTGTCTGGCACCACTAGACCCCAGGGCACGTACCCAGACCATGTGGTGAACGGTGTAGACGTCGCTGTCGCCCATGTAGACGCGGATGGCTCGCAGGGTGAAGCCGTACTTCTTCCCCGAGCTGTGGATGATGATGGGCGGCCGCAGGCTGGCGATGGCCAGCGAGGAGTCTCGGCTCGGGGAGGAGTCCCGGGAAGAGGGGTTGGACGAGAGGGAGTGGGGGGAGATGGGGCTCATCAGGGCACCACCACCGAAGTCATCTGCAAGCAGAAGGAGCCGGCTCAGTCGGGCAAAACCGCGTGACAGTGGCCGTCCAGCAGGATAAATCACACAGCACACAGACCTGATGTGATGATGAGGGACAGGGCTGAGACGGAGGCAGATTTGGGCACACGGCTGCCCAGCGAGGCTCTCTGCCTCTCTGGCACATCCTTCTGGGTGCTCAGCCGACGGCCCCCGCTCGGCTCCAGGCTCCGGGGAGTCGAGTTCTTGGTGCCGGTGCTGTTGCTCCGCAGGCGGATGCGGTTCAGGCTGACGAGATCGGCTGCACAGAGGGGAGTAGGGAGAGTTTGGGGATGTGGAGAAGCCACCCCGTGCCATGCAGGACCCTGGCTGCCCCCAGAGCATCCCACACTGGTGCCCACAGCCCACGCACCGGATAACGCCGACTGCTTCACCGCGCCGCCAGCCCCCGCGTCCGAGTCTCCCACCACAAACTTGGGTCTCTCCGGCTTGGAGGACGCCACGCAAGGGCTCTCATCCTCCGAGGAGAAGGCAAACTTGGGCATGGTGTCCAGGCTGAGGGTGCTGGGCAGCGCGGTGGGGCTGCGGCTCCGCTCGTGCCGGGAGGTGTACGGCGTGGAGCTGCCGGACGTCCAGGAGCGGAGGCTGCGTGGGAAGAGCAGGAGGGCTCAGGACAACCCAAGATGGGTGAGGGGGATGGCACAGAGCCACTGCAGCACCCAAGGACACGTCCCACTGACCTCACTGAACCCTCAGAAACAACACAAACCCTCAGTGCCACCACAAACCCTTGATGTCAGCACAAACCCTTGGTCCTGGCACAAACCCTCAGTGTTGGCACAAACCCTTGGTCCTGGCACAAGCCCACACCAGCAGTGCAGCCCCCCCGACCACACACCGGGGCTCGGTGCCCCCTGGCCGGCTCCTGTCCTCATCTCCCGAGTGCCGGTCCCACCGCTCCTCTTTGTCATCGCAGTGACTCCGGTCAGAGGAGGAGAGGCTGAGGGTGGAGTTGACCGCCAGGAACTCAGAGCTGCTGTACACCTGAGGAGGAGAGGAGCCATCAGCAAGGAGCAGAAATTTGGGAATCTGGGCGCTCTGGTGTCAGCCAAGACACCGATGCCCGGCACAGCCACACTGGTTGCGGTGCCAAAGCATCTTGGATGCTGCAGGAGGGACTGGAGCACCTTGCTGAAGCGGTGGGAGCAGGAGGAGAACTGCCCGATCTCCACCGATGATTCCTCGTCGTTGGTTTCCTCATCCTCCGACTCCAAGTGGCGATACCTCTCGGAGCGAGCTGAAAGCAAGAGCCAGAGGGGGAAGGGATGTCACCCTGCCTGCAGAACCCCACATCCTGCCTGCAGCGGGGCCGTGGGGTGACAGCCCAGTCCCAAATCCCAGGGGAGTTTTGGGGGGAGGAAGTTGGTAAGGGTGAGCAGCCTGGAAAGAGGATTGTATCTGTTTTGTGGTTTGGGTTGTAAAGCAACCAGCTTCACCCAGATTTTTATATCCCACAGCAGCACCCAAAGTGCAGCTGGGATAATGGATTGGCAGAGGGGGAAAAGGGATGGATTTGGCCTCACTGTCAAAGTAGCTGGTGTCATCCTCTGACTCCAGCTGTGGGATGAACTCAGCCTTCTGCCGCAGCAGCCCGTTCCAGTCCAGATGGAGGAAGAAGGAATGGTGCTTCACCTCATGTGCACCTCCTGCCAGGCAGAGAAATCCATGTCAGGGGCACGAGGCAGGACCGGGGATGCTCCTGCTCCCATCCCAAATGGCACAATCTCTCCTCCCCACAGCAGCTGGCTTAAAACAGGATGGACAGGAGCCCTGTGCAGCCTTCCTGGGGGCAACCCCGAGCAAGAGACCTCCTCTGAGCACCCTCAGTGTGGCAGGACACGCTTTGGACTCAAAGCCATGCAAATTTGATGAGAACAGAGGTGCCAGGTCACCCCCGAGGGGGCTGCCGTGCGTACCAGTGCCCAGGCGCTCGAGGGGGCACTGCCTCAGCAACCGTGTGATCAGGTCCTGGGCATCTGCAGGGAGAGCCTCGTCCCCTTCCGGCCACATAATTTCATCTGCAAGGAAAAAGGAAAAGAGGTTTGGAGTGGCTGAAACGGTTTGGACACTTCTGGGCAGCAGGAAAGTCCCCCGGGAGCTGCAGCAGGGGAAGGGCCCTCCCAAAGTGGGAAGTCAAAGCTTGAGGAGCCTTCTCACTGTTCAGCCGGGTGAGACAGGAAGGAATGAAGCTTCCCACGTGCTAAAGGACGAGCCTTGGCTGCTGGGAACACAAACTTGCCCCCGACACTCACCACTGATGACCTGCCCGAAGAGCTCCTCGGGGGTGTCTCCGAAGAAGGGGACGCAGCCCACCAGGAACTCGTAGAGGATGATGCCCATGGCCCACCAGTCCACGGGCTTCCCGTAGCCCTGGATGAGGATGACTTCGGGGGCGATGTACTCCGGAGTGCCGCACACCTGCGTGGGAAGCAGGGGCTGACACCTCTGCAGGGACCTTTGCAACAAGTCCCGAGGTTATCTGAGACCCCCGTGATGGCAGGTCAGCCACACGGAGCAGGACCTCCTACCTGCTTGTCCATGAACTCCCGCGTGTCCTTCTCCATGTGCCCTTCGTAGAGGTTCGTGGTCATGTTCATCAGGCCGATCTTCGACAGACCAAAGTCTGTCAGCTTTATGTGGCCCATGGAGGTGATGAGCAAACTGCAAGAGAAGACAGACACCCCACAACGCTGCTGTTTGCTTCTGGGGAGACCTGAGAAGGACCAGCCGCACCCCAGGACCTCTGGTCCTGGTGCAACAGCATAGAACCAGTCTCTGGGCAACAAAACCCACTCTGCCCTTCCCTCTTGTCTTTCTCTTCCCCATCCAAAGCCAGCCCCACCGTTGCTCAGACCTCCCCACATCCTCACTTGTCAGGTTTGAGGTCCCGGTGGACGATGCCGTAGTTGTGGAGATACTCCAGGGCAAGGACGGTCTCAGCAAAGTACATCTTCGCCATGTCGACGGGCAGCGGGCCCATGTTCTTCAGCAATGTGGCACAATCCCCCCCTGTGGGGACACGGGGGGCTCAGAGAAGGCAGCAAGGCCAGCAGCCCCAGCAGGATCCCAGCCAGGCCCTCTGAGCAGCTGATCCCCAGGCACAGGGCACAAACGTGCTCCGAGGTGACCATGGCCGCCACCTTCATCAAGGTGAGACTCAGGATCACAAGATTATCTCCTCATGCTTCCCTCTGCTCCCTGGAGCAAAGCAGGGCAGGAGACGTCCAGGTGGTGTCCTTGATGTTCAGACTTTGATATCCTCTCCTCCTCCCTGCACTGTCCAGCTCCGAGTCCTGCTCTCACCTTCCACATACTCCATGACCATGCAGAGGTGTCGCTTTGTCTCGAAGGAGCAGAACATGCTGACCACGAAGGGGTTTTCGGCGAAGGTGAGGATGTCCCTCTCCACGAACACCTGCTGGATCTGGTTCCTCAGGATAAGGTTCTGCTTGTTGATTTTCTTCAGGGCGAAGCGCTGCCGCGTCTCCCTGTGCCTCACCAGGTACACGGCCCTGGAGGAACGGCTGGACCTCAACACACATCCTCCAGCCACCAGCACTGACCACCCCACACCTCACACATTGTGGGGCTCGGACAGTGAGGGCTTTGGAGTCGTTTACAGATGGAGAAAGCTGATAGGAACTCCCCAGCTCACCCGTAAGCCCCGTTGCTGATCAGCTTGATGGTCTCGAAGTCCCCCTCGCAGGGCTTCCTCCGCGGGACGGTGACTGAAGGCTGGCTCTGAGGAAGACACAGGTCTTTAATGTTTCCCATGTGCAGGCAGGAATTCACCCAGCACCATCATGTGCCACCTCCAAAAGCTTCATTCTGCCAGAGCCCTCTCCAGTCACAAACCCCAAACCAGAAGCCAAAGATGCTCTGCAGATCAAGAGCCCACGCTGAGCTCTGCCCGCTCAAGAAGCCAAATGAGGGATTGTGAGATCTTCCCCTTAGTACATCAATCACCCTTGGGGACAATCCAAATGAACATCTCCCAGTCTAGGACAGCTGCAAAGAGCTCTGGTGTGGGGTGAGGCTGGGGGAAGCCGGGGGCAGCAGGTGGGACATGCAGGTGGGACCACACTCACCTCACAGGTGTCATCGTTCTCCGGTGTGATGGTGTTCCCGCTGTCGAAGTGATCCAGCTGCCCCATTTCTGCAGGTGACACGGATGGTTTTCACTTTCCTCGTGCTTGACCCTCACCAAAATCACCCCCTGCCCAACCACTCTCCCTCCAAACTCGGAGTCCCCATGGGGATTTAGCCACATGCTTTGCTCGAGCTATCGTATGGAGAAATTCAGGTCATGACGTTAAGAAGTTCAGCACGAGGTTAAACATTTATATAATTCTTTTTTGATAGTCATTCCTACGTTCTCCAGGGATTATGATTCCCCCCCAGGGCCATGGATTAAGTGTTTTTGAGCTTAATCTGCTTTGCTGAACGTGTTGGAAGCAATAATAAGGGATGTGGGGCTGGCCAGAAGGACTTGGCCATCGTCCTGGTCCTGCTGTGACCCCCCTGCTATGACACCAGCTCAGCCCTACAGGTCTCCCTGACACCTCCCAGTGCTCGGTCGTGATCACCAGTGGCCAAACTGGGAGTCCACATCCTGCTGCAGACCTCAGACCCCCCAGCCCAAGTGTTTCCCTACCCTCCAGTGGGTCCTTGACGAGCCCTAGTTGGCTGATGATGTATCGGGGAATATCAGTCTTTATTCCCTGTCCAACTTTGGCGTGTCCTTCTGCAGCTTCCAGGAGATGGTAAAACTCCTCTGGGTCGAACTCCTGGATGGGGAAAACCAAGCACAGTTGAGGAGAGAGATTTTGCAAAGTTAAACTTTTCCTCTAAGCCTTGGAGGTGACACCTGTAACTGGGGACAGGCCCTGGATGCATCATTACCCCATCATTCCCCGTGTCAAGGGTAAAGGAAAAAAAAAGTAGCTGTGTGAGTTGGCCTTGGAAGGAAAACAAAGGGAGATGGAAATTTCATCAGGAACCACAGCACAAGGTGAGTGCTTTAGAAATTCAGCACATCAACGAAAAAAAAAGCCCTGAAAATCACAGAATCACAGCATGGTTTGGGTTGGAAGACACCTTAAAGATCATCTCATTCCAACCCCCTGCCATGGGCAGGCACACCTTCCACTATCCCAGGTTGCTCCAAGCCCTGTCCAACCCGGCTTTGGGCACTTCCAGGGATCCAGGAGCATCCTGGAGGCTTTGCCTCCTCTCCAGGCTGGCACAGACCATGAAAGACAAGACAGGAGCTTCCGTGTCTTACCAGGCACTCCAGAAGTCGGGCAGGGCGGGAGATGATGATCAGCAGCTTCCTCACCAACTGGTCGATGAACTTCACCTCCTCGCTTTCAGAACGCTCCTGAGCCTGTCGGGAATGGAGACAGAAGCCAGGTGTCTCTTGGTGGCCTCACGAGGTGGCACCAGGCAGGGAACTGCCCTGTACTCACGTCTCGGAGCATCTTCTCCAGTTTCTCCTGCAGCTCCATGAAGTAGCGGGAGGTGATGAGAGCTCCCTGGGACTTGGCCAGGCAGTCTCGGGCCAGCTCGATGATCTGGTGGTGGATGAAGCCCAGCACCCCATCAGCCAGGGGCAGGGTGCTGCTCGGGGAGAAGTTGGTGATGGTGTCCCGCAGGCGCTCTTCCATCTGCGCTGTGGCCTGCAAGGCAGAGTGGATGGTGATGTCCAGGGACACATCTCCCCCTGCCATGGGTTTGGACAGCCAGGATCTCATCCTACCACCTCCTGCATTAGGTTTGACCAGCCAGGATCTCACACTAACACCTCCTGCCTAGGGTTTGGCCAGCCAGGATCTCATCCTACCACCTCCTGCATTAGGTTTGACCAGCCAGGATCTCATCTCACCACCTCCTGCACTGTGTTTGGCCATTCAGGATCTCACCCTTCCACCTCCTGCAGTCAAATTTCCACATGCACATCATGGCCCCACCTGGGACCCAGCTTCCAGCAGACTGCGAAAACTCCACCAAAGTCTGCAGAGGTCTCTGCCTGCTTGCGTGATGGGGCATACCCACAGGTTTGTTGCATCTCCAGTGCCCCCAGCACCCCCCAGGATCCACCCATGCATTCCATACTCCCACAGGGAGGAGAGGTTGTTCTGGGGAAGGTGCTGCCAGGATGCCATGGAGGCACTAACACGCTCATCCCCCAAGTCCTGGCAGTTACCTTGGGGAACCTCTCCTTGTAGACGTGGTTCATCATCACCACCTCATTATCAAACGTTCCGCTCGTCCGTCCAGGGCTGCAGAGGGAGGAAAACAGTGGTGTTATGAGGCTCACATCATTTACATCTGTGCAAATAGTCACTACCCCTGGAGAGCAACTTGTTCCCTCCTCCTAACTCCTGGTTCCAAGCGGTCAAAGCTCATCCAAGTGGAGCCATCAGCCTTGGGCCAGCACTCCCAGCAGCATCCCTCCCCCTGGAGGTCCCTGGGATGTGGTCTAGGGAAGCTTAACCTCCTGCAAACCCAGGTCCCCAAACACAAGTCACTCGGAAATGCAGAGCTGAGAGGCTGTTCCATCAGCCACTTGGTTTTGAAGAACGAGCTCATCCTTTCCTTCCTCTGGATCTCACAATTTCTTGCCATCATTGCCATTTTTGTGGCTCACCAGCAAACAAAAAACCCAACCAAACCTCGTGGTGGACACAGCAACCTTCATTAAACAAGGTTTTCCTCCTTCCCTCACAGAACTCTGCCCCTCCCAGGGAACTGCCTGGTGATCCCGTTATGCAAAGCAAGTGGCAAGAGCAGCCAGCAACTCATTAACCATGATAAAATAATAAAAGTGGTGATTAAAACCAGCCCCAGCCCTGCCCCAGCCTTTTCTGTACCAACTGCAGAGCTGGTGTCTCCTCAGTGAAAACCTCGCCACCTACAAACCCCCGTCAGATAATTAATCTGATTTTAATGAAATTTCAGCCGGCAACTCGCGGGGCGGTGGCTCTGCCTCTGGCAGCAAAGAGGGTCGGGAGATTTTTCAGAGGGAAAAGAGGATTTAACCAAAACATCCCCTGAAGAAAGCACAAGCTTCTGGTGCTGGGCAGTGTGGGTGGCTCACTGCACAGGGTGTGGTCTTGGAGCACCAACGTGGAGCTCAGTAGGTCCAGCCGAGGGTCAGCTCACACAATGCTGTGGCCACTGGCTCGATGCTCCCTCTGAATTTTCCTCTCTCCAGCCCACAAATGCCCATCCACCTGCACTCCTTGTGGGTTTTTTTGCAGAGGCAAAGGCCAGCCCCAGCAAACAAAGGTGATGTTTTCAGATCCAAGCCCAGAAATGGGATTTTTAGCCTTTTAGCAGCAGGTCAGTGATACAACAATGGCCACTGCTTGTGTTTCTGCTTGGTGGTCCCCTCCTCGCCACCAAAATCATTCCGACAACTGAGCAAGAGGTTGCAAACCAACTACTGTGGAACAAATCCCACTTTCTCCAGCTTCAGCCCCAGGAGACAAGCATTGCCTGCTGCCAGGAGAGCTATGCCATGTCCCAACAGCCGAGAAGAAGCTGAGAACTCAACCTGAATGCCCATGGAGCTTAGATTCCACAGAATCATGGAATAGTTTGGGACACCTTCCACCAGACCAGGTCGCTCAGAGCCCCACCCAACCTGACCTTGAATATTTCCAGGGATGGGGCATCTACAACCTCAAGCCGAAGTTTCTCCACTTCCCTGCAAGGAGCAAACCCATATCAGGGTTTGGGACAGGCTTAGCAGGACCAGGACACCCCAGGAACAGCTCGTGAGAGGGCAGAGGATGCACCAGCACCCAGTGTATTGTCCTGGCAGCTCCGTGGGTGCCTTCCCAGCGTGGGTGCCCCACCTGAGGCTCCTGGATCGTGGGCGCAGGCAGGGCGAGTGCCTGCCCTCCTCGTCCGTGACGCTCTCCGTACTGCGGAAATGCTTAGAAAGGAAATGCAGCTCGTCGGGGGTGGGCTGGTACGGCAGCTGGTGCAGGCGCTCCTGGGAGGATGAAGATGACTGGGAAGAGAGAGAGGGATGCAGGAGATCAGGGGATGGGTCCGTGCTTCCCGGTGTTGGGGTGGGAACCAGCAAGCCCGTGAGGGAAGCATCCCTTGGAGCCTCTTAGGAGGCTGGAAACACTGACAGGCACCATGGTCTGGGCTTGGGAGCGTGAAATGTGAAGACGGGCAGTCTGGGGAGGTCTGCAGTGCCCACTCCCAGCCCAAACTCCCCAGTTCTCCCACTCCATCTGGCTCCCCTGAACTCCATCCCTTGTAACTCCAGCATCCCAGGCAGCTCAGTCCTGTCACACCCAGGGATGCTGTAATTCCCAGGGATGCTCTAATGTCCAGGGGTGCTGTAACGCCAGGGGCACGGTAACCCTAGGACACAGTAACTCCCAGGGATGCTGTAACCCCAGGGATGAAGTTAACCCAGAGATGCTGTGATGCCCAGGGACACTGTAATCCCAGGGACACCGTAACCCCCAGGGATGCTGCAAGCCCTTAGCCCAGCCCCATGACTTTCTTAAAAGCTCATTTGGGAAGCAGGATGCAGCTAAAGCACATGGTCCTTTAGAGCCCAGCACTGCAGGGCTTGGGAGGCTTTTCACCAAAAATCATGGGGTTTTAGGGTCTTATCATCAACTGCCATAAGAAAGCAAACATTACCGAGACCGTGGAGCTGGGGGTGTTGGTCCCATAGCCAGAGGAGGGTAACGAAGCCAGTGACCACCTTCTGCCATCAGCCCTGCGAGTGCAAACGTGACCATCACACACAGGGAAAAAACCCCGACAACTAAATGCAAATCAACATCAGAGCCAAACACTGGGGAGCAGGACAGAGGCGTGGCTTGAGGAATAAAGCCCTGAAACCTCTTTTCCAGATGGACTGAAATTGGGTAAAGTAAGGGGTTTGCAGGGGAGGGGGGCTGTGCTGCAGCCACGGTGTGCAGGGACAGTGGCAGCCAGCAGGGTCACTGTGAAGGGACAGCGCTGGGGCTCCATCAAATCCATTTCAGACAGGGCAAAAAACCCTCCTGTGAGAATCTGGTTTTTAATTAGAGCAAAATTCAGCCTGCTGGGAGTTTTCTTGGTGAGAAACTGGGATTCCCAAACACCCATCGTGAGACAGCAGGCGCCGGGGAGCAGAGCCTGGCCATAAACAGGAAGGGAACCGCTCATACGCAGGCGAATGCTTCCTCTCGGAGATGTTTCCAAGGGATGGGGACACGTCCAGGTCAGGACGAGGCCCTTCACCTCCCACTGCCATTTCCCGTGTGGGGTCAAGGACAGCAGGAGCTGGCAGGGTGCCACATCCAGCTCCAGCACTCGCAAACTCCTGACCCCAGAGCCTGGCTGTTCCCTCTGTCACAAGTGTGCAAACCACCCCAGAGCCTCCAGCGTTTTTCCATGCCACGATCGATGGGTTAAAATCAGCCACCCGCCCTCCATGTGTGCAATTAATTAATTAGTTAAACGGGGTTTTGGTGGCTGCATCTGGAGCGGTGTGGGCTGGGGAGGGGATGCAGCAGGATCTGCCTCTGTGGGGACCTGGATGAGCATCCATCCCCGGGCATCTTCTGAGAATCCATCAGGAGCACTTGGAGCCTGAGATGAGGCTGAACACATGGCCAGGGGTGATGTGATGGGAACAGAGATATTTCTGCTCCCAGAGCTGCAGGCAACCCAGTCCTGGTGCAAAATTTCCCACCCAGGGATGCAGACAAAGAATCACAGAGTCCTGGATGGGCTTGCATTGGAAAGGACCTCAAAGACCCAGCCCCACTCCCTGCCGTGTGCAGAGACACCTTCCACTTGACCAGGTTGCTCCAAGCCCTGTCCAGCTTGGCCTTGAACGCTTAGAAGAGAAGGTCCCTGATGATGTGGAGCAGACACCTCCCCAAAATGCAGCCCCTGCCCAGCCCTGGCACTTGCCTGTCAGTCCGAGGAGCATGGCTGGGGTGGTGGGAGGAACCAGTCACGGCAGAGCAAACACCGCCAGGCCAGAAACCAGGCAGAAGAAAAGCAAAAATAAAAGCAAAACAAGTCACTTGAGATCAACAGGACAGTTCCCTGGTGGGGGAATGATCTTTACTAGCGAATATTTACTGCTCTGGGGCTGGGGTTGGGAGCTCACCTGCGAGCGAAGGGGAAGTTGATGGAGGTGCTGGCAGAGAAGTTCCGTGGGCTGTCCAAGGGACTGCTCCCAGCTGCAGGGAGAAAGGGGGAAAATTCAACCTGAAACCCACCCCAATACAACATCCAGGGGTGCTTTGGGTTGCTCCTTCAGGGGAAAGAGTGTTTAAGTCACTTCCCAACCTATTTCCCCCTGGAAAAGGCACTTGGCAGCCAGGAGCCAGTCCGCTGCTCTAACAAGGTGCTGAAGCCCTCCAAAATATCCGGGTAATTTTGGGAGATGCTGAACCCATCCTCTGGGTTGGGTTGGGAGATGCTGAACCCATCCTCTGGGTTGGGTTGGGAGATGCTGAACCCACCCCTTACCTGTTGGCACGGAGAGCGGGGAGAGAGGCCGCGAGAGGGTCGGAGAGGGAGTGCCCACCACTAAGCTCTTCCTATTGCTGCTTCGGCAACTGGGGAAGGAAAAGAGGGAATTAATTTAGGGAATCAACGGCAGCTGGATGGGCTGAAGCACATGAGGATGCGCCTGCACGTGAATTCCTGTGCCAGGGAACACGGCTGCTGTCACCCCATTGATTACGGATCTCCTGCCACAGGAATGATCCATCCCCAGGCCTGGCGCTGCTGGAGATGGGCTGACAGGGTTATTTTTAATAAAGAACTGTCTCGTCAAGGTCCCACTTCTGGTTTTGGTTCACTGGGGAGGGCAGAGGCAGGCGGCCCCTTGGGCAACAGCCCCAGGGCAGGAATAGAAAAAGGGATGTAAAAGGAGGAAGTGATGGAAATGCCAAGTGGCCACAACCTGACCTGCTCCATTGCATGGAAAATGGCCCCGAGTTCCTATAAATCTCCCTACCCTTGGTGGTCCCCACCTCACAGCAGAGAGGACAGTCCCAACCCCCTGAGACTTTGCCGTGTCACCGGGAATTTGTGGGAAATTTGCCCCGGCTGGGCCGTGCTCTGTCCAGCAGCAGGAGGGAGCCACGTGCACCAGCACCAGGTGAAAAGCAGCACCAGCACCCTGACACCCCAAAACTCCCCAGAAATCCCATCCTGGTACCACATCCCAGAGAGCATCTCGGCAGGGCCACATCCACAAGCGCTGAGTCTTCACATCCCCATCTCCGTTCCCACCCTCCCAACTCACAAGGTTTCAATCCTTGCAGGAATTTTGTTTTTCCTTTCCTTTCAGCCCTGAGCCCAAGGCTGCTTTGCAAGAGTGGCTCAGCCTCAAAAATTCCCCCAGGGATGCTGCAGCCCCACTCCTGTCGTACCCCATTTAAACCCCATTTAAAACACGATGGGCTCATTTGAGTTCTCCTTCACTCTGCCAAGAGGAAACTGCAAATATCCACGGCACAGAGCAGAAGCTCAAGCACGAGGACAACCCTCCCCTTCCTCTATTTCCGCTTCCTCAGGCTGCAGATTCCGCAAAGACACCGAGTTTCCTCACCAAGCTGGGAACAGGAACCCACACAGATGCTACGAATTAAAGGACATCGTTTAACATCACACCGTGGCCACAAACACCCACAGCACTGAGGGGATGAACTGGAAGCGAAGGGATTCTCCATGGATCCCAGAAACAGGAGCGAGTGGCAGATGTGGCATGCAGGGTGTACAGGACAGTGATTCACAACAGGTCCCTCGGGGTGGATGTACAAGGCGCTGATGAACAGCCAACGCCAGCAAGTCGTGGTCAGAGCTCTTCACGTGTGGTCAGAGCTCCAAACACATGGACAGAGCTCCACACGCCTGGACAAAGCCCTACATGAGTGGTCAGAGCTGCACACCTGACATCCAGCACCCCTCACCTCCCTCTGGCATCTCCCCCCTGAAGGGCTCCTCCTGCTCTGGTTTTAGTGGGGAGGAGTCCCAACTCTTTTGAAGGTCTCAGCCAGCAGGGAGGTTGCTTGGGGCCCCCCAAAGCCCTCCTCTGCACCTCCCTGCACCCAGGATGAGTGTGGGACACACATGCTGTGACTGCTCTGAGCTCACCTGGAGCTGCAATGACCCTGGAGGGCTCAGAACTTTCCTCTCAGCACCTGGGCTGAGCGGAGATGTTGGGGGGAGGCAGAAAATTTGCCCTCCCCAAACATTTATCCCTCCCTAGAATCACAGAATGGTTTGGGTTGAGAGGGAACTTTAACATCCTCTCATTCCACCCCTGCTGTGGGCAGGGACACCTTCCACTGTCCCAGGCTGCTCCAAGCCCCGTCCAGCCTGGCCTTGGGCACTGCCAGGGATCCAGGGGCAGCCACAGCTGCTCTGGGCACCCTGTGCCAGGGCCTCCCCACCCTCCCAGGGAACAATTCCTTCCCAATATCCCACCTATCCCTACTCTCTTTCCTGCCTCCGATGTTTGATTTTCTCACTGAAACACGGGCTTGAACCCCAATTAGAGCTGCAAACTCACAGCCCAGCACCCACAGCCTCGGCCGCTGCCGGCTCCGTGTGCCGGATGGGAAACTGAGGCAGCGTGAGCAGCCCTGCCCCACCACCGCAGTGGCACAGGAAGAGGTTTAGGAGCCAGGAGGGCTGCAAAGAGCTGCCAGCTCTGGCATCGCTTCACTGCCAGCCCTGCCAAAGGGACCGGGGTGCGCGCGCGTCTGTGTCCCGCAGAGGGGACAGCCCGGGGGACGAGGCGCTCACCTCTCCTCCCTCGGTTTCATTTTGGAAGTGAAAACAAACCTTTAGTGAAGCAAGTTCCAGTAATGGTGACACAGACCGAGGCCGACGTTTCCTGTTTCCGCGCGCTCCACCCTCGGCTCCCACAACCATCTTGCGCCACTGTAACCCCCCTCTGCCTGACACATCATCTACAGCTGGTTCCCATCCTTCCCGCACGGAAACCTCGGGCTAGAAACAAGCCCCAGGGCACAGACGAGCTGCCGAGCCCCGATGGCAGGCGCTGGGGCTGCTGCCCGCTCTGCCTCCATCACCTGCACGTTTGGTACCAAAAATGGAGTGGAAAATCGCTGTCAGCATCTCCCGCGCTGCTCGTGCTGAGGCTGCCTCGGCTGTGGTGCTGCTGCTGCCATCCAGCACTTGTTTCGAGGGATGTGGAAAGTGTGTGACAGCCAGTGTGACCCCAAAGCCTGGAGCAAAATCGTGTGTCACCCGTCGGGAGGCTGCCCGTGAGGAGGAACCGGCATCTCCCAGCGCCTGCCGGCACCGCACCGGCACCTGGCCTTGGCACGGGATGTCCAGAGGCAGGAGGTGGAGCAGAACCTGGCAGCTCCACTGAATCCTAGAACATCCTGAAGTTGGAAGGGATCCACAAGGATCATCGAGTCCAACTCCCGGCCCTGCACAGGACACCCCAACAACCCCACCCTGTGCACCCCTGAGAGCGTTGTCCAAACATTCCTTGAACTCAGGCCGGGTACCACGATCGGTTCCCTGGGGAGCTTCCCGCGGGCGCCTCCTCGGAGCTCGGGGAAGGGCAGGATGCGGCTGCACAGCGCCGCGGGCTCAGCCGGCAAACGGCTCTGCCAGGACCTGGGCGAGCGGGGATGGGTGGCTCGGGGTCAGGACTGTGGCACACCGAGGGTCAGGCACTCAGTGCACAAAGGGGCTGCAGTTCCCGCTCCTCTCCTGCGGGATCCGCCCCTAAAACTTCCCCGGACAGCAGAGCACCATGTGCCAGATGCCAGCCCGGTGCCGGGCCTGGCAGGCAGGTGAATCCGAGGCAGAAAACAGCCGGTTTGGGACAAAGTGGGTGCGGGGTGGCGGGAGCAGGGCGGGGTCGGGCGGTGATAAGGGAACAGGCGCAATCTCAAAGGGCAGAGCAGGCGGCTCCGCTCCTGCTGCGTGACTGAGAGCACGTGTCTGTGCTCCCAGCTCCCTTCCTTGCTGGCTCCATATCCCTCAACAGCTCTAATGTGCCTGGAGATTTGGGGAAGTGCCATGGATCACCAAGTCCTGGAAAAAAATTGCTTTCCAGTGGGAGAAATCCATGTTTAACTTTGAAACGCGCTGAACCAAGCAGCTGCATCCCAAGTTTCTCCATGACATTTATCCTCCATGACTTGTGACAGCGCTGAACTCGGCTGCCTCCAGGGATGGGGCTGGGAGAGGGCTGGAATGGGGCTGGGATGAGGACCAGGGTCTGGGTGGTGAAATGCAACACGCTGCTGGGCACAGACCCCACCACGTCCTCACTCTGGCCCCTCATCCCACCCCAGCCAAAAGCCTGGCACTGTGGGTGCTCTTATGAACCCACCCTGGAGCACCAAGCAATGCACCAGGCACCTCCCAAGAGCAAAATCCCAAATCCTCAAAGGGAATCACAGGGTAACAAGTTGGGTATAGACTTATTTATTTCTTCACACTGCAAAAAACCCTCAAGAAACTGCCCAGCACCCTGGGGTGCATCCCTGCACGTCCCTGTGCCACGGGTTCCCGGTGGTGGGTAGGGAATTGTACCTGTTAGATTGGCTGGGCTGTTTTCCTGTGGTGTTTGAGGTGTGGACAGCCAGGGGCAGCATCCACGGAGAAGGAGAACCCCATCAGCATCGACCCACCGGCTCTCCTGCCCTGCGCCGGCCACCTCCGCATCCCCCCACGGGAAATTAGGATCCCTCAAACCTCTTAATCCCACTAAATAACATCATATGCTTTCTGTTAAATAGGCCAGACCAGTCCTCACCGTGGATTCTAGGAATACCAATGAGAGAGGAGCAAATCCTCTGCCCTTCATGAGAATTACAGCCTCCTCATGCTCAGCTGGAGACAGATGACTGCCTAGATCATCTTTCCAATTACACATCTCTCCCAGAGCCCCCCCAGCTCGGCCACCCCAGGCTGGAAAACCCCATCCAGTGCCTTTTCTTAATTATTAAGGGTCCTCTTCACCCATCCTCGTGGGCCAGCAGCAGGAATTCCTAGAGCCCAGGTGAGGCAGGCGCCTTCCCGGGCTGAGATGGGATGGGATGGGATGGATACATTTGCTAAGCAACCGTGTTGCTTCGTGCCAGCTCACACTGACACTGAGAGACACCAACAATGGGAATGTCTCTGCTCTGCCTCCGCACTGGCTTGAACACCTCTGTTACACAAAGCCTTGGGAGGGTTTTGTGCCTGGGCCAGCTACAGCACCCCAAAACCTGCTCCAGGGGGGTCTCTGGGGGGCTCAGCGGGTGCTCTGCACCTCCTGTCCCCCTCCTCAGGTACACGTCCCACCAGCCTGCCTGGCTCAGGCCTGGCCTTGCAGCTGGAGACCCAGGGCAGCCCCCCTTGCACCCCATTTATGCACCCCCCGCCACTGCCCCAGCCCTGCTGCCAAAGGGGGTGGGAGTTCTTTGCCCCCCCGGAGCTCTGGCCCCTTCCCACCCCTCCGGGCACCTTGGGGACCCTCACCCCGGTTCAGGCCATGTGCCACAGGGGATCCATCCCATCAGTAGTGTCCACCTTGGCACAGGGGGTCACAGGGGTATTGCCCCCCTCATACATGTAGGATACTCCCCCTCCCCAACCCACACACACCCCAAAACATCCCCTAATGCCCTGGGACCCTAAACCCCACATCCTCCATGGCACTGGGCTTCCAACCAACCCACCCAACGCTGCACAGCCCACCCCACCCCACCACACTTGGGGTCTGGAGGGTGTTCCCTCAGTGCACAGCACCCCCCAAAAAGATGCAGCTATGGCTCACAGCCCCCCCAAACCCACACACCACTATGTGACTCCCCAGTGCTGAGACCCCCCCAAACCCCGCACCCTGGCACACAGCCCCCACCCCATATCACACAATCTGGTGCCCACCCCCCCACGCATT
>VZTE01004262.1:571139-585070 GCA_013397775.1 Eulacestoma nigropectus | reverse complement strand
GAGGAGGAGGAGGAGGAGGGGGAGGAGGAGGCGGGAAGGCAGGGGCTGCACCAGCCGCTGATCCCCATTGCCCTGCTCATCTCCGACAAGCCCATCATCATCAGGGACGAGGAAGGATGGGATCCCTCGCCGGAGAAGTCGGTGCCGTAGCCATCACCAGGCTGGAGCAGCGGGGATGGACGGCAGGAAGGGGACCGGGGTGTCCCACGGAATGCGGAGTGTCTGTGTGGGATGCTGAGTGCCCAGCCCGTGGCTTCACGGTCGCACTGGCACTTTCAGGGGGGTTTCTGGTTTCCAGGACACGGAAGGCGATGCCTCTGGGTGCAGCATTGCGCCGGGACAGGTTTTGGCCACGCAATTCCCAGCCTCAACCTTTCACTGGCGATAAAACCCGAGCGAAGGCGACTGCAGAGTCTGGCCAGGACCGAGGGTATTTCCATGCCTGGATTGGGAGGAGAGGCAGAGCTTCATCCCAGCCGGCTGCTACCTCTGGAACCAGTATCCTGGCGGGGATGCAAAAAGCCCCAGCACCAAACACCAGCTACCTGCAAAACAATAGAGAGAAAAAAATAGATTAAAAAAATAAACACAAATATAAAAAAAATTAAAATAACTGCACAAAGCAGCAGGGCTGAGATGGTTTTCCCTCTCCTGACCCAGGCAGATTACAGCGAGGATTTAGGGCCGAGGTTCAATCCACGGCGCTGTGGAGGACGCAGCCAGGCAGCCGGGCCGGGGGTGATCCATGGGGGCCCCCCCAGCCCCGTCCCGTGGGGCCACGCCGCCGCCTCGGGCCTTATCTGGGACAGAATTGGAGATGAAAAGCGATTTGTGGTTTCCTCTGCCTGGCGCGGCGGTGTTTATTTGCTGAGAGGGCAAAAAGAATTCTTAAAAACCCGAAAGCTACGTGGGGTTAGTAACAGGGGAAATCCAGGTGCGGCAGCGCCGGCACAGCCGCGGTGTCTCAGCCATTGACACTCGCCCTCCTCGCTGCTGCTCTTGGCTCCACTTGTGTTTTGCAAAGTATTTCGCTCAAATTGCGCTCGCAGCAGCGGCGGAAACCGCGGCGGTGCCGAGCGGAGACAGCGCACCAGGGCGGCACCTTCACCCGGACCTCGGCCAGTGACGGCCGGGGTTGGATTTACGGCCATTCCCAGCGCTCCAGGGATGAGGTGGCTGCGGCGGTGTCGCTCCCAGACACCAGGCTGGGGGTCTCATCCAGACGGGTACACGCAGGACCCCCATCACCGCGCACCGGTGCCGTGCCACCGCTGTCCGGCACCGCGCGGCCAGCCCGGCTCAGCTGCTGGTGGAGCCACGAGGTGGCACCAGCCCCACATCCCCACGATTCCCAACCTCCTGGCAGAGCAAATCCATCGTTCCGTCCCTGCCTGGGACAGGAGTGTGTGTCAGGAGTGTGTGCCAGGCCCCTGTGCCCGGCAGCTTTGCTCCTCCAGCCCCCCAAATCCCTGGGGATCGGCTGGAGGGGGAAGATCTGGCATCCTGCCACGCAGAAGCCCAGCGCAGAGATCAGATTCAGGGATTTTGTCGGGATTTGGCCGATGCCAGGCTCACTTCAGAGCACACCAGGCACATGCGGAGGAAGTATCTGGTTACGGGCGCGGAGGCACACTCGGGTTTCAGCCCGGCCCCTGTTTACAGCCGGTTTTTGGGGTCAGGGCGCTGAGGGAAAGTGCTGAGGGTCACAGCTCAGCACGGCTGGGTGGCAGCAGTAAACACATGGCCCAGCTCGGGGCCAGCGCCGATGCCAGCGATGCCAGTTAATCATTCCAGCTCGCGGAACAAGTTCACAGCGGGACAGCCAGGCCTGGCCGCGGCATTAAAAACACCCTGGGCTGGCAGGGGACACGAGACCCCCCTCACTGCCCCCATGGGGTCACTCCCCAGGGATCCATCCCACCCATGGTGCCACTCACATCCCCTCTGACACCTCCAGGGATGGCTCTGTCCCCACCAATGGCCCCGTGCATTTTCCCCCACACCGTCCCGAGTTGGCCACTGCTCTGCCAGGAACACGGTGCCACGTGGAGCCCATGGACGTGCCGGGGAAAACTAATCAAGCCAGGCTTGCCAATTAGTGCGAGGGAGCAGCTCAGGACTTGCTAATTACTTTAAATTTCACAGGACTGGTTTCCAGATGAGTCCCCAGGCACCGCGCTGAGCTTGGTGACCCAAGGACAGCCTCCAGGCCAGCTTTTGCAGCCAGGAATGTGACCTTCCCTACTCCTCTGTGCCAGCACAGCACCCAGAAGTGCCACAGGGCATTGGTTTTGCCTGGCAAGAGCCACTCCCACCCCCAGCCTGAGGACAACTCATTACACCCAGCGGGGGACTCATTACACCCAGAGGGGGACTCCTTCCAGGACAGCTCTGGGATAAGCAGCCAAAATCCATCCCAGCAAGGAAGATAAAGGTCAGCCCAGTGCCACTGTGATCCCAAAGTCACCCCATGGGGTCCCCTGTTCACACCCAACGGTGCCAGCACTGCCTACACACCACTGGTGACAACGTCATTTGCTGGCACAAGCGTGGAGCATCCCTGCCCTAAAGGGAAAAACCCCAATTCTCCCCATTCTCACAGGGTCCCAGTGCTGTGTCCCCAAAAGCAAAGGGCACTGGGGACGTGTGCACGTGGATTGACCTGGCTCCACTTGCTCTTGTGGAGTGGAAAATGAAGCACTGCATCCCAAGGAAGCAGGAGGGGCAGCCAGAAGGAGCTGCAGGGAGGTGCTGGCAGCCTGGGGATTTGCTCTTGGCTCCCTGATTTTATAGAATCATTAAGGTTGGAAAAGCCCTCTAAGATCATTGAGTCCAACCACTCATCCAGCACTGCCAAGCCCACCACTAAGCCATGTCCTCAAGTGCCACAGCCACAGGGCTTTTAAACCCCTCCGGGGCTGCTGACTCCACCACTGCCCAGGGCAGCGTGTGCCAGTGCTTGACAACCGTTTCCATGAAGAAATTTTTCCTGATATACAACCTAAACCTCCCCTGGTGTATCTTGAAGACATTTCCTCTTGATTTTGGGAGATGTGAGCTCAGAGATAAAACATAAAATAGCCAGAGGGGTTTGCTACAGCCCCATCAACATCAGCTCTTGGGGAGTCCAAACCCCTGCAGAAGGAGAGGTCCATCCCTGCAGGTCCAGACTGGTACTTTAACACCAGATTAAGGTGTTTTGCTCCCAGATTGAGAAGTCCAACCTGTTTCCCAGCCTCAGGGAAACAGCCCTGCAGAGCCACAGCCTGGGTCTAACACGGGCAGAGGAGAAGGTCACAGCTCTGCAATCCCCTCCCTCATCCATCCATCCCTTTCCCAGCCCCTTCCCTCATCCATACATCCCTCTCCCAACCCTTTCCCCGCACCCAGCACCATTTCCTGCTCCCTAAACCCCAGCCTGGAGAAGAGCTGATGCCAGTGGGAAGTTTGAGCCCAGCCTGACCACCAGCCGTGGCTGGGAGCAGGATTATTTGCTGGGCAAAAAGCCATCGCTGCCACCACCTCCACAATGCCACCCGCTGCCAGGCAGATTAGGTGACTTAATCCCTAAGCAAACAAACTGATCCCTGGGATTTTTTATTATTATTGTATTTTAAGCAGAATTCAAGGGCTGCAGACAGCTCATCTCATCCACCCCCCCAAACAATGCAAAGCCCCCGTGGGCAGGATACCTGGCGGTTCCTGTGACAGGAAACCTCTGCAGCTGGGGAACTGGGGCTTTTCCTCCCTAAAAAAAGCTTCTGGGATTCTTCTCCCCCCCAAAAAAACTCCAAGCATTGCTGGTACGGGCATCCCGGGGGGAAGGGGCTGTGGGGCACACAGCTGGACAGACGGACACATGTGGACAGAGAGCCGCTGGCCACAGCTGGGCTCAGCTTGTTTTGAAAGTCACGGGTATTTCAGTGCCGGCGTTTTGCAACCATTCCGTGTCACAACAACAACAACAACTCGGTTCTACTTCACAAACAGGCCCCGGGGCCGCCCCGGCTCTTTCCTGCTCACGTCAGCTGCAACAGCCTCACCCGGGCCAAGGCTATTTCCAAACCCAGCCACGGAAAACGACTTGAAGCAGCAGCGAAAGTGAATATTTCATCTTTTCCCCCCACCGAGAGAGGCTCGGAGCTGCCCTCGGGGCGGCACTGGATGCTCAGATCACTGCAGAACCCCGCCGGGATGCTGCGAGCCCCAGCACGCCAGCCAGAAGTGGTTGATAAACCTTCTTCTCCCTGCCCGGAACGGCCGGGCCGGGGCAGGAAGCGTTTTCCTCCCCGCAGTTTGAATGTTCTCGGATGGCTGCGCTCAGGGCCGGCAGCCCCAGGGGCAGCTCAGCCGCTGGCACGGCCGGAGCTTTCCAGGCTTTGGCAGCTGCAAAGCCACAGCTACTGAATTATGGGGTGGGGTTTTTTTGGTCTTGTTTTGTTTTTTTATTTCAACGGAAACTTTATAATAATAGCAAAAGAAATCATAAACTCAGGGCGTCAGGAGGCGGGCGGCCGCCTCCGGGCGCTTCCCTGGGTATCGGGTGATCAGGAAGGGGAGGACGCTGCGCCCTTATCGGCACACGCGTTCCCTGGCCCCTTGGCAGCGGAGCCGGCCAGAGGTTTTGCAGTATAAACATATTTTGCTCAAGCAGGCGGCCGGAGTTGAGCTAAGGACAACTCGATAACCAGAGAGCCCCCCAAAAATCGCCTTTACACAGCAGCCTCCCCCATCTGTCTCGTCCCAGAGCGAGCCGCCAGCCCGGCTTTGCAGCGATAAACACGGGACCAAGAGCAACCCCCCCTCTCCCAGATCCGCTCCCAGGGTGTTTACCAGCTCTCTTTGTAGGCAGATTGACTCTCCTTCATTTTTTCCCCCTCCGAAACCGCCGGGAAAGCGGAGGGAACCGGCTCGAGCCCCTCCGGGACCGTCCGGCGGCGCCGCCGCCGCCCTCCCCACCGGCACTGCCCGGCGCAGCCACCTCCAACCAGCCGGGACCCCCCGGGCTATCGCTGCCTCCATCGCTGGGCCGGGATGCGGTGGCATTTACACAGCTGCTCAGCAGGAAAATCCCTCTCCCTGCTCCACATAACCCCTTGCATTTAAAGATAACCGGCCTTCAGGCTTGCTAATGAGGCTGGGAAGTGGGGAGGGGGTTCATTGCAGGCTCCTGGTGATGTGTGGGCATCCCTGCGGGCATCCCTGCGAGCTGGCTTGGACCGTTCTCCCCCCAGACTGAGCTTGGTCTGAGTTGTTTATTGTTGAAATCAGCTCAAATTTGCTTGGTGATGGGGAAGAAAAAAGGAGCGCAACCCGGTTTCTGAAGACTTTGAGGTTGGGGCGTGGGAGGAGGGATCAGAGCCGTGAGGTTTGACAGGGCTGCCCCATCACTCCTGCCCTGGAGCAGGGCTGAGGTGACGGGGAGCAGTGAGGGTGACAGCCCTGCCCTCCTCGCCTCTCAGCCGGGGACAGCTGTGTCCCCACTGACGCCCAGAGCGGCTCACCAGCGACTGCGGTGCCACTCGCTCCTCCCTGGTGCCGAATGCTGCACAAACGTTTTGTCGCCGGGGAGATGTGGGGGTCAGGGCTTGGCACGTCACCGTGCCACATCCCCCTGCACGGGGCGGGGGCCGCGCACCCACCCGGGGCTGGACGGGGACTTCTCTGCGATTTGTGAAGCGGCGCCTGGGAGTGACGGCAAACCCAGCCGGGGTGTGGAGCAGCGCTGGGAGCAAAGTCCCATCGCGCCACATCCCCGGCACAGGGCACGGCCGTGTCAGCCGCACATCCCGGCCCGTCCCCGCGCGTGGCGTGGGAGCCGTGCCCCGTCCCCGGCTGTCCCCAAGCTCCCTGTTCGTGTGCCAACACATCACGTGCCGCCGCTGGATGACCCGGGAGAGGGAGATTTTTTTAATTTTTTTTTTTTCTAGCGTTGTTGTTTTTTTTGAACAAAGCCAAAATATTTACGTCCCCACGGGGACGGCTCGGGGTCACTGGGCACGGAACGCCACACTGGGGTCCCGGCGGGAGAGGGGACACCCGGCTCCGTGGGGAGGGTCCGGTGCCGGCGGCTCCATCCCTGGCGCGGTCCCCAGCCCCAGTGTTTATACATAGACATGTTTGTGCGCGGCACCGGCCCCTTCCTCGCTCACAAACAACTGGAGAAAAGTCAAAAAGTCATAAAAATTTTCCATTGCCCGAGGAAGGGAGGGAGCGAGGAGTGACTGCGCAAGGGGCCGGGCAGTGCCAACAGCGAGAGACCCCAAATGAGGGGTCAGACCCAAAAAAACAAGGGGTTGGGTTTGATATAGTGAATAAAGGTGGAGGTTTGCTGCAAAGACAACACCGGCAGCACCAGCCACCATCGAGGTTTGTGGGGTGTCCCGGTGATGCCACCACGTTGCTGGCACGATGCTCACAGGGAACGGGACACGTGGCACGTACAACAAGCCCATCCGGCCGCTCCAGACCCCGGCTTTTAGCATTAAAAAACCCGGTTTGGAATAAAGAAAGCTGCGGTTTCTCCGCAGTTTTCCCCTGCACCCAGAGGAGCTCGCTGCCCGCACCAGGCTGGGGAAAAGCTGCGATTCCTGTTGAGCTGGCAGGGAAAGCCCCGGTGCAGGGATGCGGGGACTTTGCCTGCGGTTTCCGTGGGCGGGAGCAGCTCCGGCAAACAGGAGGCTGAGTCAGCGGGCGGAGGGCGGCCGTGATGCCGCCCTGGCACGTCGGGGTGCACGGCTGCTTCCCGGAGCCCTGGCACAGCTCTGCCGCACGAAGGGGAGCCTCAGAGTCCCAGACCCCAAAGATGCTGCAGGGCCAAGCCGTGGCATCCTCAGCCCTGGTGCTTCTGCAGCGCCGGAGGTCGGAGCAAACCCAAAGCAAGGCCTGGTGCTGCTGGGGACTGTGCGTGTCCCCGTGGTGCTCAGGGACCCTGCAACCCGGGGCTGGGCAGGTTCCCGTGCTCCTGAGCCCCATCAGCACCGCAGGCTGCGAGCGCTGCGAGCCCAGCATCCCACCGGCACAAAGATGCTGAATTTGGGCAGTGCCTGAACCCCGACCCCAGCGCACGGACAGAGCGGGGCATTCCCCTTCGGCCAAAATCCAGATTTAACATCATCGACCGTGTAAACAGAGCAGCCCCCGGTGGGTGCCCCTCGGCAGGTGCTGGGGTGAGCTGCACCCCGCAGGGCCCAGCCCAGCTGGGATGGGGGAAGGCGGTGCTTGTTTTGGGAGCTGGACGGGCGCCCGGGCCGGAGGCAGCAGAGGCGCAGCTAATCCAGGCCCTCGCAGGGCTGCGCCAGCCCCGGCACATTCTGTCCCCGCCAGTGCCAGGATGGCCACAAGCTTCGCGTGTCACCCTCCCCGCGGCACGGCCGCGCTGGCCCCCGCCAATGACCCCCCAGGCCACAGGACAACAGCCCCAGCTGAAGGCTGTGGCCACCGTGATGGGACCGAGCATCCTCGGGGATGGGGAGGGCTGGGGGGAAGGGGGAGCCCCCCAAATGCTGCAGAAAGGGGCCGCAGGAGCGGGGTGTCCCAGCACCCCGCAGACCCCTGAGCTGCAGTGGGGAGGGGGCTCCCAGCGCCCCTGCGGCCGGGGCAGAGGGGTCCCACAATTCTGGGACTGAAAGGCAAAAATGACAGGACAGAGGAGCAGAGCAGGGGCCGGGGGTGGGTTTCCGTGCCCCTCGCAAGGAGCAGATTCTGACGGTCTGGGCAGCATTTTCCAGCGCACGGGGCCAAGGGTTATAAATAATCCCGGCACTGCAATTGCATCACGCGCCTCCTGCCCGGGGTTGGGTCTCGGTGCTGCCGCGGCATCGCCGCGCAGGGCATGGGGCCATTCCGGCTCAGCGGACCCCCAGGGAGCCCCAAATCCCCCGTTCCAATAAACTTGGAACAACCCAGGCTGTTCAATCAGGACTTTGGAGTTGGGGCAGATAAACAACAGAAGGTTGGAGAGAGCAACGGCAGCGCTGCCAGCAGTTGTGAAAGCATTGCCTGGAAGGGTCTGCACCGTGCCCCGGGTCCAAATGTCCAGACAAGGTATTTTTAGCCCCTCCAGGATCCAGGATTCAGGAGTGCAGCCCTTTCCTGGCAGGAGCCCCAGCCTGGCCGTGCCCCCCCACCTTGCTGCGCTACTGCCCGACTGTACGAGAAAAACCTGGAGGCGTCTACAAGAATCCCTGCTGGAGAGATCGCTCCCACGTGGACACCGGGAGCGCTGCCCACCGGCGTTGGGTTCCCCGGCCCGGCATGGCCTGTCCCCGCCAGCGGGTGGTTTCCCAGAAAGACACAGCAAGACAAACACGGGGTGCCGGGCGCTCGCCTCCCCCTCCGGCCCGGGGAATAAACATCCCCTTGTGCAGCCGGGGCAGATGATCCGGGGCTGACCAGCAGCCCCCGGCCATCCCTGCTGCTCGGCACAGAATGGCTCCCTTGTGCCAGGCTGGAGCTGGCTGGGATCAGCCTGGTCACAGGGGTGCAGTGCTGTGCTTCGTGTCCCCTTTGATGTCACCAAAAAACCCCCGAGAGGCCACGCAGCACCGGCCGCCGCTGCTGCTGCCAGCGGCAGATCCAGACACGATCCCCCCCAAACGGGGATGCAAACAAATTCCCTGCGAGGCCGGTTAATCCTCCCCTGGGACAAAATTAATCAGAGTACTGGGGATGCCAAATAAAAACCAGATTTGAATAAAGGTTGCAGGAGCACCAGGTTCTCGCAGGCAAACACAGGGACAAGTTCTCTCCCATGGCCCAGGGCAGGAGCACATGCTCTGATGCAGCTGCGGGGCTGAGCAGCTCGGCAAACAAAAAAAATAAATAGGGGGGGGAAATCACATTCCAGTGGCAGTATTTTTGAGCAGCACAGTCTGTGGAAGACAAAACTAAAGCCCTGATTCCAGCCTTGCCTCACAAGCACTGAGATTTGCCGTACTCAGCGGAGATGTGGAGCACAGAAATGCTGTGAAAAACCAAATTCCAGCCCAAGGAAGCAGGTGAAGGAGCCTCCCTGCTCTTCCCACACAGCAGCAGTTCCCAGCCAGCACAGCACAGGGCTGATCCCAACTCTCCTTGGGACTGGCTGAGCCAGCTCAGGAGTGTCCCAGCTGGACCTGCTGGGTCCCTGCCAGGCTCCCGCCATGGAGGAGAATGTGTCTGTCCTCCCAGAGCCTGGACACAAACAGGAAACAAGCGTGGAAAAATACAACAGGTTTTCTCGCAGCCCTGCGTCCCAGGTAAGGGGAGAAGTGCCAAAAGTGCATGGATGTGGAGGAGCTGGAGGCTCAAGGGACAATCCTGCTGTGGAGCAGTGCTGGCCGAGTGACCCAGTTAATCCCAGTGCAGGACTGGGCGCAGGGCAGAGCTGGGTGCCTGCAGGGCAGTGAACAGAGGGCAGGGAGCACTCCCGCATCCCAGCAGCCACAGTGCGGCTCCAGACAACGGGAAGGAGGAAGAGGAACAGAAAGCTATCCAGGCAACAGTTTGGTTTAAAGAATTTATTTCAGACAAAAAATTCCCCACCAAAAAGTCGTACAAAAAGAGTAGAGACAAAGAGTGGTCATTACAAAAGTGGTCACAGATAGAAAAGACTCATCTGAGCAACCCCAGCACAGAGCCCAAGGCACGCTGGCTTTGGTTGTGCACGGCCAGGGATTGTCTCAGTGAGGGAATGCAAAGGTCCTCGGCACCCAAACTCTGCTTAGGTCCCCCTGCAGCGAGCGGGGTCAGCCCCTGGCACTCTCTTGAGGCTCCTCACAACATCCAGCTCACCATTGCCACGCTGGTTCCCACCCCAGTGAGCACAGGCTGTTGCTGTGTCCTCATCCCACCAGGGCCCCCGACCCCTCTATGGGCGCAGCATCAAGGACTCCCAGCCCTGAAGGATTCATCCCAACTCCACATCTCCCATTAGCATCTGTGGCTGCCACCAGCCTTGGACTGGGCTTCCCTCTCTCTTCCTTGGCCATCAGCCACAGGTCCAACCCCCCGTGCTGGTACCAGTTTGGGGGCTGGTTTCAGCCCCATCATGGGGGAGGCAGCAGCACACTGTGCAGGTTCAGTGCTGACACTCAGGAACCAGCTTTCCTGTTCTTGGTAATTGGCACCAAAACCCTGCCACAGATCATCAATTCATCCCCCAAGTCCTTGTATCAGCCCTTGGAGGCCTTTAGAGTTTGGTTAAGGGGCTCAAACCATTCCCCCCGCAGGCACCCACAGGTTTGTGGCTAAGATTATCAGCAGTGGCTGAGGCCTCTGCTTCATCCAGCCAGAAAAGGACCTTTCACTGCCTTGGGGACCTGCAGTCCTGGCGAGCCACAGGCGAAGGACTGCACCTGCCTTGCCCCAGGGCCCAGCCCTGAGCAGTGTCCAGACACTCTCCAGTAATCCTGAGAAACGCCTTCAAGCTCCTGTTCTCCACACCAGGAGCTGACAGAAATTTTTGGAGTGCAGCACTGCAGGCAAGGGGAGAGCAATCTCAGCTCGTATTCCCTGTTCTAACCCCAAAATCCCGGGACAGTTATGAACCCTCCGTGTCCTGCCCAGCCACACACGGAGCCGCTCCACACCGCCAGCCCCTCGTGTTCTCCTACCCTGCCCGGGGCCACGGCACCGCGCTGGCTCTGGGCCCGTGGGACAGTCACAACAGGAGTGGCCGAGGGCGGTGAGCGGAGCCGGGGTCTCACATCCCCGTTTCCAGACCCAAGTGCTGTGAGGGTGCAAGCTGCCATCCCAAGGGATCGTCAACGCTGTCACACGCGGCCGATGCGCTTCTCTCAGCAGGTCATGCAGCGTGGGCGGATGTTGTCTGACGCGGGGTTTGGATCCACCTGCGCAGCCAAGTTCAGAGTCAAAAACCTCAGCAGTGGCACATCCCAGCCACCTCCACCAGCCTCCCAGCCCGGAGGGATTAATCACCTCTGAATACAGCGGAGGTGGTCGGAAGCGGAATTCCTGGATGTAGGCGAAGAAGGGACCCTCCAGGATGTCCCCGAGTTCGCTGCGGCACGGAGGAGCCAAGCTCTGCTCGGCCTCTGGGCTGGACACGACTGCTGAGTACTCAGGGGGGGCTGAAGAGAAAGGAGAACCATCAGGGAATAGCAAACACTCTCCATAAATGGGGGACACCCACATAAAAAGGCTTCAAACCCACTATTTCCCAAACCCTCCCAGTTCCCTGAGGAAGGAACCCAGGAGATTCAGCACCACAACCAAATATTAGGTTAACAAAGAGCAAAACTGGCCCTGCTGAGAACTTTGTCTGAGCCTCGCTGTCCTGAGCAGGGGGGTTTATCCCAGGGAGAAGGAGACGCTCACCCTCCAGCTGCTCTGGGATGGTGTTGAGCCAGTCCAGGTTGACGCTGTACTGGCTGCTGACACTGGAGGTGCGGCTCCCGAAGGGATGCAGCGGGATGGTCCCGATGACAAGAGGCAGTTCAAGGAGCAGCTTGGACGTCCCAGGAATATCCACACAAACCTGCAGAGACAGAGAACAGCAGGGAAGCTCAGCTGGTGGTGTTTTCCCAGTCTGGAGGGGCAGGTATCTCCCCTGAGCTGGGCAGGAGGGAATTCCTGCAGAGCTCCTCACCTTCAGGGAGTATTCCACCTGGATGATGCGGCACTGGAGGATGGACGGCCCCACGGGTGGGATCTTCAGCGCCCGTCCGTGCCACACCTCCCGCTTCCCGGCCGGAATGGGGTCCCCGGTGATGCTGGTCACCACCGACTTCTTCTGCTTCTTGGTGCCGCGGGCGATGAAGGTCTGGGTCTGGATTATGGCCGCCTTGGGCACCACGGCGCGGCTCGTGCAGTTGTCGATCTCAGCAAAGATGGGGATGACCTCGCCTGCCAGAACGGACACACACACACACGTTGGAGGAGGTGAGGCAGAGCCCGGTCCTGCCTCAAGGAATTGCTGCACAGGCCCACCGAGGGCTGGCCACGCTGTCTGACAGGGCAGGCACGCGGGTTCATCCAGGAGCAGCGTCCCGCATCAGGTGTGCAGGAGAGCACATCGGCTCTCTGATTTCATGCCAGCTCACAGTGACCCAAACCCCCTCCTCTGGGCTCTGCCCACCGAGGTTCAAGGGCCCCAGCACCCGGTCTCACCTGGGGTGTAGCCTTTTCGGTCAATCTTGGCAGTCACAGAGACCTGGCCACGGTTGCAGTACCAGGCACGAGCAAGTTTCTCCTTAGCACCTGCCTGGGGAGCCTGGAGAAAGGCAAATATTTAAGCTATTTAGTAACTAAGGATGAAACTCAAAGCAATCACCTCCCTGGCACCAAGAACCTGCTGGGGAGCATCAGCAACTTCTCAGGTATCTGATGCAAGAAGCTGTTGCAACGTATTAAAGTTTCCAAAACCAAAGAGGCACAGCTGACCTCTGCCCAGCCCAGCTAATGCTGGAGGGCACGAGTTACATGGGGGAAAATATTCCCTCTGGAAACCAGGCCTGCATTGTAATGCTGAAGGGGAGGCAAACACCTTCCCCATGGGCTTCTTGGGTAAGTTTTGGATGCCAGAGCCCTGGGGTGGAGCAGGGGGAGCTCACCAGCAGTGCAGGGGTGTTTATGTCGATGGGTTCAATCACAGTGAACTCCTTCTTTGCTTTCTTCACCGTCGACCAGGGTCTGTGCAGCTTGGCCTTCACCCAGTAGCGCACGCTGCCGTGCTTCCCCTCGAAGGAGGTGGCCAGGGTCCTGGGCATGAGCAACAAACTATTTTAGAAGGGTTTTGCTCAAAAAAAACCCCACTTTCATGATGTCCTCTCCCCCCCAAAATGCCAACTTACTCGGGGAGCTGGAAGGTGAAGGGGAACTCGTGCCTTCCTGCCTGCAGGACGGTGGCTTCACCATTATCTGTGGGTAAAACAGATTGAGGAGGATTAGCTCCTTCCTGCAGAACTTCCTCCCAGGGCGAGTCACAGAGATGTGCAGCAGCACCCAGCAAGGAGCAGCACGAGGGCACAGCAATGTTTCTGCCAGGGTTGAGCTGCAGCAGCTGTGACACAGGAGCTGGGCACCGTCTGCATTCCATGTGTCTGCAGACACGCACGACCCAGGGGCACCTCCTCGGAGAGCCGGGCAGCTTCCCCAGGTGGGCTCTGCTCCATCCTGCAGCCACCCTGCTCCACAGCTTTGGTGTGAGAGCCCAAGAAGCCCAGCTGGAGGGAGAGCAGCCAGCCAAGCCCCTGTGCCCCTCGAGTCTTTGCACCCCAGGGTTGGAGGGGACCTCTGGGGATCATTTAGGTCAATCCCCACCGCTCAAAACAAGCTCCTGAACCTCCACAGTTTTCCAACACTGCTTCCTTGCCAGGAATAGCTCCGAGAAAAGGGGGAGTCTTGTGGGAAACCGTCCCTAACCGAGGTGCCCTGCACAGCAGCAGAGTCCAGCTGTGCACCCCAAGATTTCGGGGTGCACCCAGAACGTGAGGTGTCTGCAGGGACCTACACAGCCCGTCCCTAGAGCGCTCAGACCCTAAGGCACCCCACGCACGCAGATTTCGGCTTGTTGGCGTGTCATGCACCCAGCAGCCAAGCTGTCCCTGGCACCCCGATTTCTGCAGTTTCGGGGTGCCACGCACCCAGCATCGGCGGTTGCCTCACGCACCCAGATTTCAGCCGGTTGGACTGCCTGGAGCACCCAACAGCCGAGGTGTCCAGGCTGCCCCACACCCGCGTTGTTTCGGCCCCCGGGGTGTCCGGTGCCCCCACGCCCCCGCTCTGGCCGCCGACCGGGGGGTGCCGCACCCGGGGGGTGCCCCTTGGGCGGGGGATGCCGTACCTGGGGGTGCCATCAGCGTGTCGCGGTGGCTCAGAAACTCCACCTGGTCGCTGTAGCTCTGCGTGTAGGCGGTGCTGGAGCCGGCGCTGCGGGACTCGGTCCAGTGGACGCGGGCAGCGCCCACCGCCCGCAGCCGCAGCGCCCC
>VZTE01004262.1:558638-571071 GCA_013397775.1 Eulacestoma nigropectus | reverse complement strand
CCGCGCCGCCGCCGCCAGCTCCAGCACCACGCGGCCCGACACCGCCTGCCCGGGGCTGAAGGCGGCCGGGCCGTCCCGCTCCGCGCCCTCCAGCACGATCGAGAAGCGTTTGAGGCGATCGAAAATCATGGCGCGGCTCAGCCCAGACCGGCGCGATGCGGCTCAGCCCGGCCCGGCGCGGCTCGGCCCCGCTTTAAGCGCCCGGCGCGGCCGGGGGCGGCCCCGCGGGGCGGGACGGGCCGGGCCGGGGCGGCCCCGCCGGGCCCTGCAAAACAAGGCAGGGAGCATGTGCGGATCGGCCCCTCCGCACGGAGCCCGGCGGGGCGGGACCGCGGGGTGCCGTGTCCAGCGCCAGCGGGGCTCCCCAAACCCGTCCCGGTGCCGCAGCGGGAGCGTGTGCTGGGCGCGGGGCTGAGCGCTGCCAGTGCTCCGTGGTGACCGCCTGTCTGCTGCCGGCTCGCTCCGCGCGCCCCGNCCAGCTCCTAACCTTGCCCTCCAAAACTCCCTTCCAGCTCCTATTCTTGACCCTCAAAAATCCCTCTCCAGCTCCTCACTTTGCCCCCCAAAACTCCCTTCCAGCTCCTCTTCTTGACCCTCAAAAATCCCTCTCCAGCTCCTAACCTTGCCCTCCAAAACTCCCTTCCAGCTCCTATTCTTGACCCTCAAAAATCCCTCTCCAGCTCCTCACTTTGCCCCCCAAAACTCCCTTCCAGCTCCTCTTCTTGACCCTCAAAAATCCCTCTCCAGCTCCTAACCTTGCCCTCCAAAACTCCCTTCCAGCTCCTATTCTTGACCCTCAAAAATCCCTCTCCAGCTCCTTACCTTGCCCCCCAAAATCCCTATCCTTGCTCCTCAAAATCCCCATCCTTGACCCCCAAGCCCTCCTCTTCCATCCTTGCCCCCCAAATTTCCCCTCCAGCTCCATCCTTGCCCCCCAAAATCCCCATCCTTGCCCCTCAAACTCCCCCTGCAGCTCCAATCCTGGCATCCCACCCCCTCTTTGTCCAGAATCCCCATTCCCAGGGTCACGGCCATTGGCTGTGGCCAGGGGGGATTCTTCCCTTGGAGTTGCAGCCCCTCTCGTTCCAGTGCCCACAGGCCAGAGCCGAGGGCCACGCCACACATTGACCCACATCCTCCCTTTCCCAAGGGCCGTTCCCAGGGCTCAGAACAGGCCACAACTGGATCTGGGCTCCTGACACGGCCCGGCCCAGCCAACTGGCGACGCGGTGATGTCTGGGACTTCACTTAGTTCTAAGAAATCAAGAACTGGCTCGGGTTCAGCTTGTGCAACAGCAGGGTGAGCAATCCTCTTCCCTGTGCTTGTTAACCAGGCGAGCGCCAGTTTTCCACCAGCTCCTGCTGGGATTGGTGTCCAAAACCCAGTGATAAATTCCACCTGCATGGGCAGGAACAGCACAGGGACTCGCTCCGTCGGCAGCATCTGCAGTTGCCAGTGCTCAGCCGGGGTGAAAGTGTGGAAACTGGGAACTGGTGATTCCCAGGGTGGACATCACCATTAGCAGCGCCCCGAGATGTTGTAAAAGGGAGGAGTAAGGAATCTGTGCCCCCCAAAAGGGTTAATGCAGCCCTAGAAACTTCCACTTTAGTGATTGTTGTCATGTTTGCAGAACACCAGAGCCCTGCACTCCCAGCACGGGCGGGGGATAAGACAGAACAAGCATTAAAAATGTTACTCAGCATTTGGCCACCGAAGTTTGGGGGATTTTTGAGTTGCTCCCAGCCATGCTGGGCAGGACCTGCTGTGCTGAACTCAGTTGATCGCAGCCACTTAAAAAATGAGCTGGGCTGAAGCCTGGCACTGCTTTAGCTGTTTCCAAGGCCGGACTGGAACTGTCTCCCTCCCTCCCCAGGGGAAGGGGACTGGGGTTTGTTTTATGTGCTCGACCATTTGCTGCCACAGGCAAACATGAATCATAGCAAACGCTGCAGAGGGAGAGGGAAAGGAGGAAGGAAGGCACGTCACAGCTCGAGTTAGCTGGTGACACCGGCTCTGGGAAGGCGCCTGGTGTCCCTGCAGTGACATTAGAGGTGGGGAGGCTCTTGAGAGGGGCTGGAGCCTTGGCTGGGCCCCTCTTTGCTTGGCATACTCCTCCTCCTCCTCCCGCCTCTCGCACACATCCCTGGGCCGTGACTCAGCCATCGCCCACGGGATGCGGCTCCCTGCGAACCTCCCTCCCGTGGCAGCGCACGCGATGCCCTCGGCTGTCCCTCGCTGCCTCCGCGTGGGGAGGGAGGGCAGCCCCTCTCTGACCCCTCTGGGACCCCAGCGCCCAGAGAGGGTCTCTCCTCTCTCCTGGGGTCTCCAGGTGCAGGGGCTGTGGGAGCACAGCCAAGGGCTTTCCATTCAGGAATGGTCCTGGGTGCCCAAGGAAAGCCCAGGCCAGGCCGGGCACGGCACACAGGGCACGATCTCCAACTCTTCAGCCCCATCTAGAGTCTGGCCAGGCTGGAGCCGCTCCCAGCAGGAGCTGACACCCTGCCCGGCTCATGGGGGTGCTGCTCCTTCCCTGACCCCCTGCTGGGACCTGGTGGCTTCTCCGCACCGACCCCGGAGTCACACGAGGGGCTCTGGAACGCCAGAGAGAAGGGAATGCAGCAGGTAAACAGGTAAGGCAGCAGCCCAGTATGGGGATGGGATGGGATGGGATGGGATGGGATGGGATGGGATGGGATGGGATGGTACAACACAGAGCCTGGCACAAGCACGTGCTCCCAGACTGAGGAACCAGCTCCATCCCTGCCAGATTTGGGACTGTTGTGTCTGGACAAGGATTAAGGTGCTGATTGAGGGCCACCCCACAATAGAAGGGAGAGCCCTGATGCCGTAACTCTCCTGGATGTCTCCATGAAAATAAAATGGCTTCTGGATGTTTGCCTCTCACCAGGGCAGGAACTACATCTTTGGGAAGTGCTGCAGGATCCTTGGACAGAAAACATCACTGCACAACAATTATTTATGTTTCCTAGGGCACCCTCCCATCACCTCACACGGAAGAGTCCAGGGCTCTCCTTGTGCTGCCTTTGCCCATGAACCCCCTGTCTTTTCCTCTCCTCCTGCTCCCTCTCTCAGATGATTACACAACACACGTTTAAAGGCCCTGCCTGAACATCCTTCTTGCACACTTTTTTCTTGTCTCTCAGCGCAGCACCCCAGTGCCAGCACTCACCACCCTGCCAGGAAACTGCAGATAAACTCAGCTGAGGGGAGAGCAGAAGGGAGGGCGCTTATCTGTGCCCGGCTTCCCTCCTCTGCACTGCCTTGTTACCATGACAAAACCTGCATTTTTTAAACACCACGCAGACACAGCTGATCTCATGCAGAAGTAACAAGAAAGGAGCAGTCACAGGGACTGTTGGATGGTGGCACGTTTCTCACCAGCTGACATCGGGAAGGCCCTCACGCTGCTGTTGGGGACAGAACAGGGGACAGCAGGATCCAAAGGAAGTTATTTTGGCTGCAGGACAGCCCCTCTGTGCTGTTCACTGCCTTAAAACGCCCTGGTGATCACACGTGTCCCACTCACAAGGCAGAAAAGGAATCTGTGTGCAGACAGAGACAATAAAATCCCAGCCCCCAAGTTCTGGCGAGGCTCTCTGCCCCCCAGGCAGCCGAGCTCAGCACTCCCTGTGCAGTAAGGGAGGGCCAGGAACCATCAGCTCCGAGCTACAGGTGTGCAGGGTGCCGGAGAGGCCGAGCAGCTCCTGCAATTCCTGCAGCCCTTGGCCAAGGGCCCTTCCCCAGATGGCTCCAGGGGCTCCTATTGCACACAATCTCAGCAGCAGAATCCAAACATGCTGGCAGCAGCTTGTGCCTTCCCTCCAGACATTCCCTGCCGGGATAATGGGGGATAAAACTCACCCTGTCACCCCAGAGCTAACGGCACAGACCAAGTCCTGCATGACCAAGTGCTCAGGACCTTCGCTGCTGGACTCCAGGGCAAGGGCTTAATTGTAATTTGGACACTTTGCAGAGGTGCAGCTGCCAAGGGGACATCCTTAGGCACAGCATGGAAGAGCTGCTGCCAAAAGACAGGAACTCCAGAGCAGTGCAGGTGTTTGGAGCAGATGGCAGGGCACAGTCATCCAGAAATAGAGAAAATGACCCCCTAGTGCAGTCCAGAGACAGGAACAGCTCCAGGAAGGCAACTCAGGTCCTCTTTCCCTCCCTCAAGTTTATTCCTGCAGCCTCTACATTTGCCAGATTGGGCTGGCACCACTCTCTGGGTTGCACTTGGCCACTGACACAATTCAATACACTCAGCATTAAGTCCTACAGCCACCTCCAGGGCTGGGTAGTAACAAGGCCATCAGAAACAGGGAAAGGGGGAGGAAAAGCAACAGAGGAATGGCTGTGACACTGTTATTGGAGGGGAGGATAAAAGACATGCATGTCTCTAAGAAAAGCCAGAGTTAATGAGCACACGGACAGTTGAGATGTCCCATATCCCTCGGCTCTGGATCATTTCATCCCAAGCACACAAAGAATGGCTTGTGGCATGCAAGTGGCTTGTCCTCTTGCAGCAGATCTAAGCAACGTGCCAGCTGGGCACGCGGCCCCAGCATCGGGCACCTGAAAACAAACACTGACTGAAGCACTAAGTGCTCTTTCCACACTTGTGAACAGACACTCATGTTTGCTCTTCCCTGTGCAAACACAGCAAAAGCCACAAATCTCTGGTGCTCCCCAGCCCCGGGTGTGCCAGCAGCCTCCTGGAAACCAGCAGCAGAGAGAGAAACCCTCGGCCAAAGTGAGAAGAGGGGCAAACAGCTCTGCATGGGTCGGCAACACCCACCAGGGCAGAGGCTCCTCAGAGGGGACACCTGCAGCCTGAGGGGGTCCCAACCCCATGCCCTGGCACACAGACCCATCCAAGGGGGTTCCAACCCCACGCCCTGGCACACAGACCCATCCAAGGGGGTTCCAGCTCCATGCCCTGGCACACAGACCCATCCAAGGGTGTCCTAAACCCACGCCCTGGCACACAGACCCATCCAAGGGGGTTCCAACTCCATGCCCTGGCACACAGACCCATCCAAGGGGGTTCCAACCCCATGCCCTGGCACACAGACCCATCCAAGGGGGTTCCAACCCCACACCCTGGCACACAGACCCACCCAAAGGTATCCCAACCCCACACCCTGGCACACAGACCCATCCAAGGGGGTTCCAACCCCACACCCTGGCACACAGCCATGCCCCGTGGCGTGGCCTTACCAGGGATGAGCTGGCAGCGGCGGTACAGGAAGGTCTGGTAGGCTGTGTAGTCCCGGTAGACGACGTTGAGGCCGATGCTGCGGCTCTCCAGCCAGTGCACGGTGGCCAGGCCCCGGGCACACACCTCCAGCGCCCGCACCCGCAGCGCCCCGCGCAGCTCCAGCTGCACCCGCCCGTGCAGCAGCTCCCCGCTGCCGTGGGCCCGGCCATCCTCCAGCCTCACCAGCAGCCTCCGCACCCGCCCCGGGGGCTGCATGGCTGCTGCCCGCGCTGACCCCGCGGCTCCAGGAGGCCGGGGCCTGCCTGGAGCTTTCCAGGGAAAGGAGGGAGAGCAAAGGCTACGCCAAAATCCCTGAATTTATCCCGGCTCCTAGCTGGCCCCACCCTGCAGGCCTTCCCGGGGGTTGGACTGAGCCCCTGTTTTGCAGCGATGCTTTAGCGTTGACCTCATGTGCGTGAGGCTGCCCGGGACGGGGCCGCGGTGACGAGGGACGTGTTTTTAAACCGACCGAGAAAAAAACGTGACTTCATCTTATCTCTGAGTCACAGACACTGGCGACGTGACACCGGGACGTGCTGGTGGCTCTGCTGGCAGGGAGGGGTGTCACACACCACCAGCCGCGCTGGCAGATTTCACACCGCGGGGGAATCAAAGGAAGCCTGTTTGGCCTTCCCGGTTCAGGCGTTCCTGGGGCACTGCTGGAAGGGGTGGGAGAAGAGTTCAGAAAGCAGAGATCCTCACTCCAAAGCCAGTTTGGCTTTCCATGTCTGAAGGTGCACCAAAATCCCCATGAAAAGGAAAGTGAATAATCACAGCGACTCCCAGCAACAGCTCTCCCAGCCAGCTGGTGCCTCCAAGGGTGAGTCCACCACTTATCCCCGTGGCTGTTCTTGCAGCAGCACAGGTGGCAGTGCCACCTCAGGGTCACATCAAAGTAATGGGGTGGACCTGGAGCAGATGCAAGTCCCTGTTACTCCACCAAATGATGCAACTGAGGTGTTTGACTGGAGGTGTTTAACAACGTGCTGGCATGAGGGACTGATGTGAGTGGCTGCGTGCACTTGGAAGATGTGAGTGCACGGCTTCTTTGAAGCACGTGTGGAGCAGAGACCGTCCCATTCCTGAGAAATACAGAGTCGAATCCATAAAGGAAAGCACGAGGCTCGTGGGCCCAGGCACTGCTCACACACAGACTGAAGCAGTTGTGAAACTTCACTAGCCCCGTGCTCAAAGGCTTCAGGGCTGGCTCCCGAGGAATCAAACCCATCCGCATGAAAAGGCTGAGAAGAGCTTCTGAAGTGGCAGCTGTGCCACCCTGCTCGCTCAACCCCCAAGGGAGGGGGCTGACCAGCCCCCACTGATCCCTCTGGAACACACCTAGATCCCAAACAGAGTTTGTGCAAGCTCAGCAGTCAGGAAACCCACGTGAGAGACCAGTTGAACAAAAACACAGGGCTCACCTCTAGGAAAACAGCCCACTCATCACAAGCTGGGCAGAGCTGCCTCGCTGTCCTACTGTTCGCTGACCTTTGGTTGCAGGCCTTGACACCAAAATCCAAACAGATAATAAGGGAATATTCCACCCCCAAACAGCCCTGATGCTGCCTCTCACTCTGATCTCCTGCCCTTCCTCTGTGCCTCCCCCTACCCCATCTGCTTCATTCCACCCCAGTGCCTGCCCAGAGGCGCTCCGTGGGTCCTGCAATCCTGAGGGATGTGTCACCCACGCCTTTGGGCTAATCTCCTAGTGTTTATTCTTGCTGTCACAACACCTCCTTGTGTCCTCATTCAATCTGAGAAATAGATGTTCCCTGTGACAACACACAGACGGGCCAAGAGCAGAGCACAAGGACGGCTCCGAGATCCCACGCCGTGTAGGCAGCTCAGCGTGCGTCAGCAGTCGCTGGAGAAGGGAGGACATCACCTTCCTCTGGGGACAGGACCCTTCCAGGGTCCCCGTGGGGACACAGCTCACTTGGGAGTTTGCCTTTTGGATTTCAGCTGGGCTTCTGGGCTTAGATGTGAACTCACCTCTCTGCTCAGTCCTGCAGAGGTTCTGTGCCCTCCTGGGCAGCCCCCGGTGTGAGTATTTCATCTGAGGAGACAAAACAGCTTTCAGCTCATTGGAATGGGGCTGAGAAAGGGGCAGGTGGCACCACTGAACTGGCAGCCCCAACATCTGAGCCCTGTGTTGTTACCTGAAGGGTCACTCCCCCGGGGAGCTGCAGCAGCCTCTGTCTCTGGCGGATGCTCAGCCTTCTCTGCTGATGGTGCAGAGATGTTTACCATGGCTGGACACCTCTGGCCAGGACAATTTTCCTCCTGTGACCCTCTGTGGGGGACTTCAATCACCTTCAACCTGCCTCCAACGTTCCCTGGCTTAGGGATTTGGTTGCCTGTCCTTCCTCTCCCTTCGAGATATTTCTCTTCTACGACTCTGCTCCCACCTGAGGCTGGAGCAGACAGGGTTTGGTGCTCACTGGCCCATCTCAAGTAGCTCAGGAGCACACTCCAAAGGGAGTTAAGGAGAGGCTGGGGCTTTGCTGGGTATAAACCCACTTCCCCCGTGGTTAATCCAAGCCTATTAAGGCTGGACCTGCTGTAGCACGTCTTTAGGGAGTCGCTGTTTCTGTGTGGCACCAGCATGGCTTGCGTGGTTGTGACAGAACTTTCATCTGCTGACAGATGGAATCGAAATAAAAATTAAACTTGAGGCAGTACATTAGGAGGCAGCACCAGAAAAGCTCTGCAGTCACAGGTATCTGAGTGCATTTCCCTTGAAGACAGGAAAAGGCTGGCTCTGCCATCAGCACTTTGCTCAAAACCTTCGCCCAAACAGAAAACAACTCTCAGGGTGAGGGGCAAATGAAGAAATTCACATGGCAGTTACGGGAATATCACTCCATATGGTGGTTATGGAGCTGCTCCAGAAGTTTAGGGCCAAGGAAAAGACCAATTCAGCTGCGATCCATTCCACACTTAGTAAATCAAATGGCTTAAACACAGATCCGTGGCATGAAGGGACCTCCCGTAACTGCTGGAGAAACAGGAGGCAACGTCAGAGGAGGATTTTCTTAATGCCTTCCATGACCAGCTCTAACCACATCCCTTCCTGAGGTTGCATAAGCACAGCTTTTGATCAAAATCCTCTCCTTCCTCCCAAAAATAAATGAAAAACAACTTCTAAAAACAAACGTAGCGATGGAGAAAGATCAGGACACTGGTTCATGTCCCAGAAGTCATTCATTTTATTCATTTTACGTAATGAAATGGCAAAGGGATTGACAGCAGATTGCAGTGAGGTGAGTCACAGGACTGTGGAATAAGGATGTCGTGCATCAGGTGGGATAAGTGCAGCATCTGAGGATACAGCAAGTGTAGAACAATCAGAATCACTCAATGTCCCAAGTGGGAAGGGACCCACAAGGATCTCAAATCCAGCTCCCTGACTGAGGCTGTGCAGCAAAAGCTTGCCTGGGAGAGGCTCTGCTTAGTGCTGTGAACCAGTTTTATGAACTCAGATTGATTTACTCAAAGGATGATTTACTCAAAAGCTTGATTTACTCAAAAGGTTCTTCCCCCTGAGGGTGCTGGGCACTGCCCAGGCTCCCCAGGGAATGGTCCCGGCCCCAAGGCTGCCAGAGCTCCAGGAGCGTTTGGACAGCGCTGCCAGGGATGCCCAGGGTGGGATTGTTGGGGTGTCTGTGCAGGGCCAGGGCTTGGATTTGATCCCTGTGGGTCCCTTCCAGCTCAGGATATTCTGGGATTCTGTGATACTCGGCTATAAAAAGAGAAAGAAAAATATCCAAGTAGTTCTAACAGCTTTAATTAACAGCAGTGTGAGTGTGACTCTGTGCCAGGCCACTGGACCCTCTGGAGCCCGAGAGGAAGCGGGTGGGATCCACGTGCTGGATACGGGAAGGTGCAGGAGGATGGAGAGAGCCCGATTTCCCTCTGTCTCCACACAGAAAGTTCCCTTTCCATCACTCACCCGGGGGCTGGGAGCTCTCTAAAGGTGGCACAGGGGAAGATCTGGCGACGGGGATGCGGGGATCTGCGTGCATGTGGACACACGACCGTCGGGGCACAACGGGGACCGCCGTCCGCAAGGGCCTCTTAAAGTTGGGTTTCCGAGATTTCTTTGAACCAACCGCGGCCGGGCCCAGCACCACCCCAGCGGCGGGGCCGGCCTAGAACCCCTCAGAACGAGGAAAGCGGGGGTGAGAAAAGGGCTGACCCCTCGCTGGAGGGGTGCGGAGGCCGTGAGGGGCCCGGAGAGCGGGACCCGGCCCCGGGCGGGCTCCATCCCCTGCGGGGCCCGGAGAGCGGGACCCGGTCCCGGGCGGGCTCCATCCCCTGCGGGGCCCGGAGAGCGGGACCCGGCCCCGGGCGGGCTCCATCCCCTGCGGGGCCCGGAGAGCGGGACCCGGCCCCGGGCGGGCTCCATCCCCTGCGGGGCCCAGGCCGCGTTGCCATGGCGACAGCTCCGCCTCCTCCCCGGCGTGCCCGGCGCCCGCGCGTGACTTCACACCCGGAAGTGTTGCCATGGCGGCGGGCGCGCTCCGGGGGCTCGTGGCCGCTCTGGAGACGCACCGGGGCCGCGACCGGGCGGTGAGTGAGGGGTCTGGGCCCGCCGGTACCGGGCATTGAGTGAGGGGTCTGGGCCCGCCGGTACCGGGCACTGAGTGAGGGGTCTGGGCCCGCCGGTACCGGGCACTGAGTGAGGGGTCGGGGCCCGCCGGTACCGGGCGGTGAATGGGGAGGGGGCTCTGAGCTCTCCGCTACCGGGCGGTGAACGACGGGGCCCGACTCCGCTGTGGCGACCCACCCTTAAGGGGAAGGAAGCACCGGAGAGATTCGTAAGCGCTCGGTGGTGGAAAGGAACCGCAAAGGCGGAGGGACAATCAGAGTTCTATGGGTACCTTACGCGCTTGGGGTGGAAATGGGTATGGGAGTCCTTGAGCACAGGGCAGTGCGCTTTGGGGAAAGGGAAGAGAAGTTAAAGAGGGAGAGGTGAATTAGAGAAAGGAAAAGAGGGAGGAAAAGAGAGGAGAAAGAGAGAAAAAGAGATCACCGGCCCTGGTTCCAGCATCACCTTCCCTGGGCCTCTTCCCCCGGTGGTCCCGGGGCGGTCGGGCCGGGCGCTGACCGGGCCGTGTCCCCGCAGGTCCGGGCGCTGTCCTACGGCTGCCAGCTGGCGGGGGGAGCGCTGCCCGGGCCCGCGGGGCTGCCCGGGGGGCTCCTGGCCGCCTCTGCCCAGCTCAGCTCCTGCCGCACCGTCCTGCGCCTCTTCGACGACCTGGCCATGCTCCGGCACAGCTGCAGCTACGGGCTGGGCCCCGAGGTGAGAGGGGGGCCGGGGGTCCCCGCCAGCCCCCCCGGCCCCGCCGCGGGCGTGCCGCATGTGCCGCTCCCCGCAGGGCGAGGACGCGCTGGTGCGGGGGCTCTCGGTGCTCTGCAACGTGGCCAACCAGCTCTACTACCCCTGCGAGCACCTGGCGTGGGCGGCGGATGTCGGCATCGTCCGCGCCGGCTCCCAGAAGTGGTGGACGCGGAGCACGGCGCTGTGGGGCTGTGCCCTGCTCCTGGGCATCCTGCGGTACGGCCGGGATGGGCACGGGAGGGCCGGGCACGATCCCAGTGCCCTGACATCGGGATACAACAAAGCTGTAGGAGGTGCTCTTCCTCACTGAGGCAGTTAGTGCAAGAGGAAAAAAACCCCTCCTGTTTGGTGCTGTAGGAAAAATAATTCTGTTCTTTTCAGATCCCTGAGAATCTTGTTCCTGTTAAGAAGAAAACTGAGCCAGCGCAAGTGGTATGATTTCCCTCCGTGGCTGTACAGCTGATCATGCAATCCCAGAATGGTTTGGGTGGGAAGGGACCTTAAATCCCATCCAGTGCCACCCCTGCCATGGGCAGGGACACCTTCCACTATCCCAGGCTGCTCCAAGCCCCGTCCAGCCTGGCCTTGGACACTTCCAGGGATCCAGGGGCAGCCACAGTTTCTCTGGACACCCCATGCCAGGGCCTCCTCACCCTCCCAGGGAACAATTCCTTCCCAGTATCCCATCTATCCCTGCCCTCTGGCAGTGGAAGCCATTTCCCTGTGTCCTTGTCCCATGCCCTTGTCCAAAGTCCCTCTCCTGTAATTTACCCACATCTGTCAGTTCTCACTTGTAGCCATCACAGTTATTAGGACACTCTGGACTGTCACTAATATCACCTTTTCTTCCAGCAGCACTTCCTCACCTCAGAGCCAGCAGAAGCTGAGAGCCCAGTTGAAGGCTGAAGTTCTGAGCATCCTCACAGACACAGCAGATCTCTCCAACGCCATCCACTGGCTGCCTCCAGGATTCCTCTGGGCAGGAAGGTTCCCTCCATGGTTAGTAGGGCTCCTGGGGACCATCTCCTCCCTGATTGGAATCTACCAGGCATCAAGAGGAGCAAATTCTGAAGCTGCTTAAGCCATAACTGAGCTTCAGGAGTCCAGTTATCACATGGTAGAAGTGCCTTTAGTGAGGCAGGGTGTATTTTAACTTTCCTGGGTCGATGATTGTCATTCCAGATATCCCATAATTGGGACTGGAATCCAGATGCCTGTTGCAGAGGGGATTGTTTGTAGTTGACAATTTTTATCCCTCTTCATCAGAGAAATAATTCAGGTGAATCCTCTGAAAATCAAGAATCTCCTACAATGTGTAAAACTGAGGGGAAAATAGCTGCTTCCATCTGTCCCAAAAGATAAAGGCAACCTCCCAGTGTTTTCTGTCACTTAAAAGAGTACAATGGCCGTGACTGAGTCACACAGAACTGGTAAGGGATGAATCCTGCGAGTTCACACTCCGGGCTCAACGCTTGGTGCTGCATCTGAGCCAGGGATGGGACCTCTATCCTGGGACTTCCCCAGGTATTTCGGGGTTTGGGCTCAGAGCTGATGCCCAGAGCTCAGACAGGAGTGAGCAGTGCTGTTGTTTGTGACAGTTGTGTGTCCTTAGAGGCAAGAGGGGCAGGAAATTGCAACTGGAAGCAGCGTGAACCTTCCTAGCCTGCCTTGCTCATTTAAGGAGAAATGTTGGAAGTCGAGACTTCCCACGGAGCTGAGGCTCCAGCTGTGCCTTTGTGGAATGCCACCGGGTGGAGCTCTTCCACCAGGCTCCGGCAGCTGCCAACGGACCTTATTTTTTATCTTAAAA
>VZTE01004262.1:520883-556314 GCA_013397775.1 Eulacestoma nigropectus | reverse complement strand
GGGGCGGGCGGGGGCGGGGCCGGCACGGGGCGGCCACGCGGCGGCGGCGGGGCGGCGGCAGAGCCGGAGCGGAGCGGGGACCGCGCGGGAGCGGCTGCGGGATAACGGGGGCAGGTAGTGCGGGACCGGGTACGGGATAACGGGGGCAGGTGCGGGACAACTGTACCAAGTGCGGGACCGCGGGGGCAGGTGCGGGACCAGGTGCGGAACCGCGGGGCCGGGTGCGGAGTAGCTGAGCCAGGCGCGGGACGGCGGAGCCGGGTGGGACACCGCGGGTCGGGATGCGGGGCCTCTGAGCCGGGTGCGGAACAGCGGAGCGGGGTAGGGGACCGCGGGCTGGGTGCGGGGCCGCGGGCTGGGCTGGGCGCGGGCATCACCGGGAGCGCACGTCGCCCTCTCCCCGGTACTACGTGAGGCCCGGCGGAGCCGTGCGCTGCACCGGCGTTTGGTCCGGGATCTCCCGGTGCTCCGTTTCGGTCAGGGCCCCGCGGCTGCGGGACGCCCCCACCGCGCTCCCGTTACCGGCCGGTACCGCGCTCCCGCCGCCGGCTCCTCTCCGCGGCCGCCGTCCCGGCGCTGCACCCCCGGCCGTGCCGGGCCGGGGACCGCGCTGCCCGTGCTGACTCGTCGGTTTTGTCTCGCAGAGCGGCCTCGGCACTATGTCCGTCAGCAGCCACGAGAACCGGAAATCCCGCTCGAGCTCCGGCTCCATGAACATCCACCTCTTCCACAAACCGGGCCACGCCGACAGCCTCCTCACCCAGCTGAACCTGCTCCGCCAGCAGAACCTCTTCACCGACGTGGTGCTACGGGCGGGGAACCAGAGCTTCCCCTGCCACCGCGCCGTCCTGGCCGCCTGCAGCCGCTACTTCAACGCCATGTTCAGCGGCGGCCTGAAAGAGAGCAGAGATGCCGAGGTCAACTTCCACGACTCCCTGCACCCCGAGGTGCTGGAGCTGCTGCTGGACTACGCCTACTCAGCCCGGGTGCTGATCAACGAGGAGAACGCAGAGTCCCTGCTGGAGGCCGGGGACATGCTGCAGTTCCAGGATATCCGGGATGCTTCGGCTGACTTTCTGGAAAAGAATCTCTACCCTGGGAATTGCCTGAACATGCTGCTGCTGTCCGATGCCCACTGCTGCGAGCGGCTGCTGGAGCTGTCCTGGAGGATGGCCTTGGCCAACTTCACCTCGCTCTGCAAGACTGAAGATTTCCTCCGACTGCCCAAAGACAAATTGCTGGAGCTGGTGGAGAGCGAGGAGCTGGAGGTGGAGGATGAGACGCTGGTCTATGAAGCTGTTATAGGCTGGATCCGCTATGATTTGCCTCGACGCCACGAAGTCCTGCCCGAGCTGCTGCGCTCCGTCCGCCTGGCCCTGCTGCCCGAGTCCTACCTGCGGAAGCAGGTGGCCTGTGAGAAGCTGGTGACCAGCCACAAGCTGGGGGAGGAGATCGTGGCCGACGCCGTGCGATGCAAAATGAAGATCCTGCAGAACGACGGCCTGGTGACGGGGTGTTGTGCCCGGCCCCGCAAGGTCAGCCAGGCCCTGCTGCTGCTCGGGGGCCAGACCTTCATGTGCGACAAGATTTACATGCTGGACCATAAAACCAGCGAGATCATCCCTCGTGCCGACATCCCCAGCCCCCGCAAGGAGTGCAGTGCCTGCGCCATCGGCTGCAAGGTCTACATCACCGGCGGCAAGGGCTCCGAGAACGGCGCTTCCAGGGACGTCTGGGTGTACGACACCCTCCACGACGAGTGGGCCAAAGCTGCTCCCATGCTGGTGGCACGGTTTGGCCACGGCTCCGCCGAGCTGGACCACTGCCTGTACGTGGTGGGCGGTCACACGGCCATGAGCGGGGCCTTCCCGGCCTCTCCCTCCGTGTCCCTCAAGCAAGTGGAGCACTACGACCCTCAGCTGGACAAGTGGTCCCTGGTGGCTCCTCTCCGGGAAGGCGTGAGCAACGCTGCCGTGGTGGGAGCCAAGATGAAGCTGTTTGTTTTCGGGGGCACCAGCGCCAACCAGAACAAGCTGCCCAAGGTGCAGTGCTTCGACCCCCGCCAGAACCGCTGGACGGTGCCCGCCAGCTGCCCCCAGCCCTGGCGCTACACGGCCGCCGCCGTGGTGGGCAGCCACGTCATCGTCATCGGTGGGGACACGGAGTTCTCCGCCAGCTCCGCTTACCGCTTCCACAGCGACACCTTCCAGTGGTCCAAGTTCGGGGATGTCACGGCCAAGCGCATCAGCTGCCGCGCTGTTACCTCGGGGAACAGGCTCTACGTGGTGGGGGGCTACTGCGGGGCTCAGCGCTGCAAGACCCTGGACTGCTACGACCCCTCATCCGACACCTGGAGCAGCGTCACCACCGTGCCTTATTCCCTCATCCCCACCGCCTTCGTCAGCACCTGGAAGTACCTGTCAGCCTGAGCGTGGCGAAGGACCTGGAAGGTAAATAGTTGTGGGTCAACCCAGAGCTCCTCTGCATCAGGTTAAACCTCGAGGGGCAGATGCACGTGGCTCTGGACTGGGGTTGTCCTAGAGAACAGCCTTGCGTGAACTTCTGGAACTTCCAGAACTTCCAGGCTGGTAGTTTGGGATCTAAAGCCCTGCAGGAGAGAGAAGGTCTCTCTAGGTGCTGAAACACTGCAGGGAGAAGATTAGTATAAATAACAAGACTCTTAACCTGGCATCTTGGCCCATGCAAAGATTTTGGGGAATGCTGTGTGCGAGGATTGGGTGTCGTCCCTGGGTCAGGAGGCTGGAGGAGTCGATGTTTTTGCAGGCAGGCTGTCTGCAGGAGCTGGGACAGACCCCGTGGTGCCACCGGGTCCAGCTGCTGCTTTTAGCACAGCCTCCTCCTCCTCCTGGTGCCACGCTTAATCTGCCAGTGGCACCCAAATGTCTTGTGGGACGCCAGGGCTGTGAGCTGGTGCCAGAACAAGATTATAGCTGGGATTTAGTCCCAGAATGGTGGGTAATTGCATTTATAAGACAAGCCTTGTCTATGTATAAATACAGGGTTTCTCTGCTTCTAATTATTCCCTGGTGTCCCTTTCATGCCATTGCTTTCCTGCTACACAGAGATTGACTTTCAACATTTGCAACTGGAATTAAACCTTTCTAAAGGCTTTTGGCAGAAACGATGCCAGTGAATCACAGACCCTGCAGGGTTTTTTCTTTTCTCCTTGCAAGAGTTGTACTGTCTACATAAAATTATTTACTGTAATAAAATATCCAGTGATACCTTTAGAAAATTCCTGTCTGTAGAGGGAAATCAGCAGGCATTGCTGGGATTTCTCTGGGATTTGAGGCCTGAGGAGTGGGGTTGGGGTTGCTGTGCACTGGTCTCACAATACTCTGCTCTGCACCACAGGCTTCACACCTGATTTTGCCAGTGCCTCCCTTGACCGAGGATCCAGATGGAACATGCAGGCAGCAGGAGAACCTCCTTCCACCTGGCAAGTCCGTGAGCTGGGTGCCAGCGTGGATCCCATCAGCACCAGCAGGGCTCAAGGCAACACGGTTTTGGCTTTGAATCGCTTCTGCAAATCCATCCCCTTGGTCGGGCCAGGGAGGGGACAGGCACAGAGGGACCTCCTTGGGCTGACAGCTTGTGCTGTCCCTTAAGACAGCAAAAGGTTTCCAAGTTTCCTCCTAACTTGTGTGATCTCAGAGCAGGAACCAGAGGGATTATTTTGGTTTCAGTGATACTTACTAGAAAGGAGGAAGGACACTCCTGACCAGCTGCAGTCTCTGGACTGCACTGCTGGGACTTGCAGCACCCAAGCAGTTGCCTGGAATGTCAGAACATGTGACAGTACTTTGCCCACAGGCTGGTTCTGTACATTTATTTCTTTTTTACACAGCGGTTTTGTGTGTTTGTTACTCAGCCTGGAGCTGCTTCAATAAATCTGAATAAAATCCAGTGTCCATTGCCTGCTCTGTGTGCTTAAGGTGCAGGTTTTCCCAGCCCACACTTGAGACCATGTTTAGTGGAACAGCAAGGAGCATTTCCTGCTTGAGTGCAAATCAAGGGCTCAGATCTTCCTGTATCTTTGTAACTTGGGACTGAGGAAAGCTCAGCTCTCACACTGCCTTCTAGTTTTGAAGGAGACACGAATCTCTTCAAAACTAAAGGTTAAGGTATTCTCTGCCCTCACCTGGTTATTCTCCGTGGAGCTGGGTTTCCTCACTATCCAAAAAAATGGGTTAAAATGCTGCTCTTTCTGTCCCAAAGGGCCGTGTGCTCCAGGCCCTGCTCCATGTGAGGGGAGGCAGTGCCTGGGAAGGAAAAGCTCTGTTAAGGGGAGGAGGTGAGACAGGAACCAGCATGGTCAGAGGAAACAGGCACCAAAGGTACAACCAACTGTCTCACCACAGAAGCATGGTTTGGGTGTGATCCATTGTTTCAGAATTAAATAAATCAGTGTCACAACTCTTCCGAGCTGCTTGCACAGGCAAGAGCTGGCAGGATGGGAAGGGAGCTGCCCTGCTGCTGGGGGCTGGAGCAGATGCACCAGCTTCCTTTCCACTCCCTTTTCTGATACTTTTGCCATTGTCAGCCCCCAGGCTGGGTCTTTTTTCATGCACCCTTGTTGTGCCTCCTCTCCATCTCTGGCTGAGCCCAACGGGAGCTCGTCAGGCTGCAGGGAAAGGAGCCCACAGCCCGCCTGGAGCCCACAGGCAGCAGCAGGGAGACAGACTCATTTTGATGGGGAAAGGCTGTTAAGATCATGGGATCCAACCATCCAGCAGCTCCCAGCCTGGCTGTGCCTCGAAAGCAGGGGAAAGTCACGGCACAGGACCCTGCTGGGACCAGCAGCAGTCTGGAAGTGTCTCTAACCCTGTTATCCAGCCAGGAGCTGCCTCACCTTTGTTACATCTCCAGCTACTCCCGAGGGCTGGACAGAGTCTGACTGTGCTCAGCGACTCAGAGGAGCGGAGGTTTCATTCAGGGCTGTTTGAGCAGCAGCTGTTTTGTTTATGCTGCCAAGCAATAAACGCTGGCTCCCCGCCACATCCGCCTCCCGCTCCAGGGATGGAGCAGCTTCCAGCAGCACGGATCCGTCTGCCTGGGCGTTATCTGAGCCAGGCTCGGTGCTCTCAGCTGGGGGAACGAGCCCCAGCTCTGCTGCTGCTGCTGCAGCCTTTGCAGGCGCTGGGCGTTGTTCCCTCCTTTCGATCCAACCCCCTCTCAGGGAAAACCGGCACTCCAAGCACACCTGGGCTAGGCTGCTCCGCGGTGGCTCCCTGCTGCTGGCAGCAACACCAGCAACAAAGGCAGCCCGGGCTGCATTGCATCGGTTCATCCTCCTTCACCTGGCAGAGAGCCCCGTGCTGTCCCTCCAGCTCTACGTCCTCCAAGCAGGAGCCAGCTCCCAGCTCCCGGAGTACCCTGGGGAAAACGAGAGAGCTTCCCTGGTGCGTCTCTGAGCCGTCCCAACAGACCTGTTTTCCCAGTTTGACATTTCCATGCCTGGATCCACTCGCTGCTTCAGTGCCAGGGCCAGAAGGTTCAGGCCAACTGAGCTGTAGGTGAATTTGGTTTAGAGGTAAATTCGGTTGCTGGGGTAGAAATCCTCGTGAATTAATAGAATTAATTTAGAAACTCAGCATAGCTCAAACCTAGGCCTCTCCTAGCCCAGACCCCCACTCTGTGTCTGCACCTCCAGCTGCAGGAATTAGACCCCAGCTCACAATCACATCTGGAAGAGGCAACACACGTGGGCATCACTAGGCTCAAAGGCAAAACAAGCCAAGTGAGACATCGCTGTCCCATGGGATGTTCCTCTTCTCACACAAAGCCTACAAGCCACCACAGCCAGAGAAGTTTGGGATCAGACTGCTCAACCTCCCTCCTGGCCACAAGACAGTCAGGGTTGATTTTAAGGGAATTGCTGCTTGGGTTCGTAGGTGCCTCCTGCTCAGCAGCTCCTGCTGCCAGAGCACCAAGACAGCACATGGCCTTTCTTCCTTCCAAGCACAGCAGTGGCTGAGAAATTCCCCTTCCTGGTTAAGATGGGATATGGATCATTCAAATGATCTGCAGCACACCCACCACACATCTAGCAAGGAACTGTTACAATGCTAATTCATGGCAGCCCAGGAAAAACAAAGTTTTAACTACACACAGTGTGATTTTGTTCATGACTTCCAGTGTTCCAGAAGGGAAAAGGGACATTGCACACCTGAAATTCCCTGACAGATGCAGTCATCTGGGATGGCTTCAGGTCTAGCAAGACACTGAAATGATATCAGCTGCTGCACTGACAGGGGAGAGGCATGTCCACACTGTGCTGTCAGCGAGGAGTTTTCATGGTCCTGTGCACAGGGAATCCTGGAATGGGTTGGGTTGGAAGGGACCTTAAAGCCCATCCAGTGCCACTCCTGTCATGGGCAGGGGCAGCTTCCACCATCCCAGAGTGCTCCAAGCCCCGTCCAGCCTGGCCTTGGGCACTGCCAGGGATCCAGGGGCAGCCACAGCTGCTCTGGGCACCCTGTGCCAGGGCCTCCCCACCCTCACAGGGAAGGATTTCTTCCCAATATCCCATCTAACCTTGCCCTCTGTCTGTGTGAAGCCATTCTCTCTTGTTCTGTCCCTCCAGGCCCTTGTGCAAAGTCAAGGTGCCCCATAACAAAGTGATCCTGCCCTGTCTGAGCCTCCGGTGCCTGTCACAGCCCCAGAACTGGGGACCCTGTGTGGCATGTGCCAGCCCTGCCAGCTCCAGGAGGGTTTGGCTTTTATCCTCCGCCAGATCCCACGGGCACAGCGGGAGCAAACAATGTAGGACAGGCCCCACATCCCTCGCCTGTTGAGCCTTGGGCTGGCCCCATTGCTGGGATGAGAAATTAAACCAGATTTGAGTCACAGGGCTGAGGAAAGGGAAAGGCAGCAAGCAGCACATTCCCACTGCTGGAGCACACTGTGGAGCCAATATCCTTTGTGCATGTTTGTCCTCGAGCATCTGGCTCACAGATGAATCTCAGATGCACGTATGGGAACCATCAGCCTTGTCTCACCCACATGAAAGAGAGAGGTTTAGCATAAAGCTGGTCATTGCCGATGGCCTCGTCGTGATTCATCCACAGAAAGAATGTGGTTTGGGTTTCGGGTTAATTAGCTACAGATTGGAGAGAGAGACAAGGCAGGGCGGAGCTGCTGGAATATTGGTGTGAGCAAGTTACCAGCTCTGAAGGCACCGCCAGCCCTGTCCCGAAGTCACACCCTCCCTGAAATCACACCCTCAGTGTCTCACAGAGGAGTGACAGCGTAATCAGTGCCACTGCCAGGTAAGGTGTTTGCAATCCCCAAGGAATGTCTGCCCTGCTGTTGTGGCAAAAACTGAACACAGCAACACCTACACACCTTTGAACAACTGATGGCTGCAGCAGCAGCACCAAACTTCTATCAGATGCAAATTCTGCCCAGGATTTAAACTTGCCTCTGCTGAGCTCTGGGCTGCTGCAGCTGGGCAGTTCCCAGTGGGAATCTGTGCTGCAGGGATCCCTCCTGGCCACGTTAACCTTGGATCTCCCTGATCCAGGCTCTTCTTGTCTTCCTAGAAACAATTCCTACGGGTCTGACATGAAAACGGCTGCATGAGAGCGCAGTGCAGCTCCTCTTAGCTTCTCTCCTAGACTGGCCCCCTCTGCTGTCGCCCACAAAACCACTTTGATTCCATTTCTTGTGGCCAAAAAATACTTAGCAATGGACCTGGAGTGACTAGCCTTGCTGTGGTGACATAGACACGAGGTCTGGAAGCACAGAGGCAGTGACTGATCTCCAGCAGGCACTGTGGGTCGGCTCCCAGCAGCTCCACAGATGGAAGAAATATTTTCCTAAAAAGAGCACAAGCAAAAGCTTCTACACACACACACTATGAGACGTCATTCTCTCACATGACAGCCTGTTAGTTCCCATAAAGACCAAATTTTAAACACTGGTCTGCCTAGAAGTCTTTGATTATTTACATATGTGGAAAAGTAGAAAAAATTTTGTTTTTCCAGTGGAGTTCCAGTTTGTGTTGCAACCCAGATGTCACATGCACTTCAGAGGCTGACAAATGCTGGCTTGTTTTACTGACTCCTGCGTACAGAGGCCCAGGGTCCCCCCAGGCTGCTTTGAGAAGCCCCAAAGGCTTTTCAGGCAGACCACACCACTGGCACTGCCACCAGCCCTGGCTCAGGGTTCTCCTCATCCCTGGCTGCAGCTCAGGATTCCGATGATAAAACCCTCCCTCTTCCTTGAGAGCACCAATCCAAGGCCCAGTTCTCCCACTGCCTCCCTGGTTTTGCATCTGTTCTCCTCTCTAGAAATGACTGGAGGTTACAGCTCTTGGATTCACTTGCCAGCTGTGCCACCAGTGGGGATTTCACCAGGAAGCTCAGCCTGCTGCAGAGCTGGGAAGAGCAGCCCCAGCCAGAGGCTAAGGGATGGTGCTGGCAGCGAGGGCTGCCAAACTGGCACGAGCACTAGGGAGAAAGTTTCTATTTTTGTTATCCTTGTTCCAAGTGGGAACCGATACTGCCTGGGACAGAGCCAGGCATGTCTCAGGCTGGCACCATGCAAAGCACCTCCATGCTAATGTAAGCAACTTAACCAAGTTCTCTCTCTCACCAGCAGAGTTCAGATGTTTGGGAGCAGCTGATCTTTCCCTCAGGTGTTCACCTCACTGCCAAGGGCTGCAGCTATTTGTATTCTGCACTGAACACTTCCTATGCTCCGTCCTCTCCTTCGGAAAACCGTCAGAATTTTGTTCCTGTGGCACATTATTTCTGTCCAGGGTAGAAAATGAGAAGCACGTGAGAAGTGGCAGCTACTTTGATCTTCATTCAAATAGAAAACAGTAAATAATTACATAGATATAAACGCAGACAGCTTTTAAATGTTCTTTTTTTTTATTGCTAGAAGTTGGTTTCAGTCCTATTGCAGCTCTGAAATCCTTCAGTGGAGAAACATTGCAATCATTGTAAAAATCATTATTTGGTGTGCTAAGATCATGTTTACAATTAATCAAGAGTGCACAATTCAACAGAATATTAACATTTAACCATCAACTTTACAAATAAAATAAAGACTACAAAGATGTTGCTACAGTAAAGGAAATATTTACAAAGTTTACACCCTAACGAAAAAACAAAACCAAACTCTTCCCCAACAAAATGGTCAATTTAACCATGGACCATGATTATTTATTAAATCTTTACAGTGCAAGGTGGGCCTAGAAACCAGACCTAAGACTAAAGAGCGTCAAGAGAGTTCACAGCTCTGAGAGAGATGCACGCAGTTATGCCAACAGGATCTACACCCATGAGAGATCTCCTTCCGGGTACAGACAGAAATGGAATTTGAAATCAACTTTTCTAAAGTGCTCCAATTTCTTTCAGTACAAAAATATAAAAAACTGATTTATAAACATGGCACAAATGTTATGAACCAGAGCTCGCACAGATGCTGTTTGAAGAGGAACGTGCTGATGGTGGATGATGAAGTCGCCAGTGGTTACGAAGATGTTGGGTCTGGTCTCGAAGAGAGAGCAGGGGAAAGGCTTTGCTTTGCCTACAGCACTTGTGTAACCTGGCATGCAGATCTGTTTCCTGGTAAATGTGAGAACTGCTGGGGAAGACAACAAAATCTCCAAACTCCCTTGCATGGGGGGGCACAACACACAGGGACTCCACTGAGCAGCACCGGGGAGCCTCAGCTCCCATTCCGCAGAGTTAGAATTAAAATGAAATAAGTATTTTTTAACCCTTTCCTAGTTTAAGTTTCAACTCTCATTGTAAATGCAAATGACAAACACCAAGCTCCATGTATGCAGAATCATCTGACTACTACTCAGAAAGACAAAACTGCCTGCAAATTATTTAGCATGACTCCTAGCTGTGCAGGAAGGCGAGTACCTGGATGAGCAAGCGTCTCTAGGAACACCAATTCTTCTGCCTCACGCTGGGGGATGATCAGCGATCTCAATTCGTGGGACATGCCACAGCTACAATCCACAGACAGCACAGTTAAAAACTAGGGAAGCATCCACAACACACACACAAGGCAGCTGTGCTCAGCACTAGTGGCCACGGAGGCATCCTCAGCCCGGAATACGGAGTGACCACATTCCAGATGGGAAGAGAAAGAGGAAGCCTCCTTAACACCAGAGTTCAAATTGAAATCAGAACCATAGAAACAGCCTCTACATCGCAACACCACAATACTGAAGGACAAACATGCTGATAATTTTAAGGCTGTGACACCAAGCAAACACAGTGGCAGTTCAAAGCTCGTGCTGGCATTTCCTCCACACCCCAGCTCAGAGAGAAGCCAAAAGGCACCTGGGAGGCACAGAATTTTGAACTGTCTAATCCTCAGAAATCACTTAAAAGGAAAGTTTTATCTGAAGTGATCAAAAAGTCCAATCGGAAGGATGTGACTCAGAATCAATAGCAGGTTACTTAGCCCAGGACACAGCAGTACTTTGCAAACTAATTTACCTAGAAGAGTTATTTTTCTAGGAACAAGATTTGAGTGAAGAGTCCAAAACCAGTTCACTCAACTGGAGTGATTTGGTAACAATTTCACAGATTCAGTTTTGCACAAGTGAAGAGACCCATGATTCATTTAAAGGAAGTCATATTCATCAAAAGAAAATCATTCACTTGCTTCCCTCAGCCTTCTACGGATCCCCTGCCCACACTCTGTTAGGGTGACCCTGCACTAGCAATGAGGTTATCACAGCACCTGCTAATTCCAAAACCTTCTCCAGGCTGACCCAAGTGACAGAAGACACCGTCTCTACTCAGGGTGCAAACAGGTTTCATAAAGGCAGCTGCAGCCAGACACGTGTACTGAGGACAGAGGATGACTTCTAAGGTCTTTTCTCAGTTACAGACTGAAGACCCATATTCAAAGGAGCTTTTGGGGTGTTGGACCAACAGCCTGGCCTGTCACAGGCTTGGGTCCATTTGTTAACAGCCACAACTTATTTCAAGCACTGCTGACAAGAAGTATTAAAAAAGTTACGTTTAAGTTCAAACATTAAAATAAATGGGACCTCGCTGCAGACTTTATTTTCCACGTCACTGTTCTATATCCAAATTCGTCCATCGCACAGAAGAAAAAAGCAGCCAACGAGCTGCTCCAGCCCTTCCAACACTCCCTCCCATACTTTAGGACAGGCACAAAATAAACCTAAATGTTTCCAAAAACTGCTTCCAAGCACCCAAACTGACATCTCTTTTTGGCCGAGACGGTTTACTCCACTGATGCAACTTAGCTTTAGGCTAAAACTCCTAAAAACCTGGTAATTTAAGGCAATGGGGGCATCGAGTTTTCACTAGGAGTGGCCCAAACCACAGCATGAAGGAGAGAACACACTGTGCATTCCTGCTGCTTCCCTGTATGCTTCCAGGGGAAATTACCAGGGATCAGAAGTGACTGGAGCCTGCACATCACCCGATGGAAAAATCAGTGCCAGTCCTACAGAGCTGCTGGATTCCACACTGCTGCACTGATCAGGAGTTACACTGATTTTAAGAATTCCCCTCCATTCCAAACTAACTTTTTGGAATGCAAAAACTGAATATGGAATGGAACTCTGTTCTAACCACCAAAGATACAACACCAAATCACCATGTGGAACAGTCCCACACTGCTTCCTGCTAACAATCACTCCAGGTTCTGCAATACTGATGATTTACCAAGCAGTCCTTTGGTATTAAAGCAAAATGTGTCCAATTTCACTTGGTGGGGGCTGGGGGAGCATCCCCAATCTGGTAACGAGCCAGACAGTTCAGAGTTTCCTCTCACTGAACTCAGTGCCCCTGCCTCAGGTTTGCACCAGCACCACTCAGCTAAGAAAAAGACCCTTAAATCCAAGAACTGTTCCAGCAGGAGTGCTTGTCCTTAAGACCTATTCAGTATTTTGTAGCTTATCTTTCCCCTGACCAGTAAATTTGAGTTTTTCAATTTCTCATCTGAAGGCAATAACCCAAATTATCACCACTTGAAAATATAGACTGCTGTGTTTTCTGCTGAAAATTGATAAAGTTTCTTGCACTGTAACTACTGAAGTAATTTTTAAACTCTCAAGCAAAGAGAAGTTACACTAACATCACACAGGGCCTAATCACAGGGACAGCTCAGTGATTTGAGGAGACTGGCAAACAGCCACTGGATCCATTGCCATGAGACTGGATGGAGAACGGACCAGGTCTTCCATCCACTGCTTCTAAAATCACTTTAAATCAGTTCAAGATATATAAAAAAGCTATTATCAATCACATCCTGAATGGTATTAATCCAAGTTTTTAAGCTTCAAGATCCTGATTTCTTTAATTCTGTAACAGTACCTCTAAACAATCTCTCCTGTGCATCATTATCTGACCAGTCACATTCAACATACACCAGAACACACATCCTTGGGTGAGGGTGGGAAAAGAATCTGAGACACAGAGTGAAAAACACAACACAAAACAACTGTGCAAATTACTACAAAGGGAAATAATGCCTTTTCAGCAGAACACTTAATGTCATCACCATTCCACGATCAAGAACTGAACCATTTCACAAGAGGTATCAAAGCTGGTTTAGCTGAAAGCAGCTAAACACAGGTTTAGCTAAGACTATTTTTTTTAATAGTTATTTTTAATTTTAAAACCAAACAGTTCTTATTCCCTTCATTCCTAACACAATGCTGCAGAGAAGTCTCTGCAGTAACAGCAGCTTTGATATCTTCTGGTACTGGGAGTAAAGTCCCAACAAATTAACAGACAAACAAAAGATGCAGAGAACAGGATTAAACAAGACAATAAATTACTGCATTCAAACGCTTCTTAGACATGTCTTCAGCAAAGAACAAAATCCAAGTCTCTAAGTTCATTCTGAACCAACTCACGAGTTTGCCTGGGAACCTGTACTGCTGTCCCCAACAAGGAGACAGGATCCCAGTGACGCTGGTGGCCAATGAAATGTGCATTCAGTCCAACTCTTCATTATCATTGTGAATTCTCACACGTCCAACCCTTCTCCTCCACTAAAAGGTGGAGCTCCTGCCCCTTGAAGACACTGTCAGAAGCTCACCTTACCTTCTCTTCCACTGTACCTGGCCACGGGGCTTGTGCCACTGGGTTCACAGTGCCTGGCACACCTGGCTGGGAGGGGACTGGCTCGCTGTCACCTGGTTACCAACACACAACCCATTACTGACCTGGACCTGGGAAAACAGATTTAAAAATTTGCAGCCATTTTCGGGCCTATTACTAAAACTTTTTACATAAAAATCTGGGTGGTTCAACATCACCGATAACAATTTACAAGATGGTGCCCATGAACAGTTACATTCTCCAAAAAGAGCACATTACAATAAATGTCAGAATTTTAACATGCTCTGACTTGACATACCCATGCCATGTGTCAACACTGGAGAATTTAAAAGTAAATTGTTACTACTGTGCCCTCATTCTGAGCTGCTGGCAGAGAAGCCAACAAAGTAGGACAGTAATCCTGGTCTGGTCCTTGCTAGTAGTAACTGGGCAGGGATCAGAAGACATCCATGTCGGGTCTCCATCACGGTGCACACTGGGGCCTGAGTTCTTGAAACAGTGTGTCAGGAGATTCATCTTCAAATGGAAACAATTAGAAGAAAATGACATCTTCTTTGCTGGTATCATCTTGCACATTCAACAGACTGGGCTGAGAGGGCACCAGGGGCTGAACCTGAATGTTATTGGGCTTGAAGAGGTTCGCTGAGGCAGATGAAAGTGCTTCTGGCTGAGCATCTGTAGGGCCATACAATTCTAGAGGAGAAAAAATGGAAGAAGATATATTCATGACACTGCAGAGAGAGGCTGAGGCATTTCCAGGGACAGGCAAGCTGGCCAAGACATACCTGGCTGGAATGCAGGGGTCTGGCTGCTTGGGAGGGATGGACTTGCTGACCGCCTGCCTCTCAGGACAGCCTCCTCTCGCCCAGCAAGCCTGGGGGGAAGCAGCTGCTTCTGATCAACAGAGGCTGAAAAAAATATTTTAAAAATTAGTATTTGAGGCAAGCAGCACTTCACAAATGTCACTATTTCATGCTGGGGCCACTGTACTGACACCTTTACACACTCAAGAAAGCTGCAAAACCACAAAGAGCTGGTCCTACTTAAATTTTCTCTTCAGCTGTTTAAACTATGAATACTTTTCTCTTCCTTGAGACTTCTAGCTCAGTTACTGGCAGACCCTGACAATCTCAGATTTAAAACCCAGTATTATCAAGCACAGCAGAGAGAAAAAAAACACTTTGTAGCATTCAAATAGCAAATGGCCATTTGTGCTACTTCTAACAAGCAGAGCTGTGATGAACTTTTGTCTCTGCTCTCCATCTGTCTCACAGCTGCTCAGCAGCACAGCCCACTGATTCTGGTGTCACAGCCTCTCAGTTTCTTAGTTTCAACAATAAAAGCAGTTCATGAAATGGCTATTCCGGATCTAAAGAACTTTTCTCCTTCAGTACACATTCCTTACATGTCACAAAACCCAAATTCAATACACAGCGTTTTGCCTCTGGTACAGAAAGTTTTGTTCCATTTTATTCTAAGATCTACACATGAGCATAACAAGCATGAAGCCCACTAATGCTCACAAGAGAATAGAGACCAATATATTTGTGGTTTATACCTTTCATATCAATTACAAAAAAACACCATTAAGTCCATTTCCACTGCAGAGACCATTATGTAAGAGCTATTAAAAATAAACATGGGGAGATGTGGTATTAGAACTTTATTTTACCAGCAGTTGGTATGCAGGGTAAGAGGATACAGGCTTCATTTATGTGCAAAACCATAAGCAAGTTTGCAAAGGCACTAAACTTTGAGCACGACAGAGACAGATGTTTCTGCAATGTGCCAAAGCCACTCCCCCTGCTCTCTCTGTCAGGTTTGGCCCCGAGTCCTCTGCAGCAGTGCACAGTGATGGACAAGCTTGCCAAGTGTGAATCCGGCACAATGCTAAAAAGATAATTTTATACTGAAAATTACAGGCCATTCCCCTAAGCTGGCAGTGGGGCTACTTTAAGTGGTAGAGATAAAGTGGCTTTTAGTGTGTCTGTCATTGGCAAAGATCACTACTCCAGTACCCAGCAGTTAGAAGCAGAAATTATACACCAGAACAGGGTGACTGCATTTTTATTTGCTTCTATTTGTGACAAAATTATCCCCTTTTAACTCTACAACACACACAGCATCTCAGTTTTGGCCTGGAGATCCGTATTTAATGACTGACTGGTGCTAAGAAAAGCACTGCATTCGATGTCACTACAACCCTGGACAGACAGTAAGAAAAGGCTAAGCCAGCCTCAAAACATTTTACTCATGCACAACAGCTTTTTTTTGTTTGTTTTGCTCTTTTCCTTTAACACTACAGTTAGACAAGAAGATTTTACATCCAGGTTTACAACCTCTCACCACCATTCTGTCGTGTTGGAATACACAACTCCGTTTTCAACATTATCCCTTGGGGTTATATTTCCAATTTAAATAGTATAGACATGTTAACTCCTAACAGGATTTTAAGAGGTTAAGAGATTTTAACTGCAGCAAACACACTAATAACTTGTAGCATATTAATTTCTGAGTTCCATACAGAGGTTTAACTACAGTGTTCTGTCTCCTTGTGATCTTGGTGGAGATCAGAAATGCATTTAAACAGACTTAAAATCACACATACCTGAACTGTCTGTCCTATGAGATGCTTTGTTCTTGCCACCTTTCTCCTTGCTTCCTTTTGTGAAGGTGGCCAGCTTGGTGGGGATCTGCTGCTGGACTGCAGCTGGTTTCTGTATCTGGTTGGTTGCACTCAGGAGATGTATTGGCACTTCGTTCTTCAGGGAGGGCCGGTTCTCCAGGGTGGTGCTGTCCCTGCGGACCAGGTCCGGCCGCTCCAGGTACTCCAGCCCGGCCACCGAGCTCACTCTCACTGAGGATTTGGAGCCAGCTGGAGATGGTTCCACCCCTTCTCCATTGAAGCTGATGGAATGACTGATCATCTGGCTCTGCAAGAGGAAAAAGGCATTCTAAGCTGAATGGGTATTTTCATCCTCTCCAGCAAAACGAGGAGACACCACCCCCAGCCGAGAGCACGAAGCACTTCCTAGTGCAAAGCAGAACAGGGCAGATGAAGCTTAAAGCTTGCTGGGGAACAGAAAGAAGAGCAAGAGTGTAAGTCCATGGACACTGAAAAGAACCTCAGCAGCTCCAAACTGCTTAATATTGCACCTAGGATAGAGCAGACTGCACTAGGTGATGACAGGGCAGAGAGAAAGCAGGACTTTCAGAAAGTTTCAATGAACCAATTTAATCAGACCTCCAAATTTCCATTTTCAAATACAGGAAATGTTTCTAGAAATCAACTGTACAAAATGCTGTTGATGAAGCACAGCTTCTGCAATCACTTGCCTGCAATAGGACAGTTCCTCAATGTGAAAACAGCTCAGTCAGCCACAATTGAAAATATTCTCCATTATTCTCCATTTCTATCTTTTTAAAAAGTATTCTCATGGCCAGACGTCTGGGTGAAACTTCATAGACACTAGGAAACTGCCAAGCTCTGATCTCTCTGAGAGTAGCCATCACCAGCTACTTCAGGTGATGGTTCAAGGAGCCCAGTGAAAGGCAAAAACGGGTTGGTGCTGCAACAAGTGCAACCTTCATCCAGAAGCAAGAGGATTAATAAGAATAAAACTCTGAGAAAACCAATCCCATACCTGGCCCATTTCTGGGGAGAAGGTGCCTGACACTGTGTTCTGCTTCTTCAGCTTCTTTAGCTGATCCAGGCGCTCCCTCTCCTTCTCAACAGCTCTCTGCGCTTCCCGCAGCCTCTCCAGGTCGTGCTGATAGGCCTCCCTCTGCCTCTCCAGCTCTTCCCTGTCCTGGCTCAGCCTCTCCCGCAGCTGCCGCATCTCCTCCGCGTGCTCCTGCAGCCGCGCTTCCGTGAGTTCAAATTCCCTCTGCTGCCGGCTCCTCTCCCGCTCCAGGCGCTGCTGCTCCAGCTTCAGCTGGCTCTGGAGCTTCTGGACATTCATCAGTTCTTCCCTCTGCTTTTCGAAGTTCCGCTGCTTCTCCTGCTCCAGCAGCAGATTCCCTCGGGTGGACTGCAGCCGGTACTGCTTCTCCCGGTCTGCCATGGTGGCTCGCTGCACCTCGATGTAGCTGTCCTGCTGAGATATCACAGCCTGGAGGGGGAAGAAGTCCAGCATGAGGCACCCAGGTTCAAAAAACATGCACAGCTAAGCAGGAGACAACAGCATCTATCAGGTTAGATCACAGAGTCTTTTGTCTTCCAGAGCAGATCTGAATTTCAGCTCATACAGCCCATGGTGACTGACACGACATTGAAGATGGCCAAGCAAATAAATTATGCTTACGTGTGTCAAACTGGACATTTCTTGCACCTAGAATTGTTACCCTGAATCAAAACAGTCAAAATATTGCTGATTACAAGGTAACAGCAAAAACAACTAATTCCTACACACACGTGTATGAACAATGAGCACAGAGAGCAGATGGAGCTCAAAGCAGCAAAAGAATTAAGTGAGCAGGAAAAAGGAAATAATTACTTAAGACAACAGCTCTAACACTTCCTCCAAAATACCAGGCACAGTTTCCTTGAGTCTCAGGTCTAAATTCTGCACTTCAGTCCAGCTTTAGGGGATATTTTCAAAGTAGCTCCTCTCCACACCTGCATAAATTGTATTATGTTTAGTGCCTAACAAATCTCTTGGATAGTAAATAGTGGTTTACCTGAAGACTGAAGAGCAACTGTAACAGCGTCTGTATCCTTTGGACAAGCTGAAGAGGAGGAAAAAAAACCAAGCACTTGAGCAGAGCTCTGTTTTGAGGCACTAGAATTTTTTTTTTATTTTTAAGCAGTGGAAATAATCCATGGTATCTGTACAAAAACACACACAATGGAAGCATGGCTACCAGAGAACTCTAACATAGCAAAAGCCAATATACAGGCACAAGGAATTTCAGCTTATTATCCTTGTGCAGATGTGAATCAGTGCCCAGCAAATCTCCCTGGGATTCCACAGAGAAGTCCTCATCATCTTCTCTTCACCTGAGCTATTTAACCATCACTTCCTCCCGTGCCCCAGCACTGAATCACTACAAGGTACAGCCCTCACAGGGATTCAGAGGCAAGTTTGGCCAGTGAGCTGTTAATGTGCTGGGTTCCACAGGCATTACAAACACTGAGTTTTTGGTGGTTTGGTTTGGTTTGCTATTATACTATGGCTATCTGCCATTGGATTTCTTAAGAGCAGAAATAACATACCTGAGACTCTATGGTGGGCTGAAAACCACTGCTGTCATCCAGCCTCGTCCCATCACTCTGTAAGGGAGACAAAACCAATGTTTGTGCTAGGGACACTTGTTGGGCACTGGCAGTGCTGCCAGAACAAGCTGGGATCGCTCCCGTGCACCGAAGGACATACATCAAAAATACTGAATTCATAAGCCAAGCTGAAAACAGGAGCGTGGTGATTAAAGCCTGTGTTAATGGTACAGCATCAAATGAACAAGTGGAAAACTGAATTATCTTGCCTCTCAAGTGCTGAGCTACCAACTCACCCCACAAAACATCCTTAACAGAGTCAAGTAATTTTACAGACAAAACTGTTTCAGTCCAGCCCTGCCAGCTATTACAACTTTTTTAACTTTGTGAGATTTGTTCTGCACCACTGTCATGATGAGGAACACAAGGGAAAGCATTTAAATCCCTCATAAGCTCAACATACGGTTTGAGATCCTTCTTCTGCATCAGAAGACAGGTCATGGAGTTGCACATCTGAACTCAGTGCAGGGCCCCTCCAGTCCCACTGCCTCTGGTCACCACCACTGTTCTTCCTGCCACCTGAAAGAGGAGAGGAATATGAGGAGCTCACATCAGGACAGGGCTTGGGATAACTCAGTGAGCGACACAGCAAGCAGAAAAACATGGTGATTTAGAACCAAAATGCAACTGCATGGCTTCTCCATGCTGATGCCAAGTGGAAGATCAGGCAACAGTGACACGTAGGGCGTCTCAATAAAGTTTAAAACCTTGAGAAGACCGGGTTAAGATAAATAGGGAAGGTAAGTTCAAATTACGTTACACTATTTTAAGTGAAGCAACCACAATGTCTGCATGAAAATAATCAGCTCCCAGAATTGCAAGCTCATGACATGGAATACTGGTTAGCAGGAATATTCCAGCCACAGCAGCACCACTGTGAGTGTGGAAGGAGGTAAGGGGAGATGGACCCCCTGTTGTAAAAAGTACAAGACAGATGTATGGAGCCTTCCAGAGAACACAGGAAGTATTCTAGAGATTAACAATCAGTGAAATAAAGGCCATTCACTTTTTCAATTAATGCATGAAGCAAAAATGGAGATGAATAGTATCTGGTTTTTCCTCTTATTTCATTAATTAACTGATAAATCATCTGTGCCAAAAGGACAATTTCTATTATCTAAGGATTCAGCAAACCTCTAGTGACTGTGCAGATACAAAGCAGAAAAAAGTGTTCAAGACTCAATAATGAAAGCAGACAGCTGAATCCAGATTTTCTAGGTTTTCAGGTCAAGCTTATTTTTTTTAACAACATTAGAATTCCATGTGGAACTGTGGTAATTATAAAGAATGGGTTGAAGTAGTGCCCTTAGCATAACACTGAGAGCCCTACTCTGCTCTCTAGTGTTGGTATCAGGAGCAAAAGATCCAACACACTACCACCACATGCTGGAAGTTTGCTCTGATCTTCCTTTTAGAGCCTGGTGAAGCTTCCTTATAGGAGAGCCTCAATCCCTTGTTCTTATTCTCTGTACAGTAAAAAGCTCATAAAAATGCCGAATGTTCCCTTTCTTACTTTTACTTGAAACTGAGGGACTACTGTCATATCCTCCAAAGGTCTCTGCTCTCCGGGGCAGTCCTGACCCAGAGCCATCCTCAGGCTGACAGGATGCACTGCCAAAGTGAGTGAAGATAAAGTTCTGGAGATTTTCAGCTGGGGAAGAGGAGAACACGTCATGCAAACAGCCAGGTCTAAGCAGCAATACAAGTTATCACGCTACCGAGTTTAAAAAAACATTTCAACCATCAAGTCCACTAGAGGTTCAGGCAGTCTGAGAGATGTCCTGCAGTATAGATGAATTTTCCTTTGTGAGTAGCTCTGCATGACAGGCTCTTCATATAAAGATGAGCTCTTCCTTAATTGCAAGTTAGATTAAGCCCTGAGTGTTTGTTTTTTCTTTCTTTTTTTTTTTAAATAGAAATTATGTTTGGGCTTATTTTCTTTCTAAACACACTATCTTTAGATAGGCTGTTTTTAATAGATAACTCTCCTATATTACATTTCAGGACTGTGTATTATTAGAGCACTCCGTTACCCTTTCTGAACAGACTCATCCCAAGATTCCACTGGTTGATCCTTAAAAATAAAACAATCCAAGCTGTGCAGGTCTTCCACCTAAACCCACAAATGCACTTCACCTTTCTCGCAGATTGGTTCTGAGAACAAGGAAGTCTGAACCGTGTTACATAAAAGCATTATGTTATTACAGGATGATTTTCAGGGCCTGTACTTAGATCCTGGGTGCTTATCCCCACCCCAGCACCTGACTGAATGCCCACACATTCCCACATTCCATTCACCTTCAGTCACTGCAGACTTCAAAATCGCCTCTCCTTGCAGATTCTCTGAGATATCCCCCCGAAGAAGCAGCCTGGCTCGGGATCCTTGGGAATGGTCTTCAAAGCCATTCACCTCAAACATTTCCAGATAAATCTGTTGCTTCTCAGTGAGACTTTGCAGAATCAGGTCATCTTTCATGTTCAAACGCTCTGAAGGAAGGAACAAATTCAGTCCTGCCTTCCTCGTCACTGTCACAGAACTATGTTCAATTTGGGAGATTATCATTCATTTTATAGTCAGAGCATCAAAGGCAGAGATATAATTAACAGTTAAGGAGAAAACTTATGGAGCAGACAAAGCTTAGACTTCTTTAGCCACTATCTCTACAGATTCTTACAACACCTTGAAAGACTTATTAAGGAGAAACTTGATCATATCTTGATAAAGAATTAGACAGTCATAAATCACAAATAATGCTGAGAAGCAGCTTGTGGAATATATAACTAAATCATTACCTTGAAAATCTTTTAACTTCGCAGCTCTTGCTTCAGCCAGCCTCCTCTCTGCTTCAGGTTCATTGAATGTTCCTCCTTCCTCATCAGGACAGCTGTCCAAAGGGAAAGACAGATCTATGTTTGATTTGCATGTTAGATAATTTAAAACCATCTCAGGATTCAACCTGAAGCTTTTGCCTCAGTTGTGGTTTATGCTGGGTGTTAATCTTCCTCCCTTTTCCAAAGCCCTGTCGCATTTGACATCAGTGAACCAAATTTTTTTTTTTTTTTAATAAAAGCAGAACAAAGTCTTTGACTGGTTTTTATTTCATCTTTACCAGTGGCTTCTTCCCAATGAACACAAACAGAATTGCACACTGAAGTCTTACACAGAAAGTTTAGGGAGAGTCAAATGGCTTTTTTAAGATAAATTTACACCTGTGAATCCTGTGAAGAGAAGACAAGCAAGAAATCAGGCCCTCCTGCTTTTCCTCCTCCCTTACCTCTCCACAGCCCTGCGGATGTGTGCCATCCAGGAATTCCTCTCCTCTTTGGAGCTGGTATGAATTTCATACATTTCTGGTCCTTCTAAGGAAGCACTAATTAAAAACATTGCCTTTTCCTCATTAGCCACCTCTCTCACAATCAATTTTTGCAGTGAGATAACTGGTGGCTTAGAGTCCTGTAAAATAAAATATCATTTATTGCAGTACATTATATGTGTATTTCAGGAATTGTGTTTCCTAGCTCCCCCCTCTTCCTATTTATCCAGAGCCACCAGGAGCTGTAACATCATGAGATAACTCTGATCTTTTGACATGACACTTTTGATGTTGTCATTTTTTTACCATCAATGAAAACATGGAATGAAGAATGTACATGTCAAAAACAAGAGGTCTTGATACCTGATTAAAGCCTATGTCAATTTAAAGATTCCCACTGGGTCCCAGAAGTCAAGAACAGGTTCAAAAAATTTTGCTCAAAAGGAGGCAAACTCAAAATTTGAAAAAGAAAACAAAAACCTTAATGATACACTGTGAAGTGAAAGGAGAGAACAAGGGAAGTGTTAGAGGTTTTAAGCTGACTACCAAAGAAATAAAACAGAGGTGTTAGAGGGTGTCAGGCCCTGATAAAAATGACACCAGGTGACAGGTAGTGTATTGTATAATGAGGATTAACTGGATTAGCTGTCAGCCTTTGCAGTGAAAACACATTTACAGGAGGGGTATCAGTTACTAAAAACCTCTCTAGGCTTTCTACAGCATAGCTCCAACATACACAGCCTAGAAAGTTCCTTCCCAGGATAAAGCAGCTCTTCACGACTGCTGAACCTTCACAGAATAATCTAGAGCCATGATATGAGAACTGAACTGTAAAGCAAACACCAGGAACACCACTTCTGCCAGCTTCTCTGAGCAGCTGTACTGCAATTCCAGCCACGAACAGAGGTCACTGGAAAAACAGAATCACTGAGCAGATCCATTTGCTCCTCTCACTTGATTTATTTATGGAGAAGTGATATTAAATTTCAAATGAACTGTATACATACAAAGATGCAAAAAAATTGGCCAGACTCTAAGTGTAGAGCACGTTTCCAGAGGGAAAAAAATCCACCACACAGCACTCCCTTCTGCATTAGGAGAAGGGTAATTTGAAAAGCAGTTGTTTGTACAGCCCTGAGGTCACCAAAATAGCTTTTGCCATTAGAATTCAGCTCTGATGTTGATGTCTTGAAAAAAAAATACATCCAAGAAAACAATCACGTAAAAGAGTTTCTCTGTTACAGGTTCTACTACAGCCATCAGTGAACTAGATCAGGACAAAATGTCCAAATTAACTTCTCTGAGGACACCTGTGGAAATGCCCTAGAAAAGCAAGTGAATCCACTGAATGTTCTAGAGTGCTGCAGTAATAATATCTGCATTTAGTGCTTATTCCATGTATTTCAGGAAAGTTCTCTGCCCAGAGAACTCAGTAAATCTCAGGGCACTATGACCACAGTTACCATGTCCCTAACCCAGATGGCGGATTCTTTCCCTGCACATCAAACAGAAGTGTTTGATTCTTGCATTTATTTCCAAGTGTTTTTCAAAGCACAGTTCTAACATGTGCAATGTCCATGACTTGTGCAAAATCTCAGCCTAACATAGTTCAGGGAAAGGGAAAGCCACAGCACAAGAAGAGAAACAGGGAAAACCACAGGAGATGTGGCAGCTACAACTGGCCAATGCAAGGAAATACTGGTTTGCACTGGGAGAGTGGGGAAGGGATTCACCAAGTACCAGAACGGCTTCAGAAAAAGTGGTTCTACAGTAACTGGCTGGTTTATTCACCTAATTTTCTTTCTGAACCTCCTATAACAAGTATCTAACATCCCTGGTTGTGTTTCTTCTGTAGTTACTGTCACTTTCATAAATCCTCTAAGTGCATGTGTTAAATAAGGAGAACAATACCTACCACTGAGGCAAATGTGTATTTTTGGTCCTTTTCTTGTAAGAGCAACAGTACATCAGTGAGCAGGACTGCCAGAATATCTACAGAAACAAAAGAGACCAAAAAAAATGAAATAAAGTCATATTTTAAAGCAGAAAGACTAGCCCAGACTCAAAAATCACTTATGTTTCCTGCAGGGCAGGGAATTTGCAATATATTCACTATTTGCAATATTTGGTCTGCTACTGCCTTCCATTTGGGCTGTCCCTAGCCAGATTGCACCATGTAGAACCAGCTGATCTAAACAGAGCTCATTTAAAGCTTGGAAACACCCCCACACACATCCTACACAAGGATGTACTCTAGCCCTCCAGAGGGAACATGCCTCCCTCAACAACAGATTCTTCTGGAACTGCAGCCATTCACGGTCCCACCTACTCTTGGCTGTATTGTCTGTGCCACTGAAGCTACTCCTTGAACACTTGAGCAATGAAGCTGCTCAAATATTCCCTGATGGCCACTGCTTTGATTTTCTGGCAAACGCAGAATTAAGTGTCATGGGGCTGACATGACACAGGTGTTGCAAAGTGTGAAGCAGAGCTCGCACAAGATAATGCCTTTCCACAGGAGACTAAGTCAGGATGACTCAAAGCTTTGTCATCCATCTGAAGACCTCCCTCTTGAATTGGGAACCAGATCAGCCAGATAATAAGCAAACAGCATAAGGAACTTATCATGCACCATTACAGAGATGCTTATTGGACAAGCCAAGAATAGAACAAGTGCTATTTCCTCCAATATCCTATTAAACAAGCAGGTTATTGTCATCTTATTTTATACCCAATCAATCAGTAATAAACAGTTACTAAAAAAAAAAAAAACACCAAACAAAAAAAACACATAAATCTTGTTTCCCAGTTATGTTTTTCCCCTTGCTGGTGCTTTACCTTTGAGCCGCCCTGATGCAGCTTTCCAGTACAGCATCCCATCCAGGAGAAGCCGCCTCTGGCTCATGTCATCTTTCCGGAACAAAAGCCCATTCTTGCATTTCCCAGATGATTTCAGCTCCATTTTGTGCATGATCTCCTTGAGTCGCTGCCCCTTCTCGCACTCATTTACCATGGCATCTACATGGGTGATGGTGTCCTTAATTAAACCAAGGGCCTGGGTCAGCTCTTCGTAATCTCTAGTTCCAGAAAAGGGAAAAGAGAAGCAGTCAGTCACATTTTAAACTCTGGAAGACATGAGCCATCCAAACATATTTTAGCATGAGGGTTCCATACTGATGATCTAACAGTATTTCCTAAGAGCTTAAGTTTAAAAATGTAATATAATAACCTAAAGCTCTGAAAACCTAATGAACTGACAGGTTTAACTACTATGGCTTTGTGGGTGCAGACTTTAAATGCTGCTCTTCTGCTCTGAGGAAAGGCTGTGAGAATTGGCATTGTTCAGTCTGAAGAAGAGAAGTTTCAGGGTGACCTAACTGTGCCCTGAAGGGAGCCTACAGGAAAGACAGAGCGAGAGTATTTACAAGGGCCTGGAGTGACAGGACAAGGTGGAATGGCTTTAAGCTGAAAGAGGACAGGGTTAGATGGGATATTGGGAAGAAATCCTTCCCTGTGAGGGTGGGCAGGCCCCGGCACAGGGTGCCCAGAGAAGCTGTGGCTGCCCCGGGATCCCTGGCAGTGTCCAGGGCCAGGTTGGACATTGGGGTTTGGAGCAACCTGGGACAGTGGAAGGTGTCCCTGCCCATGGCAGGGGGTGGGACTGGATGGGCTTTTAAGGTCCCTTCCAACCTGCACCATTCTGTGATTCTGTGCTTGTCTTGACCCTCTGAGCTGAGACTGATCTGGCATCATCAGCCACCAGACAAGTGAGAAAGCAGGTACCAGCCTGTCTGACGTAAGGACATGCAAAACACGGCAGAAAAAGGACCAACAGACAAATGTGAGGCTTCCAGGGACCATCCCCACCTTCTGTGTTCTGAATGATCCGCTCCACCAGGACCGGGTACTTGGTGATGCGCTGGGTGACCAGGAGGATGCACTCCTGAACACCCAATCTCCTCACGATGGAACAGTTCCCAATTTTCTAGAAAACAAGACAAACTCATCACACCCACTGTGCATCTAACATGTGCATCTAGTGGGTTAGAGTGCTTCTAACTCCCTCTCCATTCACGTATTTTCTGTCCCAAAACACTTCTGCACATTAGACACAGCACCATGAAATTAGCTGCACTCTTCTACTAAAGCAAAACCCCTGACAGCATTCCAAAAATTGCTTTTATTACTGGAAAATATCTTAGGTATTGTTTTCAACTACTGTTAAATAAATGTGGAGTCAATCAGGGAAATTTCCAGATCTGAACAACTGCCTGTTGCTAACTAACTGCTCTTTATAACAGGGTCAGACCTTAAACACATAGGAAAGTACTGTGTTTTTAAAACTAGACCCAAACACCTATCAGTCAAATTAGGTCAGTAAAGAAGAAATTAAGTGTTTATTTTACCATCGTATGTTCCCCAGTAGCCTGACCTACAGAAACCCACTCCTGTTTAGAAATGGAGGACTGTAAAGTGAATCTGACTGCAGGTACAACACACACCTGGCAGCAGGAGAACACAGTACCAAGATCTTTCTCAACACGGATTGAGATTATATTTTAAAACTCTGGTCACTTATTTAGTTCCTTGGAAGTGAAGGGCTCTCACTTTAAAGGCGCCTGGCTACGACGAGCTATAAGTAGAGAGCTATGCTGGAAAGTTCACACAGTATCACTTACTGGTGACTGGAAAATGAGAATATTTAGGCCTCTGCAAAGCCATCTGAGATTCAGGTTACAGCTTCCACTTGGGCCGTGTCCCTTCAGCCCTTCGTATTAACTGCACATTAGAGCGTGCAGCAGACCAGCAAACCACCCTGGAGCCAATCTTCTGGGCTTGGAAAGATGATGGCGTGAGGAAAACCTGACTAAGAGTGCCTGCTTTTTCTACAGTATCTCATCAACAGCATTTATCATTGATTTAATTTATTAACAAACCAATTTATCCTGATGGCCACACAGCAGGACAGAGCCCTGAATAGAACAAATACTCTATTCCCCAGTCCTAGGTGCTCTCAAGAGCCTGCCTCAAATGTAACACTTGTTAATTGTGGTTTTGTCTCCAAATAGCTCAAAAGATCTAAAATACTCACAACCCACCAAATAATGAGAATATGCCTCTAACTCTGCTCATTCACATTTGAGGGATCTTCAAGTACAAAACAAAGCCCAAAGCAGTGAAGTATATTTTGCATAGTCAGAATAGGAGACTTCTGGTTACTGTTTACCTTTATTAAGTTTTGGAACTTCTTATTGCTTTGGAGCAGGTCTTTGTAATGGCTAACAGCTTCATTGTGTCCACAACAGAACACACCATATTTTTCTTTCATTCTCTCCCCATTTTCACCTGAAAACTAATTGTAAATATAAGAATGAAAGACATGAATCATTCAGAGTAAACCTACCTCCACTACAAACCCCAGGTTTAACATGATTTTATGGTGACTGATTTCTGAGACATTTCTCCTGCACTTCAATTTCTTCTGTACCAGAAATGAGAGACTCATGCCGTGTGACATGTAGGGGCTTGGAATACCACAAGATAACCAAATATTAAATGATTGTTGTCATTATGAGAATTTTTAAAAAGGATTTCTGGATCTCTGCACTTAAAAAGTCTGTAAAAGACCTGTAAAAGAACTGTAAGAGTTGAAGGGCAAAATAAAAGGTCACGATATATGATAGAAATTGTTGCATCCACTCCATGCCAGAATGGTGCTAAAGCTGCCATGAGTTCAAAGGATCCTGGCTGTATTTTTAAAAGATCAGAATGAAAAAGTTTGGCATTATCTGAAAGAGAGCCAAGTTTGGAATGGATACCAGGAATATGTTACTTTACTCTTGGAATAGATGAAAAATAGAACCAAAAAAGTCACATATCCCACAACATGTATACGTACACATCCAAAGAACATTTAATGACCATTTCATGTTTTTGTGACTAGATATATTTCTGGGAGTCATGCTCCCGTATTAACTGGGAAGATAACCACAAAACCAGGATGAAATCAATCTTTACATCACATAACTCCACCCTTACAGGTAGCTTTTTAGAAGCTTTATAGTGTCAATATCATTGGTAGGATTTAATTCACACCTGTTTTACCAAGAGGTCTCCAATGTTCTGGATTATATAATTTCGGTCACTGCCTTCTTCCAAGGATTCCTTTCGTCTCTCCTTCAATTGGAGCAGGAATTGCCCATGCATCTCCAGCAGCTCATCCACACAGGGAAAGAGCTTGTTGATGACTGCATTTGGGAACTGCAGTTCCTCTCTCATGGCTTTGGAGTACACCTTCAGCATTATTTTCAGCGTCCTAACATGGTGCATTTCAGTCTGCATTAGTTCTGGGCAAGGGGAAATACAAAAATAAAATCAGAAGTCATTTTTATGCTGTGCAGTGAGACAGAAGAGCAGGCTCTGAAAGCCACGATCATCTTCCGCACCACAGTCTTTGCATCGCTCATGTGAAGCTCTTAAATTTGCCTTGCTAATGTCCCAACTCAGCAGTGACTGACCCTACTTATTTAAGGACATCTCCCAGTAGCAGTTGAGCTGTTCCCTAATTGTACAGCTGGGCTTTGCTGCTTACAGAGCCCTACTGAAACCCGTGGGATGCTTAAAGGCATTCACACAAGGAATTATACACACTAATGCAGGTAACAGACTCGAAAATCTTCACTCGATTTTAGTTTTCAAGCACAAGTCAAAATAGGAACCAACAAAAAAGATTTCTGCTTTCTTTCACAACAGTGGCACGACGGAATAGAATTTTTAAGAATAACAAATACTCTTACCATAAATGACATCTTGCCTCTTTATAACATCTTTCCTTTGCCTTTTTGCATAAGGCTGTTCCACTGCAACACTCCAAGACTCTGCCTCAAACTCATGAGCATCTGTTTCTATTTCACTCCGGAGGGACACAGAATATGCATCTAGAGCAAAAGCACATTCAATTTCAATTATTATTAAATTGTTTCTCACCATATCCCTCTTTACCCTCAGTAACAACAACAAGAGTAAAAACACCTCGGTGCTGCTTTAAAACCCATGGGAGAAGTTGCATAACAATCCTGAAAAGCGCAAAAATTCCATACCTTCCAGAAAAATGGAGTCTGCTGTTGAAGGTGCAAGCGAGACAACATCATCTGAAGTCTGCTTAAATTTTATAAAGCCTGAATCCCCTTCATCCATGTCTCCTGAAATTAGCCTAAATGGCCAAAGAAATTAGACCAGAACAATTAAAATTTTAAAAAATCATCCAACTTCTTTAACAAGCATCTCTCCTTAACAATAGTACAATTATCTTACAATAAATAAAGATATCACTGCACTCTTTAAACAGTTAAATCAATTCAGCAACTCCAACACTGAATATACTGCAGTTTAATTAGAGCAGCATGAGCAAAGCTTGTAACTTCTGGTATGACAAGTTTTTACAAGGACATCACCTGGTGACAAGCCACAGCCAGTTCAGAGTACAAAGGGCACTTTCACTGGGAAGGGGGCATAACTGAGGCACATCAAAAGTAAATAGCTACTTAAAACAGCAGATAGCTTTGAGTTTGCCTACTATTTTAATGAAGGTATTCTGCAAGTTAAGACACTGCTGCCTCCTACACCAGTCAGCACCAGCCCCACCTAGAATAGCTGAACTCAGACTCAGATCACTGAACTTCACGACAATTCTCAAGACACATATATCCATGAAAACCATAATCTAGACAGAAACACTCAAATACTGCACTATTTTATACAGTATCTTTTGTGACACAGGACAGAGGGAACAGAGATCAAAATAAAAGCAAAAAAAAAAGCATATTGTTCAGGGAAAATAACTTTCAGCATTAAAAGCTCAATAAAACTCTTTTGAGCTTGGAAACACAACGCGAGTTCTCATTTTTCTTTTCACGCTGGGGAGGTGGGGGGCAGCTGAAGCCAGTGGATTAGAAAAGAAGCATTTTACTCACCCAAATTTATTAACAGGTCCAGCAGTGTTCAGTGAAGGCTGGGAATGTCCTCTTTGGGCGATAGTCATCCCGAGGTTCCGGGACAGTGCTGGGGTGCCATCCGGTCCCAGGAGAAGACTTCGGGGCTGCTCCTTCAGAGAAGTGGCTAAAGAGGCAAAAATGGAATTGGTACTCAGAAAATGAGGCGTGCACTGCAGCTCGCCTGCTCTCAGCCCTCGTTCGGAATGCGGACGGAGAACCGACAGGATCTTGGATGTCAGGAGCTCATTGTCCAAAAAAACATTCTCATTCCATTTTCTTGAAAAGGAACCACAAAAAGACAGCTCGGGGTGAGCTGGAATCGCATTGCTTCTGCCGCTGCTTTTTGAATTTGTATTCCCCATGCTCACCACTGGCTGCCCTCAGACCTGGCACAGTAAAGTGGCCCCAGAGATGCTCTGTTTTTATACTACCTGTGATCCTTCTAGAAATGTAAAGCTGCCACTTAACTTACTGTATTGGCTAAATCAGCAGGTCTGAAGTGCAGGAAATTGGTCCCTACTGTGCCCATTTAGTGTGGAAATTGCAAAGTATCTTCTCCTTTAGTAAAACACCAGAACCTACACACAATTATTCACACCCCACCGTATAAGGGCACAGAACATTTCATGGCAAACAAGAAAAATCAGATCATAGATCATAGAAAAAAACCCCACGAGTTCTTTGCAATGCTTATTGCTCACAGTGATTTATATCTGCATGCACACACACTGCACATAATAGATACTACAGCTAAATTTAATTTCAATACTGCAGCTTTTTAATGCTTTTTAAATCTAGACAGACTGTGAACTGGAAAGATATTTGAAACTTTAATCACTATTACACAATATGTGGAAGCCTCTAATAGACTTATAAAAAATGGATACAATTATTTAGTACTAATGTCTGTAAAAAATGATAAGGAACGGGAGACAAAATACATCCTTTTAAAAAAGGAACTTCAGGGAAGTCAAAGACAAAGACTCAGCCAGACAATCTTTAGAATTGATCCCTGACAAGGTCTGTAGCTGCCCTTTTTCAAAGAGCTTTTAAGGACATGGGAGTGGGAGCGATCTCACAAATCCTGAACCCAGGGCTCTGTCCCTGCAGGGACAGACCCAGCCCCCCTCCCAGTCCCATGTCCAGGAGGCTGCTCCAGGAGCAGGGGGCTGCTGCTGTAGCAGTTCAAGGGGGTCTCCAGTTCCCAGACAAGGTTTATGCATCACTTTTCTAATAAAAACACTGGTGTCCACCCATCCCTAAAAGTTCCCCTTTTTCACCCTGCCCTCCTTAGTGTACCTTCACTAGTAATTATCTCTCCCACTTCTGCCTTGCTCAGTGAAGCAGTTAAATCAAGGTATTTGTGGTTCTTGCCATGAAACAGGTTTTTCCACATTTTTTCATATCCCCTGCTCTATGTCTGCTTGTCTCTCATTTCATCTTCATTGACAGAAGAATTGTTTTGGGGCTGCAGGGGAGGTTTTATCAATGACATTTAATAGAAATGATATCACCACATCTTTTCCTGCTGGAAATACCTTTCCCAAAACCTGTTTGGGTTTGAAAACCTCCTGGCTACACACAGTGCACTGTCAGTCTACAACAGACTGGGTAAACTGAGTCCTTTCCATCACTTCCAATCCCCAAAAAGAGACTAATTAGATATTTGCAAGATTTGCCAAGTCAGATTTCTTAAATAAAGGCTTAATAACCAATGCCCCTCTGTTCCCATTTGGGGAAGTATTGAAATTATTGGCCATCAAGTTCTCTTTCTGTGCTCCACAAGCCAGGAACATAAAGTTCTGTTACACAAGGACAGGCCAGATCTAAAAATCTCCAGAGGCAAAACAAGGGGAGAGGGATGGGAACACACAATACAGTTTATACCTCTCTTAAAATGAATTTTTCTTTTACATTGATACAACATCTTTGGGGCTTTTTGCTGGGCACTGCAGTCTGCAGGGTTATGCTGTGGCTAAGAACATACAATGCCCAGGCTATTAGCTGTTCCTTTAATTTCCAGCTTCTGCTTTTGACTAAGGAAAATGAGTACTGTCTGCCTAGCAGAGCCTGCACGGCCCAAAAGCCATTTTCTGAGTTCAATTAGCACTGTCTGCACACTGCTGTGCCCCACATCGATCGCTGCTCCCCTCACACAGACCAGCCTGGGTACCACAGAGCTCCTCACCGACCAGCCCTACAGACAACTTCTCCCATTTTCATCAGCCCTTATTGCTTCCTATTTTAGTCTCTGCACTTTCTCCTAAATGCACAGACCCATTCTTGGTAATGCAAACAGCCACTTATCTCCTTGTAACAATTATCCCCTGTGCTGCCTCTTGGGAAGAATCATTTCATGAAGAAGACACCTTGCCATGCAAATGCTACCTGAAAACACCTGAAACACCCAGAGTGATGCTCAGACATCCAAGTCAGCTGTGTTCTGACACTCACCTGTTCTGTTAATGCAGACCTTGTACCATCTACAAATTAAAATGCCATTTAATACAACTGTGACTGGGATGGTCTTTTCCAGGAGCAAAAAGATATTTCAAAGCCTATGCTGCAATACAGATGTTCTTTCTTCTTGTTTTTTTTTTCCTCCCAGATCCTTTTTCCTCACTTTGTTTCAACAAAGACTTATGTTCAGACCATTAGTGCTAGCTTGTCTTAGAGATTTCTAGCAACCACTAGCTGCAGGCAAGTTTTAAATAGACAATTATGAAAATCTGATGTAAAACAAAGTTCACAGTTCTAGTCTTTTCAGAGGCCAGAGAATAGACAATCAATGAAAAACGAGCTTATTGATCCCTTTTCACCATGATATTTTGAGGTTACACAGCAAGAAGGTATAAAGAAAAATAAAAAGATAAAAAGATAAAAACACACAGGAGATTGCTAGGAGCCTCTAAGCCATTCCCAATAGAAAAAAAAATGAAACCATCTTATTAAAAGAGACCTTCTCTATACTTCAATAACACACTGTGTATAGCCTTTAAAACATATTAAAGAAAAAAAATACAATCGAACAGATAAGCCTTGAGCACAGAAATCATTCTTTAGTACAAACCTGGGGAAATGCACTGGGGCGAACTTTGTGGAGATCCAGAAGGTCTGTGCTGCAAATCTTTCTGCTACAGGAAAAAAATACAATATTCTTACACATACAGACCAAACTTTCAGTCCAAAATGGATCAGATTTTTCCTATCCTATAGCATTAACTGTAAGTGAAGATGTTCACTGAGAATACAAAAGATTTAACACAATAACAGCTTTGATTTTTTCATGTGGCAGACGAATGACATATAGACATTAACCCTTTGTATTAACTTCCACAAAATATAAATCAGGCTGAAATAGAACCAAAAATGAAGCTACAACTGAATTAAAGCTATGACAATTAATTTATGAGATGAAAGCAACCCCTTCACGTTGACAGTCTTCACCCACACTTTGCTGTTGTTTAGTTCCTAGCAATACTGACTGAACAAATAAAGCCAGTTTCAACAAAAATTTAGACTGTCCATTTCAAACTGCATCTTCGGTAATCTTTGCTAAACTTCGTCCTTCTTGCAACACTAGGATATTAAAAACCATTGAGATACAAGTTATCAAATATGCAAAGAAATTAAATAAATAATACAGGCTGTAACAAACGGCTTTTGGGGAGCTTCCCTCTGGGGTTCCCATTTCTGACTGAATTCTTCACCCCATTTTGTGCCACCACTCCCTCTCTGCTCTCTTCAGGAGTGGTTTGTCAGGGCTGCTTCAACCATGAAGTTTTGGGTGGTGGAGAAGAATGGAAATGAAAGCATCAGAGCAAGTGAATTTTTTGGTTTAAAACAAAAACGCACAATGCCCTGAGATGTTTAAAATTATATATCAAAACCCCCACAAGAACATTTCTGCCCTCAGAAGATTGCATTCTGCATCACCAATGGCTGAACACACTTCCTCTAACCTCTAATTGCTCAGGTCTGAGCTGCTCTGCTCTCTTTTCCCCCTCACAGTACTCCCTAATCTGCTATCAGTCTCTGAAGTCATCAGCTCTTGTAGGTTAAAACAAACTAAAACTCCCTCAAGTATTATTAGTTATAAGGAGGAGGAAATTATTTTCAAAACCAATACCAGAACAAAAAACCCCCAATCTGTGTGAAACAACCTGTGACCTTACATGCAATCACAGGCACCAGAGTGACAGAGATAAAAAATAAACAGCTTAGCAAGACAAAATTCATCACAGCTCCCAAATGAAATCACTTATTCTGCATTTTCCAGCTTAGAAATAATTTGTAACTGTTACCACCAAATTCTCCTCCACCCCTCATGCTCTTCCAGCACTTTGAGATGGCAAAACATTCAATTATATTCCCCAAAAAAGTGATAGGTTTGAGCATTCTTAGGGTTAGTCACAGTTCTGGGACAGGCTAAGTAATTTATGGTATAGCAATAAAATGCTTCACTTTATTTTCCCTCCATACATTATCATTAATTACTATAATGACAAGTTAATAACTACTCGATGTCTCGAAGATGTAGGGCAAGATTCTCTACTGATGTAAATTAAACTACTCGCATAAATTAAACTTATTATGTCAAGCCTTGTTATTATAAAAGAAGAACAAATGTTAAAGCCCACCTTGGGTCTGATGCTGCTGCATTCAGTCAGCAAACTCTTGCAGTTCTTGTGGACATTCACTGCACAATCTGAAATGCACACACACACAAAAAAGTCTTAATCATTCTTCTTTCCCATGTAGGGAAAGGAATAATGACACATAAAGGATCTTAATTTTGGAAGAGATGCAGAGTAAGCTCAGGTGTTGTGGCAAGCATCCTTGCTGTGCATGTTCTGGTCTTGATTTTATACCAAACCCTCGAGTTTTTTCAGTAAGACTGAACCACTGAGTGCAATTCACGCACGCAAGAACCAAGAGCCACTCTGGAATGCACGAGCAGTTTTCTGCCCAACCTCCACTCGGAGCAGAGTTTTCCTCATCTTTGCAAAGGCCATTTCCATGTCTCTCCATTCAAAATTGGTACCAGTCAAGAGGGCAGCAATTCTTTGGCTCCACAGGAATAGCTGCCTTTCTGCATGGACTATTCCTGGGAGCTGCAGTAACCACAGTAAATTAAAGATCAAAACACTCACCAGAATCATCAGAGCATTACCAGCACCACAGCATTACCACCCGTCCAGATGCACAAAGGAATTGTTCCCAGATACAGGAACCAAAGCAGTCCTCTCACCCAAAAGCCATAAAACTATTAACAGTATAATAAAATCCAATCTCTTTTTTTTTCCCTTCTGATAACTACTTCTTGAGAAAACAGGAGGGGAACTGATAGTGCCAAATATTTGCTGCAGCCTTTCTGTCCACTATAAAACAAGATCCTTCATAAAAAGCAAAGCAGGACACCAACAACTCAGTAAAGGACACCGGGATTTGCCTTTTCCCAGACATGCCTGTTAAAAGAGAAATAGAACAAAACTGGGAAGATGAACACCATATCTGCTAGAGAAAAGCCAGTTTATGTTTAAAGCACAGAGGAAAAACTATTTAAGGTCTCTTCAGAACCACCCCCGCCTGGCGCCAGGACTGGGGATCTGCTTTAAGGCTCCTGGCTAACCTAGAGAGATGCTCACTTGTGTTTTCCATAATTTCAGCAAAAGCCTGAGAACAGGATCAAAATACTTACTTGGCTTTAAACACAAATAAATTAATAAAGATATAAAAACAAGACTG
>VZTE01004262.1:490715-520795 GCA_013397775.1 Eulacestoma nigropectus | reverse complement strand
CCCAAGGACCCGCCACAAAAAAAAAAAAAAAAACCAACCACAAAAACTGTCACCTCCCACAACTTCTCTTATTTGGGATATTCCTACCACTACCACACCCCACGCCACAAACTGATGCTGCTGCATTCAGTCAGCAAACTCTTGCAGTTCTTGTGGACATTCACTGCACAATCTGAAATGCACACACACACAAAAAAGTCTTAATCATTCTTCTTTCCCATGTAGGGAAAGGAATAATGACACATAAAGGATCTTAATTTTGGAAGAGATGCACCATTTTGGAAAAGGCACCGCATCTAATTTCATATGTATGTGCCTCTGCAAATGCCTGAGAAAAATGTATCAAAATTATTCACTTATTAAAACTGTAGAAAAACAAATATATTCATTATTTCGGCAGTGATAAGGCCTCCAACTACCATGAGGGAATGAAGAGCTTGTTAAAAGATATGCCTCAACAAACAAGTAGCTGACAATGGAAATCCCTTTTCTCCTGAGACAAAGAAACAAACTGTAGGACAAAAATCACCACACAAAAGGAAATAGAGAAAATTCTCCATGACGTCAGGCTGGGTTGGCTTCAAGTCCTGCTCACAGATGGGTTCCCTTCAGGGTAGAACAGGCAGCCCGATGGATGCCCAGTGCTCCTACAGCTACTGCCTTCCCACACGGTCCTGAAATCCATGTAACTCATCAAGAATTCTGTAATATAGTCATCTAGAAACATCAAACTTCAACTAGATATTCATATTCCCTGACATTTACCCATTTTCAGTGATTACATTCAGTAATTCTTTTCCCATCAGTGATTAGTAGGACCAATTCCACTTGAAAAGCTTGGGTTCCTTGTTAAGGTAACTGTAGAAGGGATCTCACTTAAAAATGTATTTCAATTTTAAAATCATGCCCTTGCTCTGTTAAAGATAACAGCTTGTGGTGCTCTCAGTAGGTATTCTTCACTTAATCAGCTGACATATCTAATAGTGCTGTGTATGACTTCCCTACACTGCTGAAAGGTTCTTTACACAACAGTGGAGAACATACTAGAAAGCAGGAAAATGCTACAAAAAAGCCACAGGAAACTGCAGCTGAATCCAAGGACCTGATTTCTCCATGAGACTATTTGAAATGCATTTACTTAATGATTTCAAAGTGGCATTATTTTTGCCCACATAAGAGAAATCTGAAACCTGCCAGAAGACTGTTCTATAAGCATATTTCATTTTATAAAATAACATGCTCCAGCTTCCTCTATTCAACATACTTTTGCAGTGCTGAAGGAAGGACACTCTAATACAGAATGAGAATGAGCTTTTGAATACCAGTGACTGTGGTTTCCTTTTTATGCATGTAAGATTTCTGCATTTATTCTTATTATTCTGCATTCTTATTAAGCCTCTCTGAAAATGGTATCAGAGAATTGCAGGGGTCAAAAAACCAGCAAAGAGAAGAATGAGGGACAGGGGACAGTGAAGAAGGGACAGGAACCTGCATACATGGAGGCTGATGTTTAAGAGCAGAGATACACATGCAGGGTTGTTTACAGCTGTAGAGAAATACCAGATCTCTAACAAGTGTAGAGAAATACCAGATTTCTATCTTTTCCAGCCATCCAAAGTAAAGCAGCATCACTAAACTCAAACTGACAAAGAAAATTATTTTTGCGTTTACCATCAGTAGCATTTGGTCTTATTTGGATCAAGAATTTGGGAAGGTCCAAAAAAAAGAAAAAAGGACAGTTCTGTCAGCAAGCTCTTCCCAAACAGGAGAGGCACAGAAGATTTCTCTTTCCTGAGAAAGGCAGAGAGAAAAACTCAGAGGACTGCACTCAGGCTCTTCCCTGGCTTCTCCTCCCTCAATCACCCACTGAACAGCAAGAAGATTAATTCGGCAGGGAAAAACAGACCCTCCAAAGGATTTCATTTTGATACAGACTATGCAGAAGGGCTGCAACTCTGGCCAGTGCTGACAACACCTGACAAAGTGCCAACACACCAAGAAGGTCCAAGGATTTGGGTCACCTCAACTGGATGGGGACAGCAGCACCACTACTACAGCTAAGGGTAGCAGAGCAAGTGAACCACACAAAGTGTGGAAGCTGAGCAAACCCACCAGGGTTGTTCCTGGGCTTTAATCAACAGGTTTGGAATTAAGGCTGAGAATTTTGGGAGCATCACATTATCCCCGATCTGCTTACTCCAGGGACTGTCACTCCCTTGAAGCATTTTGCAGCGTCCTGTGCCAAAGATGACCTCATGAGTGACTGAAGCAAGGACTTCAACCAGCAAATAAATATTTAAGACTAAAAGGCTCATAAACAGCAGAAAAGATCCTGTTCATGACTGAGGGTAATGAATTTACTATCTGGTATAATAAAAAATCTTCCCTTATTAATGAGATGTTTTCCCAATGGCTCATAGAAAGTAATTTACAACCTAGGAGCATTTTATTGGACAACATATTACAACACTCAAAAGCATCACCCTGTTCACAGTTATGAGAGGGCAACAAACCTGGCTGGAAAGGGGCAGGCAAAGACATTTTTTCCCCAGCTGGAATACCTTCCAGGGGATCAGACACTGCCAATGTCCTATAAATGTCTTCCAGAATTGGATTCCAGGACAAATCTATGACTCATCAGACGTTATGAGCAATATGACCCTGACCTTTGGTCTGAAACGGTACTGCCCAATAAAGTAAAAGACCATTTGCAAACAACAACAGACAAAAATGCTGTGATTAATCTAAAATTGAACTAGTGACTTTCTTTATCGCAAGGATTTTTTTTGTTTATTTTTTAAATGACAGATTAAAAAAAATACTTTAAGGCAGCTAAGTTCAAACAGGGACAGATTTTAACAGCGATTCTAATGATACAAGGAATTCAAGAACTCTTTCAGCACTAAGGATATATTCACCACCTATGAAATCCAACCAGCTGAAGAGAGCCAAGGACAAATTAGCTTCCTTGTGAAATTAATAATTTTAATATTTTTTCCTGTTTTCAACTGTCCAGTGCTTCAGGGATCAAAGAGAATCTCTTCCCTCCTTCCTCACCCTTACACCACACAGGGAACTCCTCTCTCTTGAACTGACAAAGGAAACAACCCGCATATGAATGATTAACACAGAATATAAACTCTGCATTTATATACAGAGATACACAACGCAACGGCCAAGAAACATTTCAAACCACCACAGCACAGTAGAAAAAGCAGAGTGCCTGTGATAAAACTTCTCAGAAAAGAGGAGGAGTTTCAGTGGAACACGAGGAAGTTTCTGTATTGGGTAAATCCAGGTCAGGTATCTTGAGGAACTCGGAGCAGATTTAACTTTGTCCTAGTGGCTCTGGTGGCCGGTGTTTACTTGTTTTCTCACTTGCCTAATAACATAGAGGCAGAAACCAAAAACTGGAAGGGTGCAGGGAGATGAAATACTTCACATTCTGAAACAGAGACAGTCCACACCAGAGAGCAACAGCACTAAATTATCAAGTTTCAGCCTCCCTGTTAGAGCATTCCTCTTTGTCTCCAAAACAACCTAAAATTACTTTCCCACTGTATCTGGTTTTACTGTCAAAATATCAGATGGATGAAGCAAAAGAGGGGTTGTGTGACTTCCAACACTGCAAGTTCTGGTGGCCACGGGGTTTTCTTTAGGCACAGAAACACATAAACAACTAACAGTTCTGGTTTTTAAACAACGCCAAGTAAAATCTGCATATTATCCTAAAAGAAACAGGAGTCCCAATGCAATTCTCTCACACTGAACCCTTCCCCCAGTCTATGCTACAGAACTGAAGCAGCAACTATGACAATCATAAAAGGTATTTAAAATATTTCATAGGTAAACAGTAGGTGGAACTACAACACACAATGTCTGATGGCTCCTGTTTGAGAGCCATGTTTTGTGGGTTTCTTTTATTTTACCGTGCCAAAGAGAAACTATTACTTTTATAAATTTAAATAAAAAGTGCCAAATATTAAAAAAAAAAAACCAAACCATAAAACCCCCTTAAGAGGGGAGTGCAAAGGAACTAAGAAGTAGCCCTTTTTTCTCTCGGTGACACAACAAATCTTCAAACAATATTCAGAAATTAAGCTAATTTATTAGAGCAGCAACACCAAATATAATACCAGAAACATTCAGAAAGCTATTTGTTGGAATCACTGCCTGTTTCCCTGCTCCTCCTACAAAATCCATCACCACTCCTAGCTCCTGCTGGCGTTTCCTTTCAGCACACATAAGCTAAGCTGATATCATCTCCCGCTCCTCTCCCCAAGGAGCCAGGGCCGTGGAACATTTAAAAAGGGTCAGTCTTCGCAATCGTGGATAAGCAGAAGTTTTCACCATTTTCCCCCTAATGCATTTAAGGTCTTTCCACGCACATCCCAGACTTTTCTCAGCACCAGTACCTACAATGTGTGTAAGAACCGAGAGGACGAGGTGAGGGATTTAATGATCACAAGGATGCTCAGACTGAAGCTGTGGCACAAAGAGAGCCGGTTTCACACAGGCTACAGCCGCTCGCCTCCTTACCGCACACAGCAACATTTTTCACTCCTTCGGCTGCCCTTAAAAGAGCTTTCTAATGTAAACACTGCATCTTTCAAGCTGCGTCCCGTCCCGCAGCCGAAGCCCTGAGCTGCAAAGGTGGGGAGGGCTGTAAACCTGCGGGACTGGGGCAAAGCGAAGATCGACCCGCTGCCCCGGCCAAACGCCGGGACCCCCGGAGCCCTCTGAGCCCCCGCTGCCCGCACAGACACTGGGGCCGGGCGGTCCCCGCGCCGCGGCCCCGGGGAGGGGGTGCCGGTGCCCGGGGGCTCGCTAGGGCCGAGGGGGAGCGGAGCCGAGGGCCGGCGGGCGCGCTGACAGCCCGGTCTCTTACCGGACTCCCCGGGGAGCCGCCGGTTCCCTCTCGGTCCCGGGAGCCGCCGCCACAGCAACAGGAAACGCCCCCGTGTCCCGGAAGGAAAAATGGGGACGAGGGTGCGCCTGCGCGCCGCAGCACGGCCGGACAGGGTCCCGGCCGCTCAGGGACAGCGCAGCGGCACCTGCCTCCGTGCCCTCCCCTCAGGGACAGCACACGGACACCATTAGTCCGTGCTTTCCCGTCAGGGAGAGCGCACGAGCAGCCGCAGCCCGCACGTTCCGCTCGGGGAGGGCACACGGACACCCTTAACCCGTGTTTTCCCCTCAGGGAGGGCACACGGACACCCTTAACCCGTGTTTTCCTCTCAGGGAAGGCACACGGACACCCTTAACCCTTGTTTTCCTCTCAGGGAAGGCACACGGACACCCTTAACCCGTGTTTTCCTCTCAGGGAGGGCACGAACACCCATACCTTGCACTTTCCTCTCAAGGAGGGCACTGACCACCCATAACCCGCTCGCTCTTCTCAGAAAGGGCATGAGCGTCCTTAGCCCACACGCTGCTCTCAAGGAGGGCGCACGGACATCCTTAGGCCGTGTTTTCCCCCTCAGGGAGGGCATGAACGTCCTTAGCCTGCACGCTCTTCTCAAGGAAGGCACATAAACATCCTCAGCCCGTGTTTTCCCTTCAGGGACGCCGTGAGCACCTGCAGCCCGTGCCCGCTCCCCAAGGAGAGCACACGGCCATCCTTAGCCTGCTCCTTCCGTCGGGAAGAGCACACCCAGCCCTGACCCATGCTTTCCCCTCAGGGAGGGCACAAGCACCTGCAGCCCACACTTTCCCTTCAAAGAGGGCACACGGCCACCCTTAGCCTGCGTTTTCCTTCAGGAAGGGTACAACTACCCACAAGGCTGCACCTTCCTTGAGGGAGGGCACTCCTCAGGGTGGAGTGGCGCCCTCCACACCATCCTTTCACCTCCTCGTTCCCCTCATGGAGGACACAGCAGCTCCAGCTGCTCCTGCCCCTCAGGGAGGGCAGAGCCACCCACAGCTCTTGCCTTCCCCTCACGGAGGGCACATGTCTCCCCTGACCTGCCCTTTCCCCTCAGGGAGGACACACAGTCCCTCCAGCCACGTGCTTTCCATCAGAGAAAGCAGAGCCAGCCACAGCCCTCACTTTCCTTCAGGGAGGGCAGATGGCCAGCCACAGCCTGCTCCTTCCTCCTGCAGGGAGGGCACGGGGCCCCCAACCCACATGTCTCCCTCTTGGAGGGCATGAGCATCCTCAGCCCACGCTTTCCCCTCAGGGAGGACATGGCTACCATAGCCCACACTTTTTCCTCAGGGAGGACACAAGGCTGCCCAGAACCCATGACTTCTCTGAGGGAAGACACACAGCCCCCGAGCCTGCGTTTTCCCCTCAAGGAGGGCACATGGCCACCCTTAGCCCATACTTTCCCCTCAGGGAGGGCACATGGTTCCTCCCAGACTAAAGAGGCCCCTAACAGATGGGATGTGGCACCCCAGTGACACCATCAGCATGGCACTTCATGTGTTTGCACTGTGCCTGGGACTTGGAATACATAATTTGTTATTAAAAGGCCAGTGGGATTTGCCATCCCAGTGTGCTGGAGTGTTTATGAACACCCTGCCAAGGCAAGGCTGCAGTGCCTGGGGGGTTGGCAGGCGCTGGCTTTCCCTATCTACCCCTCAGCAGCGAGTGCCTGCCCAGGCCTTTGTCAGTGACCCCTGCACAGACAAACAACGACAGCAAAGAGGAATTATCTTCCCTAGCAGCAGATCCATGCACTGACTCATAGAACCAAACTGCTTGCTGGAAAAACAACTTTTCCCTGACACGAGTAAGGTTTGATGTACTAGCACCGGGCTCCTGGAGTACTCGGTGCAGGGAGGAAAACTGGGAAGAGCTCACCACCCAACCTCACCTCCCGATTTCACTCCGAAGATTTACAATACTGATCGAAAGTTTGTCATATTTTAAATCACACATATCATACTTGCCTGTTGAGCTTGAAAACACAACATACACGATTACAAAACAAACTTCCCTCTCAAAATCCACCCTGCAGCTTTCCCATGCTGCTTTGAAAGAACCTGCCACTGTTTGGGCTGGAAATGTGATGAAATCCTGCCATGGGGCCAATGTGGTCTCTAGTTTCTACACTGCCACCTGTTTAATCGATTTTACTTTTATCTTCATCTCATAGTTGCAAGCTTTTCCAAAATGTTCCCTTTTGTACTGCTTCTCTACAGGACTGAGTACACTGAGGTCTCAGTTGTTTATTGGGGCCTGTCAGCACTACAGAGAAATGATCATTAAATAAAGCAGTTTGGGGGTAAACAGCTGGCTGTCAGTTGGTGACTGATTAATCCTTAGGCACTTCAAACTTCGTGCTTTGCTGTAATATAAAAGTAAAGCATTGCAGATTGCCCAACTGCAGCTGTCATGGAGAGAACATGCTGTGCTTGTGCGGCCTCAGGGCATCGCCACAAAATCAGTGCAAAATCTGGCACAGCAGCCAGCTCCAAGACTCTGTAGCTTGGAGCTAAGGTTTGGATTGTAAAGAAGAGAAGAGCACCAACTGTCTAATCCTGTGTAATTCTGTAATAACAAAAGATTTCTTGCTGAATGTGTCTCAGGTTGATTACTGTCCTTATGCATTTGTCAGCCCAAATGTACAAGATCCTGACATTTTATCAGGGAATGGAAAGAGCAGCACTTGGAAGTGTTCCAGATCAAGGTAGTACTGTCCAGATAGAAAAAGAAAGTGAAAAGCATAAAAGGAGAAGCACTGAGAATAGGATGTACTTTGGTTTCCTTTTCTAAGCCCTCTTGAGCTGGCTGAGCCAGCTCTGTGTCAGGACACTCAGCTCAGTCAGTGTTTCCTTTGCAACCAGCGCTGCAGCTGCTTTCACATTTGCTCCGTTGGCTCAGAACCACCTTAACCCACAGCCCGACACAGCCGCTCTGGTTTTGCCTGTGTTTATTTGGACTCCTGTCAGTAATCGTTTATTCCAAGTGGGACTCCTAGTCCATTTATCACTGTCATCATGTTACAGCAGCCAAACCTTTTTCCCCTCAAAAGAGAAGATTTTTGGCAGCTGTGTCTCTCTCCGGAAATGCAAAGTTCCAGGTTGCCTGCTGCTTTTCAGATTTCTCAGGACTCTGTGTGGGCTATGAACAGAAATTTCAGGATAGAAAAATCAAGTAATTCCTCCTTATCATAAGCCAAAACTATCCTTCACCTGTTAGCTTATTGGTACTGCACTGGGAATCCAAAAGCAAAACCATGCAGGTGCAAGAGCTGAATGAGAGGTGAATTTCACACCAAATTTCAGGTCTAAACCAAAAGCTATTCTGGCCTCTCCTTGGCCATGGGTGGAGGATGTTTGCCTGACAAACTGTAGAAATCCGTGTCCTCTCCCTTACTCGTTGTGAGAAAGGAAATGGTTCTCCAAACCTCTTTCACAACACGCCTTAAATAAATCCTGGAGACCAGTTGTTACAGCAACCAGTTAGAGACCAGCCAGTGCACTGAAGCAGCCAGCAAGGGTCAGCCTAGGACAGATGGACAGTCCAGCACAGCCCGAATTGTTCAGGAAGATTCATTAAACTGAGCACCTTCTCTTAAAGGAGTTTGTTTGAAGCCTGCCAAATTTTAGTTGCAGCTATCGGTTTCCTCAGAAGAGAATGGTCAATCTGACACCCCTGTGGGGGCCTGGGCTCTGTCTTTCTCATGAAGTAATAGCTATTGACTGTCAACTAAAGATGTAGAAGACCCACCTCTACCCCAGTGCTCAAGCTCAAGGGAAGCAATCCTCCTTCCATCTGTATTCCACAGCATATCCCTGGCTCGCCTCCATGGCACAGCCTGCTTAGAGAGCTCTAGTCCTGTCAGGGCTTCCCTGGGACTCATCTAACTCTTCTTGCATAAACTCTGGAAGCATGTTTATAAGAGAGGATTAATTTAGGCACAGAACCTTCTCCACTCGTGATAGCAAAGGCTCAAGAGGAGCTTTCTCATTTCCAGGTGAACAATAAACCTAGAGACTCACAGCTCATAGTTTACGTAACGGCAGAGTTTGGGTGGCCACTGTTGTCGAGATCCCTGTGACTGCAATCATTCCTCTTTGTTCTTCATCCCTGCCAGGCTCCTAACTGCACATCTGTGAGCTGCAGAGACTCTCCTACATCTCTACCCTCTACACACAGCACAGCCTCCTCCCCTGGGAGACTCTGTGTCCTGTGGGGTGAGGATAGATGGGAGGAATCAGTGGGAGAGAGAAACGAGTTACAATGTACCAGGCTATCCGAGCTGCCACTTTCTTCACAGCTCACACACGTTTCAAGGAAAACAATGGTTTTTTGTTCTGACTTAAATGCAGAATTCCTCCTGCTGTTAGTGTCTCTAATAAGAAAGCTCTTGCTCCTCTAGCTCATCCCAGCCATGGAAGTCACCAGACTTTTTGTGTCTACTGGACAGTGAAAAGACCTCAGGCTTCCCTCAATCATTCCCCCATCCTTCCTCCCCCTTCAGCTTATCCCTTTCTTTAACCACCGTCTTTTCCTGTGTTTTCCACGAGCCCGTTTTGCCTCGGACCACGTGGTGGTGCTGCAGTTAAAAATACCAGGGAGACAACAACAGCAACAGCAGCACCTGACCAGGGATGGGCCGAGTGCTGGCTGGGGTCCAAGGCGTAGGGATAGTCAAATGTGAGTTCATGAGGAGAAAAAAGGAGGCGCAGCCAAATATCCTCACATCCTGGCAGCAGCCACGGCTCAGACTGAGCCTGACAGAACTGCTCACACTGCTGAAAAGTAGGCCTGCTGCTCCGGCTTCCCAGTGACCCCGGAGCCTGCTGTTCCAGAGCTCTATCAGGGACTAGTCAGGAGACCACACACAGCTCCGACCTGCAGTAATGGGAGCTGCTGATATCAACTACCAGCTCAGCAGCAGCTCGCAAAGGTTTCAGCCCAGCATCATCCAAATATAGGCACTCTCAGGCCATCAGCTGTCACACCACAAGTCCCAGCCCAGCTCTCAGCACAGGCAGGCCATTAATTTTAACGGACATCTCAGAACCCTGCCCAATTGTTCAGCCTCAGTTCAAGCCACTTCAAACGGAGCATTATAAAACAAGCTGTGCTGCTCTGCCGCCTGCGTTAGCCTGGGCAGCCGAGAGCCAAAGGAGATGTCACAGAGTCCCAAACAAAAACCAGTGCCTCAGCCACCTTGGAGTTTTTCTCCTGAATGTTCACAAGATAGAACACAGATTCCTTACGGAAGGGCTGGGAAACAAGGTGAAAGTTACTATAACTCATGTCTAATCCCTGTGTATTTATGATGGACAAGCTATGCTGAGCCACACTCTCATTTCAACAGCTAGCTCCAACTCCAGATCACAGATCTCCATAGGGTTGTCCAGGGGAAAATCACTCACAGTTATCAATGCCCTCAGAGTTCCCAAGACCATACAGAGCATGGCTCCACGCCCATGGGGATCAAGGACTGCCTGAATCCTTCCAGGTTAAGGTATTTTTGTAAAGCAGCATGCAGGACTGCAAACAGAGCTTCTGGCTGGGAGATTACTCACACAGGAATGACAAGGCACAACTCTGCCTCCTCCCGTAATGTTTAGGTTCTCTCTTAATATCCACAAAGCTCTTACTCAGCTCCCTGCTTCCTACTTTTTGCCATGATGCTGAAAAATGCTCACTAATAGCCAGGTCTGTGCCCCTTTTCAATTTCCCTCCAGCTGCCCTGAAGGGAAATTATATTTCTCACCACACATGTCCGAGGGCAGTCAGTCCCTTTATGCCCCAGAAAGGTTTTACTGACCTCAAGAGCCTCTGAAAGATGCTCACTGGAGAGCGAGCATTGCTTGAGGGTACAGGGTGGAGAAAGAGAGCAATCCTTTCATTTCCAGAAAATTTTCTCTGCCCACAGACAATACCTTGGGAATTAAAACGTTCTTCAGTGCCCTGAGTACCTGCCCCAAAGAGGAGGGACAGGGTTTGTCAGCCAAAGCCATGCCACAGTGGATGCAGTGGGAGCACAGAGGCCCATGCACGCTGGCACCACTTAGAGCTGAAAAGCAACAGTCTCACCCATGCAGGTCCTGGGAGGCAATATTTGACTTTTTGTTAGTTAGTAAAGTTTCGGATGCTCTAGAAATCCCTGTGCCCGTGCACAGGGCAGATGCTGAGCTGAAACACCACTGCAGCTGTGAAAAACAGCCTAAAAGATCCAGCTACACTCAGGCAGTTGGGATATTTGTTCAGGCAAAGCACAACTTCATAATAAAAAAAAAAAAAATAAAAGAGAAGTTGACCTAGAACCCTCCTTAGGGGAAAGGGGCAGGAAATGGTCAAGTGGCCAAAGAAAATGAGGATAAATTATTGCCAGGCAGGATTCAGAGATAATTTAGACTATTTGGAGAAACAACCAAGCCAGGCCAAGCAGGGTGGTGGGGTAGAGTCGAGCCAGGCAGAGAAGTGAAGCAATCCAGGGGGCTGGTTTAGGCAGGAGAACAGCCTGGGCTGGAGGGCAGGCAGGGAGCACAGGGTGGGGCAGAGCCAGGCAGTGACAGCCATACTCACTCAGGCACTGCAGACCACTTTTATTCCCAAGAGGTTTGGCACACAGTGAGCAGCTGGTGCAACTGGAGAAAACCCCTGGCACGAGCTGGTGCCCATTGATATCTTTACACCTCTCTTTTGTCTCCTTTGCCTCTTTCTCCTTCTCTCTCTCCTTGGGCTGATCTTTGTTCTTACCCTGGAAGGAGAGAAGAACACAGCTCAGTCACTGTGACCTCGCACTGCCCACATGTTCCTTTCCCCACTGGGACAAACGAGCAGAAAGCTGGTGGGCAGCAGGTACAGTGGGATGGCAATGCTTTTCCCAAATGCCTTCCCAAGGCTTGGGCCAGTCCCTCTAGTCTATTTGTGATGAAGGGCAGGACACACTTGGCTGTCCCTCTGCAGGGTCCTCCTGCCACAAAGAGTGACCGAGGCAGTCACCCAGCCAAGGCACTCCACTTGCTGTGCACAACAGTGCCAAGGTAGCATAAGAGCATCCAGAACGTCTCCTGGAGCAAGGTGGGCTGAAATTTAGGGATGAAAGCATCTAGAATGCGTCCTGGAGCAAGCTAGGCTGGAATTCAGGGATCACTCAGTCCCATGCACTACTACTACTTTAGGGGTCACAGTGCATCTGCTGACTAACATAGAGGCCTCAGCCATCCAAAAGCAGTCCAGCTAACTGTTCCCTACAGTAAGATCCCCTTTTCTACTTGAAGAATTTAACAGTTCCTTCCACATTATCAACATCTCTCTCTTACCTTATCCTTCTGCCAGGATCCAGTGACTCGGCTTCGCAGGGAACTCAGACGTCGCATCACCTTTGTGCCTTTCTCTGCTTTATCGCTCTTCCCGCTGTCCTCGTTTCTGAAGGAAGACCAGAACATCTTAGAAAAGGGGAAATTCACTGACCAAGCCCAGCTTAGGGAGATCACTGATGAAGTTCATTGAAGCATTACTTTAGGACCTCAAGTGTGAGCTTCCCATCTCCTGGAGGATCTGGTTTGGCATCAGCCATGTCATTTATTAATGAGACACTTGCAAATAAGGAGCTGAACTTTCAAACTATGCGTGCAAGTTTTGTTCAGTGCCACACTCCTGGCTGAACCCCTGCAGATACCAGCGTCCTGCACACAGGATTAGCAGGGCAGTAGAGCTTAGATGGAGGGGACTCGAAATCAGTCTGCTCTCAGAACACAAAGAGTGTGTGTCACCTGCTGTCTCACTTACTCATTAGACAGGAACTCAAACCAAGTGAGGTTCTGCTGGGAAGAATTGCTGCCTTCTTGCACACAAGCTCTCTGCTTCACCCTGGGCAGGGAAAAGGCATCAGACATAGCAAAGAACACAAGAGCAGAACTTCTGGGTCAGCTGAGACTCATACGGGGCAGGAACATTTTTAGAGTTACGGAGGAGGCACATGAAATGCCCCTTCTCCTTGCAATTCTATCCTGGTTTCACTGGAATTAATCAGTGATTCTGGTACCCTGGGGATTTGCCCCTCAAGGGACCAAGTGTCCTTTGCCAGATGTGTCTTAGGCAGACCCGTGACCTGCCCACACATCCCTCTCCCAGATGCACTTACCCATGGTAATGTTTCAGCTCCTGAAGTACCTTCTGGACAATTAACCTACCAAGGATGGGCCAAGAGAAAGCAAGGGATTAGAAAATAGCCTTGCACAGGCATTCTGCACCCCACAAAGCCTCAGGCACTGGTGTATGACCAACTGCTCAGCTGTGCCCCAGCACAGAATGGGATCTCCTTTGCTGTTGCATGCCCAGTAGCTCAGATACACTCAAAAATCTCCTTCATCTCAAACCAGCCAGGACTGACAATACCTACACGTGGTCTGGGGACACGTGGTCCTTCTCCAGCATCTCCAGAGCAGGGGGTTCAACACCTGGAACACAAAATGCTCTCAGCAGGGATTCTGGTTTGCCTTTGCAGAGCACCACATTGCAATCTATGCAACTGGACCCTGTTGATCTTGTTGGGCTCCCACTCTGTCTTGATTGGTAAGGAAGAAATGCCAGGAGCAGTTAGGGAGGGAGATTCTGCTCCACATTTCTGTGAGGGAAGCGAAGGCTACATCACTTTTCCGTGTTACCCCTCCCGTCCACAGTCTGTATTATATTTGCTGCTGAGGGTCCTGCTTGCAGTAGGGTAGGAGCTGGTACCACCCCAGAGCCCTTCCCCATGACAGCCGGCCTCCCCTCCACTTCCCAGGCTCTGAAACTTGTACATTTTGCTCCAGGGCAATCCTCACAGGTGGGACTTGAGTAGGGACTGACCAGTGCACCGGCCACAGGGAGGTTATGTGGCAATGTGTCACTGGGGATGGGCATGTCTGAGCTGAGACTGCACTGCCAGCCAGGGCCAGACTCACACCCAGCTTGGCTTTGTATTTCAGGAGCTCCTGCGACCATGTGGAAGGGAAAGCAGAGGTTGTCCACACTTCCGGAGGCTACAACTCCGGTTTTTTATCTTTTTAATCACACCTTGAACCCATTTAATGGCACAGAGTCTATACCAACCTTCCACAGCTGGAAGAGAAGTGTTGAAACTGTGAGGTATCTGGGGAGAGGCAACGGTCTCACAGGCTGATGGGACAGACTTGGACCTCAGTCTCTTCCCATTGCTGACACATTTCTGGAGAAGTAAAAAGTCACTGAAATCTTTGGTGCTTTGTGCAGCAAGGGAGTCTCCATCGTGGCTGATTCCTCACCCTTTCCCTCTTGTTTTGTCAGAGTTATGATGCCAGACACCATTAGGCCCAGCTGTTTGTTGGCTCCAGGAAGGCTGGAGCAAGTGGCACTCATGCCTAAAACCTTCTTAGGCACTTCTCACTTTTACTGGACATGTAGCACCATGATGCAATTGTCCTTTCAATATTAATTGAGTCTAAAGGTATTCCCCAGAGCAAAGCAGTGTGTAAGGGGGGGTGACACTGCTGTCTTCAACTACCTGACAGAGGATTAGAGAGAAGATAGGGCCAGACTCTTCTTAGAGCTGCAGTGACAGGACAAGAGGCAACAAGCACAGGTTGCACAAGGGAAATTCCAGCTCAATATGTAGGAAAAGAGGGCTGTACTACAGGCAGCTCCCAGGGCCTTTGTCCCACAAGATGGGGCAGTATATCTGAAAAAAGCCCATCCTTGCTGAGATTCCTGCAGACCTCCTGGTTCCACGCTGGCATTGAAGGAGTCCAGCCTGCAGCTGACACCTGTGTGTGCTGCTTTCTTTACCCCCCAGCTTGCCCTGCTGCCCCCAGGCCCAGCCGCCCACACTCACCACCTCCTGCAAGCCGGGGCTGGCCACGAGGTCTGGGTGCAGCGGCTCTATCTCCACTTTGATCACTGTGCCACCCTGGCTGCTGCTCCAGGCTCCCAGTTCCCCTTTGGGCAGCTGAAGGGACACATGAGGCTGGATGCAGGACTGGCTCCTCTTTTCCACATCGTCCTGCTCTGGGTCACTGCCCAGCTCTGTGACATCCAGGCTGAACCTAATCAGGGGAGAGGAACAAGCCGGTTGAGCAGACCTGACCCACTGTGCCCAGCATGGCACAGCCCCTGCAATGTCCTTGGCTGGGTGGTCCTAACGAGCTCATGCAACTGGGCCAAGGAGGCTCACCAGAACAGGCACGTGGGAAAGGAAATGACCGGAAGCGTCAGCCTGGACACCAAGTCCTGAGCCTGTTAAAAACAGTTTCTCTGGCTGCCACCAGTGAGTCCCCAGCTCCTTGGTCACCCGTGATGTTTAGTGCTGGACGGCTCACACTGATCTCTTAGCAACCCCTGAGACTGTGCAGCCACCCTGGCAGCAGCCTGTGCTGCCTGCCCCAGAGCTGCTGCCCTGTCAGCTGCCATCCAGGAAAGTCCCTCTGGGCATTTAGAAGTGGCAGATGATGTTGTTTATCGCATCACCACTGTGGCATCGTGCCATAAATCCTGCTCCCACCAGGGCCCAGCTTTGAGGAAGAAAAATATTATTTTCTGGGAAATGAGGAGTGGACCAGCTCCCCCAGTGCCCCACAGTGTCCTGCACACCAAGTGCTGTTGCAGTGACAACACAGAAGCAAAATGATGGATAAAGCTCAGTGGAAAATCTTCGTCTCTGCATGGGTTCTGTCTGCAGATCACTGTTACTTCATTCCTGCTGCCACAGGCAGGCTTCAGGAAGCGTTTGCTTAGGGAACAGTGGGGCGTATTCCCCTTCCCTGGCCTCCTGCTCACACGTGCTTCATCACCCAGCAAGGGGACAGGACGTGTCCCTGACACCGACAGCCGCTCTGTGCCACTGTTACTCATGTGCCTATTACAGCATAAACTGTGAATGATCCATGGCACATGGGACAACAATAGGTCTGGGAACCAAAGTCTGAGCTTGATAAAGAACTGCCAAGATTTCAGGCTGAGATAATTTTAGGGTACCATATAAGGAGGAGAGATAAAAATAGTCCTTGCTGGCTTGCACCTAAATCCCAGTCAGCTGGGAGATCAATACATTTGTCAGCAAGGAAAGCATTCATGGAGGAACCTGGAGCTCAAGGCATTCATGTGGCAGGAGCAGAGGATGGCAGGAATGCCAGGCCTGACTCTGCCCCCAGCCAGAGCTCAGCATCATGCTACAAACACAACCTCCTCTGCAGCCACATGGAGGGCAGAGGGCTGGAGGACAGCACAGTGCTTGCAGGCACAGGCCCCACCACACCAACTCACAGACAAGAAGAAAAAGGATTTGACAGAGCTCTCTTAATCCCTCTTTGATGGGAAAAATTCCCTTTGAGCCAGAGGATGGAGGTCATCGGGGCAACTGGTGCTGTTGAAGATTCCCTCTAGACAGAAATGAGAGATCCTCTTCCCAGCCCCAACACCAGGAAAAGAGAGTCTTCCTACTTCCAAGGAGACATTAAAGCCTCTTGCTGCCCTAGCACTTCCTCTTCCACATCCCACCCAACATGAGCAGTGGGTGTCCAGCTGCCCTGGCAGATGCTGACAGGTGAGGGAGACCACCCAGCAGCAGCTGGAGCTGTGGGCAGTGTGATGTCTCCAGCCTCACACCTCCGTTGCACTGTGTACATCAAATATCACTCACAGTCCCACTGTACCTGCGCCTGCAGTCCACGGGTGACAGAGGGCTCTCCCAGCTGTGCCTCCGGGAAGTGGACATAGATCTCACCAGCGTGGGGAAGGAATCCTGGGCCTCCTGCAGGTCCAGCTCATTGTCTGTCTCTGCAGGATGCTCAGAAGTGCTGGTACCATCATCTGGCATCACTGCACAGGAGCACAGGTGGCCTTTGTTCAGAAAACGACAGTCGGCCTCGCCATAACGTTCTGAGCAGGAAACGAGATTGGAAAAAGCAACATCCACAGACAGTTTGCTCAGAGCCCTTGGTCTCTCTTCCAATGAGCAAAGGGCAGACACAGTCTGGGATCCTTGTTCTGGCTGTGCTGCTGTGTCTGGCGCTGTTTTAGCAGTCGGCAGGCTCACGAGTCCCAGATCTTTGTAATACTCCGTGCCGTGGAGAGCAGAGTCTGAGAGGAGATCCTCCGTGCTGCTGTGCAAGTCTGCTGCTGGGACATCCAGCTCTGTGGAAGACGAGTCCTCCTGCAAAGGCAGCACAAATCCTGTCTGAGAGCCTCACACCAATCCTGCGAAGGGGATGCCTCCTGTGCAGAACTTGGGGTGCAGAGCAGGGCCAGACTTGCAAGTGACTTTCTAATAGTCACCCTCCCCTACTGCCCCTCACAGCCACACTTGCCCCTGCCCCACCACCTCAGGGTCCCTCTGTGCCTTACTCCCCCCAACACCAATACAAAGCACATAGATATGATTTTTCCCAGCAGCAGAAGCAATATAACCTTGTATTCCTTGACAGTCTGGATCAGTACCCCTTTCCCCCATTCCTCCTCCACCACAAACCCCTCTGGATATAGTGCTGACCACCCAGTTTGCTGCCCCTGGCCTCTGCCTTGCACGGTGGTAGCAGCAGGAAAGAGGACACTTGCCTTCTCTTCAGCCATGCTGGTGCAGAAGGAATCATCCTCAGCGATCAGGGATGGGAGGAAGCTTTTGGGGGTGGGATACTCCAAGGCAGGGCTGCGGTGGTCAGTGAATTCCCGTAAGCACGGCTTGCAGTCAGACCCTGCAAGACAGAGAAGGTCTCAGCAGGTAACCAGACATCTGGGAGGGATGGAAAACCAGCTGCACACCCACAGGTGACATCAGGCAGCGCTGAAATGCTCCACGTGCCCTCTGCTCCTTCACAGGCAGGCAATGCCGGGCAATCTCCAGGCCACAGCAGCCTTGATCCTTTAGGAACCTGGTGCAGGGATTTCCCAGCAGCAGAAGCCTCATCCCTCAACAGAAACCTCATCCCTGCAGCATGTGCAAGGGGACAGACCAGGCTTGCACTGTCCCAGCCAGACCCTCATAGGGTGTCCTATGCCACAGAGGCTTTTTCCACAGCAAAAGAATTAAGCGTATTTTGATGTCTCTTACTGACATTATGGACATTTAAATCAGAAATCTAGGAATAAAATACTGACAGTGATTTTATTTTCATCCATAAGGAATAAAGGATGCCTGGGTGGGTAATAAAGGATACTGGGAGGCAAATTGGAGGCACATTAGTGGCTCCAGACAACACTGAATATGCAGAGCAATACCGGGAGCACATAATTCTCCCAGTTCCGGATCACTCCTGTGGATTCTCCCCAGGCAGGAGTGTGAACCTGAGTGTGTCTACACCATCTGATAACTCACTGAGAAACAAAACCAAGGTCTGGATGTGTTTTGTGGTACAATAGATGGTCCAGCTGACTGAAGCACATTCCTATGGAGCGAGACACTCTGTAAACCTTAGCCACAATCCCTGAACCATCGAATGACTCACGAAGGCTTTTTATTCCTTTGAGACACACACAGCTGAGGCAAAGGAAAAAAGCCAGGCTGTTGGCCGAAGCACCGTGGTGGATCTCTGAAGATGTAGAGAACAACAGCAAGACTGTAACCAGCCATATCTATCCAATTGGAAAAACCAGCAGGAAACTGCTAGAAACTCATCACACTCCGGGAAAGTCAAGCATAAAAACATTAATATGAGGAAGACATTGTTAAAAAACACACTCTTGGAAAGCTTGCATCCTGCGTATAAAAGCTACACAATTTTAAAGCCAGGAATTGCATGGTGTGGGTTATAAAGCTACACAATTCAGCCAGGAATTGCATGGTGCCAACTAGAAAAAGGCAGCAAACGTGAGGAAGAGTTTGGAGGTTTGTTCCTTGGATCCCGCTGCACACTGTAGATGCCAGATTTTCTGTTTTAAGAAGCAATTGGTGTGCTCAAATGTCTGTGATGGTTTCAAGTGAAGGACTATAAATAATATAAAAAGAAAACACTTCTGAAGGCACTATTTTAATTAAGGGGTTTCTAGCTACAAGACCAGGGAAAATTTGAAACAGGCTTTCTAGCAAGGCTGTGAAATTTACTTCACATGACATTTTTAATGAATAGAACAATTCTTGCCCAGGACATCCCTGAGCCACATCTGCAACTGGCAGAGATTTAGTGAGCTATTAAACATCATCTTTTGCTTTCCTCAGTGCACCTGGATTCAGCTTGCAATCAAAAATCAGCATTTTGAAGTGAATATTCCCTTGAACCAGCACAGGTTTTGGCATGAGCTTGTAGGAAACAGCAGCCAAAGCTCTCAGCGGGCAGTGAAAGCCACTGAACCCCCCAAACAGGCTGGGATGAAGGCTAAGGTAGAATGGACCCAGGGGCAGCAACCAGGATGTGAGGAGCATCTCAGGGAGACGAGGATAAATGGTGCTTCCCCTCATACCAGTCCAAGGAAGAAAAGGGAGATTCCCTGCTCTCACCATCCCTTCAGCAGCGACCTACCCACGGGGAAAACAGCAGAGCCCTGGGAGGCAGCAGGAGCTGACAAGGGCTGTGGCCTGACAGAGGCCAGAGCCCTGGCCTGAAGATTTAACTCAAACAAGGAATTTTTACCTCCCAAGCAAGGTCCAGCCATCCCGCCAAGGCTACTCTGGGCCTGCACCAGGCTCCATGCAGCCCTAAAGTGGATCCCTGGAACAGAGTCAGCTCCTCGGAGGCCTGGAAAATATTCCCTGTGCTCTGCCTGTGCCATGCAGGGCTCAGGATTTGGCCAAGGCATAGGCTGCAGTCAACAGACCCCGTTCAGACCCACCAAAGGACTTAAATCCTCCTCGGAGGCTTCAGACACTCGGTTCAACACGCGATAAATCAGAGCTCGGGGTCGAGGCAGCGGCACGCGGCGCACACGGCGGCAGCCTTGGGGACACCATTTTAGGCAATGTGTGAGCACCAGCCACGGCAGTGCCGGGCTCCCACTGCAGAGGCTGGGCTGGCACCGAGCACGGAGCAGGCGCTTGGGCAAGGGGGTGATGGAGGGGCTCACGGGGAGAAACGCCTTCAGGCGTCAGGTTGCGGGATGATGGGCAAGGAAGGACCAGTGTGGAGCACACATAGGAAGGAGGCAGGTCTGAGGGGCTGTGAACATCCCCATGTCAATGGTCAAGGTAGTCACCAATGTGTCAACAAGTGTGGCAAACTCTGGAGCCCCTTGAGTCTCCTGTACTCTGCCCTCAAGCCTGTTTGAAGGACCCAGGCTCCGGCATGGTGGCAAGGGGACAGGGAACCTCAGCCCCCCAGGCTCTGGCAGACAGCAGCAGTCACCTTTCCTCAGCTGAAGCTGGAGATGGGATAACAAAATGACATTTTCAAGAACAAATGCTGTTTGCTTTAGGAGAACATTAAGCAGATTAGGTATTGCAGTTGCTTAATTTGTCTCTGGCTGGAAACCATAAAAGGTTATTGCTGCAAGGAGCAGCCTCCTCAGAGGAATTCCCAGGGCAGAGCTGGGGAGGAAGCATCACTGGCTGGGCTGGGATGGTTCCTGCACTTTGCCAGAGCTTCCCACGGGTGAAACATCATGACTCCGGGCTGCTGTGTGGGGAGGAAGGAAGCAGTGACAGACATCCACGGCATGAGACAGTCTGGGATGGTCGCAGGGGGTTTGATGCTGTGGGGACAGCGGGATCAGCTGGCTTAGCTCAAGGGAGAAGGCTTCATGCTGCTGTAACTGTGCCCAAGGCCACTGGGATCCCAACAGAGATTTTCGTCATTCCAATTCAGACCTCCAGTCAAACCCTCTCTCCTGCTCTGCTGATTTCCCTGGGACAGGCTGGTCACTGGAGCTGCACCCACAAGTGTCACAGCAGGTGACAGCACCAGAACAGCCAGCACTGGAACAAGCCCTGCCAGCAGTGTCCCATCCTCACCTGCCTGTCCCTTGGCTTGGTGCAAGATGCTGCATGTCCCCGAGTGACCCTGGAGCCAGGCTGGCACTGGGAGGGGACACGTCAGAGGAAAACATGGATGTGAGCTCTGGCCACACCAGTCACATCCTCCAACATCAAACACTGTCTGCATTCCCACCGGGGAAAGACCAAACGCAGCAGGACAAAGGCACTGGGCAGTTCTGCTCTGTGAAACAATCCCAGGAGGAAGTAAAGACCAGAACGTCTGGGCATGTCCCAGCAGTCAGGGATGGAGACTGTTGGGAAACCATGGAGAGCATCACGGACAAGAAACAAAAATGATTCCATCTGCCTCTGACCCACCCCTGCCCTGCTGGCCCCGCACCAGCTGCCCTTCATATACCCTGTTGCAGAGTGTCCAGAGCTATAGGGAAAAACCTCTGGAAAGCAAGTGCTGAACTCCCTGTGCCAAGATCGGCTGAAACTCAGTCCCTCTCCTGGCGTGGGCCCCTCATGGCCAGCACTGGCAGCGGTGGGGATTGGCTGTGGGCAGGAGCAGGGGAAGATAAACTGTCCCACACTGTAACACACTGTACAGAGCTGCTGCCTTATCACCGTGCCTGGGGCCGGGCTCTTGGGCATGGAGGGCAGAGGAGCAGGGAGCCAGGACTGTTCTCTGCTGTCTCTCAGCTGAAGGGTCTCAGCAGGGCTCAGGGGGGTTTGCAGCCCCTCTGAGTCCCTCCAAGTCACTGTGCAGGTTCCTGCAGTGGCTCTGCGGGGCACTGAGGGTTTGTCCCACATGGACCAGTGAGTGCCACACTACAGAACATCAGTGTGGGAGAGGGGCTGAGTGAGACCCGAGCATTTTGTGCCCAAGCACAAGCCCCAACGGGGACAAACTGCTCTGCAAGCATCTGCTGAAGGGAGCTGGCTGTACCCAGGCACTCTGCAAAGCAGTCAGTGCTTGGGAGCACCATGAGGCTGATTCAGTTGTTAGAGAAATCAGCCCACCTGAGCCTTCCCAGTGAGCCCATACCCCCCCCAGCAGGCATGGCACTGGGGAGGCTGGAGTGGGGTGTCCCGCTGGGGCTTGGGGCTCACCACACATCAGAGCCTGCAAGACCTTGCCTCCTGCTCTGAACTAACCTTCCCTCAACTATTCAGTTTGGATCTTGGTCTCCTGAACATCCACATCAGAAGAGAACTGGGAGTGAGTGGGGAATAACAAAGGAGAAAGAGTAGCAGGAGCTCTGATGCTGCAGGTAGAGGTACCCAGAAGCATCAGCCTGAAGACAGTGTTTGCTCACAAGGACACAAGCAGTGTCTGGCTCCTCCAGGACTGCAAATGTCCTGCTTCCCGGGGCTCTCACTTCCCTCTTTCCAAGTCACGGCACCGCATGCAGAAATGAGGCCACTTCACACCAATTGCTGCCATTTCCCACCCCTGCTGCTGGACACAGTGAAGCCCAGCCAGGGCCACCCAAACCGCGAGGGCTCCGGATGTGGGGGCTCTGCTCGTCAGCCCTCACTGGAAGACCAGCAGAATCTTTTCCCCCACATCTGCTCAAACACCAAACTCTGGCCAGGCAGCGTGCAGAGACAGCTGTCTGCAAGCATCGGGACCTCCAGCTCACTGCCAGCCACGAAACAAACTTATTACAAAACCAGAAGGCTGATATTTAACCCATTACCCAGCTCCTGGAAGCAATTATGTGCCTTGAAAAGAAGATTAAATGGAACGAAAAAGCGTTAACCACCTCCTAAGGCAGTGTCCCCTGCAGGGAGGAGCGGGGGGGCACCTCGGAACAAGCTCTGCCCGGGCTCCCGGGGTTCTTTGGTACCTGCTCAGTCCAGGACAGGCTGTCCCTGCCGCAGCCCAGCTCCCGTCACACGCTCAGCCCCCTGTCCCCACAGGCCATTACCTCGCTTGAAGGACCATCTCTTCTTCCAGCGCTTGGAAAACGATGGCCAGGAGTGGTTGAGCAGCGAGTCCGACATTTGGGAGCCCTGTGCAAGGTACGACCCCGAGCAGGAGACGCCGGCACGGAGCACGGCAGAGCTCAGCGCGCTCTAAGGCAGCGCTGCAGGCTGCAGCCCAGGGGCTGCCAAGGGGGGAGTGGAGAAGCCAAGTGTTTTGTCAGAAGTATCAGCTGATGGAAGCTGTAGCCAGAGAGAAATTCCTGGTCCCTGGCGTTCCCACCTGTGTCACTGACTTCCTACAGCTTCCTACAGCTGGGCCTGGGGATTAGTGGCCTTGGAGCACGCACAGCCCCTGGGCGCTGCTCGAGGCTTGCAGACAGAAACAGAAAACAAGGTGTTAACACACCACAGCCCCCCTGCCCTCTGCCAAAGCCTGCCTGCTCCATTCATGGCTGTGAGCGTGACAGACCATCAGCTTTCAGGCACTTCTGACCTGGGTAAGAGTCACCTTCACCTTCAGTGCAGGGTCAGAGTTGATACTTACAAGGCTTGATGTCTTTACAAGACGTTTATGAAGGCTCGCTATTTACACTTTTTTCTCACTTTCAAATGCTGTGGCAGAGCCTCTGCAAGGGACTGCAAGAGACCCCATCCCTCTGCAACATCAGCATCATCCTGCAGCTACAGCAGCTACCAGTCTCCTGGCAAGGGCCTTTCTCCAAGCCCTCCTCGGCTCACCCACACAGGGAGGCAGGTGGGAGCAATCTCAGCTAACTCCAAACTGCACCGGGAGACCCAGCTCCCCACCCTCCAAGCCCACTGCTCCCTGTTGGCACCAGCCCCACAGCCCAGACAGGCTCCAAACTTTGCTCCCTCAATTAGGCTGAGGAAGCCAAGTTTTACCCGAGGGCAGCTGTGGGGCTCTGGGGCCAGACCAAAACTTCTCCCTGCTGTTCAGCTGATGCCTGTGGTCTCACTGAGCAGAGCCCAGCCAGTCTGGGAATGACCACAGGTACCTCCACAGCTTGAAGCCCAGGCTGGGCTGGGGATACACAAAAGCAGGTGTCAAAAAACATTTTCCTTGCCTGGCCACAAACCCCAAGTGTCACCTGCCCAGTACAGCCCTGTCTACATCCCCTCTGCTTCCATCTCCCTGATAACACTGGGGACCAGCCCTGGAGTGGGCAGTCCAGAGTGGAATTTGGGGGTCTCGGGCATGGACCCCTCTCGTGCACTGCCCAGCTGGGGGCAGTGCCAGGGTGTCTTTGCAAACATTCAGCTGTGGCACAGCAGCAGCAGGAGCCGAGAGCAGCCTCCAAAGGGTGCCCAGTCAGCCCAGCAGTGCCCCAGGCCTGCCATGGGGACACCTGGGGGTTAAACCCTGCCCTCATCTCCTCCTCTTCACTCACAGCAGAGCAAAACCCCGTGTAGGCTGAGCCTTCCCGGTCCGTGTTTTGCACTGAAGCTCGTGCAGGAGGGAGGCTGCACAAACCCAGCATTGGGACTTTTGGCTTCAAGACAAGCTGCTTCCTCACAAGGCCTTGAGGAAGGTGAGTGACAACCCTGCTGCTGTGGGACAGAGCTTGTGCAGAGAGCAACTTACCCTGAGGGCTGGAGGCATCTCTGTGGCGGGTTCCTCGTGCACGGTCAGATCTGACAGCCCCAGCTTCTTCTCCAGCTGCTGGAGCAGAGCGAAGAGCGGAGCCTCAGCGGGGAAGCAGCGGCCATGAGGGCGGTTTGCTCACGGGGGCCGCTGGCTCAACCCTCTCACCGCTTCCCCTTTCCGACGGCACAAACAAACCCACCTCTCCCATGCTGCCCTTCCCACCACAGCGGCCCCAGTGCTGCTCACTCCCACCCTCGTGGGGGTCTGGGCTCTGGGAGGGTCCAGCAGGGTCACCAGGAGGGTCGCGGACCCTGAAGCAGCTGGTGCAGGGGCCCCGGGAGCCCTGAAGTCACGATGGCTGCGAGGAGCAGCTATTGCCACAACTGCTTCCTGTTCCCTTCGGAGAAAAACCGCTGTGTGTGCCCTGAGAACCCCGCACGCCCGGCCCAGCCCGTGGGCTCCTTGCATCATGGCTCGTTAGCCTCCTACACAGGGCTTCTGTTAATGAGTCCCTGGTCTTTGCTGTCATGGTTTGACCTTGTGGAGCAACAGACACCCCAAAGCCCAGCAGGTCTGTCTTACAGAGGGTGAACAAAGCACAGAAATGCCTGTACTGACCATATTCACCTGTACAGGAGAGAGACAAAGACTTCAGCTCCAAGGCACTGCCCCTGCCCCTGCCCCTGCCCTTGGTCCAGCAGACAGAGCCTCTGCCATGGTCCAGGCTCAGGTTTGTTGGCCCAGCCATTCCCTCCTTCCCAACAAGCCCGGTGGGCTGATGCACACATGCTCCTCATCCCAGAGCCCCGAGCACTCACCAGCCCCAGCCAAACCCTAATCAGAACAAGAACCACTCACACTCCAATTACTCAGAGACCGCAGCTTTGGCAGCATTTAGAATACCAATTACCCTGTGCTCCAGGAAACCACAAGAGCAAAGAGGAATTAAGGTTTAATTTCTCTGAAGTCCACAAGAGCTCAATTAGCATCAGAGATCAGGGCAGCTCCTAAACACCAGGCAGCTGCTCTGGCTGATGGGATGGTGAGTTGTCCTTGGCTCAAACGAGGACGAGCTCTTTTCCTCCTGCCACGTGTCTGACACGGCCTGGGGGATGCCAGAGCAGCCTGGAAGAGTGATGAGGGATAATGGCACGAGGGCTGTCTGAGCCTCAGCAGCCTCCCCACGGCATCCCAGAAAGCCCAGTGGGAAGCAAACCTCCTGGGACAGCAAGTTCATTTTGTGGCTTTGCTTATTTTTGCATTTTAGGATCCCCAGAGAACAAGACTGTGCCAGAAGAAGCAACTCCAAAACATCTTAAAATACCAGTTTGTTTATGATCATTCTCACAGTGAGAGAATTCTGGACAGGCTTAGGAAAAAATGGCACTGGTGAGGCCTTGAGTGCTGTGTCCAGTTCTGGGCCTCTCACTGCAAGAAAGACATTGAGGGGCTGGAGGGTGTCCAGAGAAGAGAACAGAGCAGGGGGAGGGTCTGGAGAGTCAGTCCTGTGAGGGAGCTGGGGGGGGCTCAGCCTGGAGAAAAGGAAGCTCAAGGGGGACCTTCTGGCTCTGCACAAGTCCCTGACAGGAGAGGGCAGCCCTCACCTCACTGCTGCAGCCTTTCAGGGGGGATATCTTGGCTCTGGTGAAACAAAAACAGGTTTTAAGCTATAAACACCCCCAGAGGGGCCTGGGCGGGACAGGAGGAGGGACAGGAGGTTCCTGGTGCACACCCGGCTACAGCAGCTCCACCACAGGACAGGGCTGGTCCTCTGCCTTTGATGCTTTAAAACCACCAGTGAGGAGTTTGTCCCCTCCAAGGAGGGAACACCTGGGCCATGCCTGGGAAATAACAGAATTACATCACGGAGCCGCAGCTCTCGATGCTCCAGAAGGAATCCTGGTACCAAAGTTCACCCGATGGCACCAGAGGCATCACCCAAGAGCCCCGAGGTGAGGACAGGGATCATCAGAGCCATCAGGGAGGAGTTCCACTGGCTTCACACCACAAGCCTAGAGTTGGTTGAGCTGTGGGTTTTGGTTTTTTCCTTAACACCATTTATTTTGCAACTTATTCCAAGGTACGAATTTAGTGCTTTCTCCATGGCAAAGCAGCCTTCAGTGCTGCACAGACAGCAGACACAAAATGAACAGTTATTCTTGGATAATTTATTCAGAATTTTAATATAAACAGTTAATTGTTCAATATTCTGACACAGCAAGATTTTTTTTTTTACTATTCAAAGACTTTCTGTACATGTCACTGCTTGGCTCTTAGATATGAAAACATTGAAAAAATAAATCAAGGGGGAAGGTTTTTCTTTTTTTTCTTCCTTTTTAAAAAAAATCATGGCACATTTGATCCTTTATTTCAAACAAGAGGTATCTGCAGTACTATTTGTATTCTGGAACCTTAGATATGCAGAGGGAAAGGTGGGAGCAGCAAGAATGAACTGGGAAAAAAAATTAAAACCCCAAGACTTCACAGAACATCACTTAACATGTAACTAAAACTGTCTGTGGTTTATTTAAGTGAAGCAGAGAGTGTTTGCTTTGGGCTGTGTTGGATGAAGCTGATGTCCAGTTCCCTGTCCATGAGGGTCCTCAAATACAAACCAGTTTTGATACTCCAAGAATAATAGCATTCCCCAAACTAAAGCAAAAGGAAATGCTTTTCCTGCTTAAATAACACTCTACGTTTGCAGATTTAGAAGTGGCCTTTCTAAAATTCTCTATCAGTTCTCATGGGACTCGGTTATGGGAAAAGACTTGGAAGCGGGGATGGTGGAAGTGTTGGAGTGCTGCTGGGAGAGTCTGGATTTACAGAGCTTTGGTGTCGAGTCCAGCTCAGAGCTCTCAGGTGAAGAGTCCTCAGCTCAGGATTCACTGGTGCTGCTGGGACTGACCAGGGGCTGGAGCTCAGCTATGCAAGAGCCTACATTTAACCTCCACTGATGGCTCTTCTTTAGCTGCCAGGACTATTCCAGGTCCTCCCAGCCACCGGACCCTGTTCCCAAGGGACCCTTCTGGGCTGAGAAAGGAAACTATTGAACACCACCAGTTGGAACGCTGGAGTGGGAACAAAACCACTACCAAGAACAGAATTTCTGGCTGATTGCAAATCTGTTGGCAAAAAAATAACAACACCATAGGAGTTAATACTAACTTTATTATACAATATTTAAAAAGTCATTTCTCTACCTGTCCCCTTACAGCTTGCATTGTGCTGCAGTAAATTTGCCCAAACTGCAAGAATAAGTGCTTCCTTCTGAGAAGGACAAGCAAATTAATTTTAAAAAGAAATACACATTTAATGACAGCAGATTTGCTAAAAACGGTAACTTTAGAGTTGCTTTTCAACAGTCAGGTTCCTCCAAAAGTCAACTGGATGATTGGCTTCACTCTTGTGATGCTCCTAATGAGGCTGAACACGTCAAGGCTCTACACCGACACTCACGGACAGAATCCAAGCAGAGGGAACACAGAGCCAAGCAGAAGGTAATAAAAAGGCCAAATTCCATTAAGTTCATACAAATACCAAACTAATCTTAAGTTGAATTTCACAAAGTAACCATTTCTTGATTCCAACCCATTCAGCAGTTCCTTTCCCTGGACCACAGGACACTCCGAAGGGCAGCGGCTCTTTGGGCAGGGCCGGGGTTCCTGCGAGTCCCCGGCTCCGAGAGGATCACGGGGTTGATCTGCAGTTCCGTGCTCCCTCCAGGCTCTGAGCCGATCCCACATGGATCACGGGAGCACCTGGCACAGCCTTGACAGTAAGGTTTTATGGCACAAAGATATTTTATGTTCTGGCTTGTAAAACAGGGTTCCAGTCTTGGTAGCAGGAAGGGCCCGGGACACCTCAGGGTCCATCTTTGTGTCACAGTGGCATTGAGAGGGAACTCGACTGCCTCCCTCCCTCCCTCCGCTAAAGCAGAGGCTCAGCACCCTTCTCGCTCCTGTCATTTCCTATTTGCCTTCAGCACAGTCAGCTCAGTAACACAAGAAGCGACTTTGAGATTTTTTTTTCCAAAGAGATACCAACACTATAGGCAACAGACTAAAATTAAGCAAACTGTCCCATCGCTATAATACAAATTTAGGAGGAAAGAGATAAAACTACCCATAAATTAGGAGTACCCTTTAGCAACCTAAAAGCAGCCTCTTCATACCCACATAGCTGCTTTACCATCATCGCTGCAGCGTGGTCTAATTCCCATCACCTTTCCCAACCCAGTGCTGGCACAGAGTTTATGTCTGAGCTCTTCTATTTTACAACACAATAGAGTATTTACAAGCAGCCAAGACAGACACGTTCCTAACCCAGCAGCCAAGCTTTACAGCGCTGCGCTGGCCTGCGAGAGAAGTTCCAGATTGGCAAGAGCCGTTCGGGAAGTGGCAATCGAGTTTAATGTGGAAACCTTTCTGAGAAACCTCTCCAGCCTCGCACTTAGACGTTTTCTCAGTGAAAGCTCAGCAGAGCTCAGCTGCTTGCTCCTCCTGATTCACCGGAGTGAATTTCTGGCTACGTGGTGGTGCCAGACTGCGCCCAGGAGGCTCCAGCTGCTCCTGGACAGGCTGAGAGGTCTGTCCTGCCACCCCGTGCTCTGTTCTCTGCCCACAAAGGGCAGGAGCCAACTCTCCAACAAATACTAATGCAAAGAAAGAGCTTTCACTGCTGGCTGCCCTCCTCCAGCCATCCCACCTGCTCTCCTGCACCAGCGTTTGGCTCCTCCTAAGCAGCAGCAGCAGCAGCAGCAGCAGGGAGTGTTGTGCTTCCACTGCAGCTGGGGAATTCTGCCCCATAAGGATCTGGCCGGAGCAAAGAGCAGCAGCTTCCCCGAGGAAGGCTCAGCACAGCACCCCTGCCCGGGCTGGGGTCCCTGGCAGCACCCCAGAGAAGGTTGCAATAGCACGTGAGTCTCTACTTGCAGGAATTCTCTGAGAAGGAATCAGCGAGATCCGAGTGAGGCATTCGGGCATCCCCGGGGCGAGGATCTTCCAGCGGTAGAGACCAAAGTGTCGGCCGTGAGCCAAGGAAGGATTTTCCAGCAGTAAGAGCTGTGCTTTGCGGGTGATGTTCATTTATTCTTCCTAATTCTACAGCTGAGTGTGATCTGTAACAGCCACGAGCAGCAACCACTAGTGTTACTTGTTTTACAGAGGAGAAACACGATACCCTCACCACTGGTACCACACGCCATCCCTCCCCCTGGGCACAAGGTAGGAAGGATGAGTAACCTTACACACAGTGCTGGGTACAAACAACTGCTCCGTTCGGTGCAGAGTGAAGGTGACACGATGAGCTATGGGAAGGGACTGCCTGTCCATGGAGCAGCACACGCTCCCTGGCTCGGCCATCCGAGTGTTGCAAACCATGTGTACTCACAGGGCCAACCAGTATCAACTGCGGGGAAAAGCCAGACCCAATACGAGGTTCCAATGTTCCTTCAGCTAAAAGATCTTCTATTCCCACAGTTATGATCACTGCCATTGGAAATGTTATCAAAGCAAGGGCGTGCTGGGAAAGGTTTGTTTCAGGAGGCTGCTGGCAGGACCTTGGGTCACCTGTGCACAGCGAGAAGAGCAGTGACCAAGCCACCCCACTGCAACCCCAACAGCAAGGGCTGGTCCCAGTCCCTGCTCCATGCTGGCACATGGTGCTCCAGGAGGAAGCAGCCTGCTCCTTTTAGGTCATGAGTTCACTAAAGTCCAAACATTTAAATGGCTCTTTTGTTCTTTTTTTTTTTTTTTTTTAAATACAAAAAAAAC
>VZTE01004262.1:438099-490685 GCA_013397775.1 Eulacestoma nigropectus | reverse complement strand
AATGGCTTTTTTGTTTTTTTTTTTTTTTTTTTTTAAATCACAACAGAACTAAGGGATGAGATCAGATCCAAATTTCTAAATGGGTTCATTGGCCACTACTGTTCACATTAGGGATCAACAGTGACGAGCCATTCTCCTTCCCATTCCCTTCGTGAATGGTCCCTGGTATTGGAATCAGCTGATACTGATTTTCCCTGATCCACAATAGGTCCAGACCAGAATATTTAAACAGGTTTAGAGGTGCGTAGTATTAAAAAATATCCTTAAGAAACACTGAGGTAGACTGCACCAGAACAGGGCAAAAATAATCCCACCACATCCACCTGCCAAGATTTTGCAGATACAAATTTACATGTTCTGTGTGTTTAAGAAAACAAATTGTTTGTTGCTTTTTTTTTTTACAGTGTTTTATATATTAAAATAAATAAAAAAATTCTAATAAGAAAAACTTCTCTTCCTTAGAAAAGTGTGAGAATATGTCTTCTTTCCTGCAGTGTAGTATAGAGCTGCTAAACAGTTACGACTTTGTAAAGCAGAAGAAATGTAAACGAGGCCTTTTGAAATCCAAAGGTTCTCACCCATGTCTGGACTGTGTTTTCCACCCAAATTTGTGGAGCAACCTGTACCCTCCACCTGGGCCGAACCGACCAGCCTCCAGCAGCAAAGGGCCCGACAGCTCCCGGTGCTGCCCAGAGTCCGTCGTCCCCCCTTTTATGACTCTGGCAGTGCTGTCTTGGCCAGAAGCAGCTGGGGGCAGAGGTTACCAGAACCAGCTGCACCCCCGGGCGTGGGCTTGGAGAGCTCTTCCCTACGGACTCCAGCCCCTCTGCTTCGCTCACAGCAGCAGCACTGCCCGGGCTGGAGCCACAGACCAGCTCAGCGCTCCTGCTCTCCCGAGCCAGGGCACCTCGCTTTCTCCTGGCAGAGAGCACAAAACAGATCTCGGACTTCTCCAGGAGGAGAAGTGAAGGACTGAGCACCTCTCCCTGCTGTTCAAGCACCTCTTGCGTGACACGGGCCTGCGACATCCATCATCTTCCTTCCCTGCTCCCACGCTGCTCCCGCCAGCTCGCTCCCTCCACACCACCAGCCCTGGCTTAGTTTCACCATTATTCTCCGACATCAGGTGCCCCTCAGCTCTGTCTTTGCAAACAGCAGCACAACAAAGCACAGTCCTGACGGCGAGCGCCGACATCCCGAGGAGCGACGTCCCGGGAATTCTGCAGCGGGAATCTCGGGGAACACAAGGCTGGACGCCTGGGAGCAGCAGACGGGCAGCGAGCCACGGTCACCTCTGGCGTGCAGAGCCCAGAGCTTTGTGCTCCCCCTTTCAGCGACCCTTTCTCAGCTCCAGTTCGTGCTCGTCCTCTCTCGCCGGCTGCGTCTGCGGCACGGAAGGCAAAGCGAGGGACACGGGGGCAGAGGAGGAGCAGGACTCGAGGCCAGGATGTTCTGTGTCCTTCAGCTCCCAACACCCAAGATTGGGCTTCAACTGGAGCCAGCTGACTGTGTTGTGTAAATCATGAAACTATTACAGAGCCTTGTCAAGTATGAACTGAACATGTGCTTCATCGCTCCTGCAAGGCTAAAATTAGTTCGTTCTGAAATCTTTGGACCACTTTAAGACCAAACAATCCCCCAAAACTCTCCCCGCCCCAAAAGGATCATAAACAGTCAATAATTTATATGAAGTTAAAATTTAAACTAAAGACATCTTTAAATATGTTACAACAAACAATATATATACTCAATGCTGTAAGGACAGAAAACTCCGTGTCTCAGGTCAGGGGACTCCTACTTCGTTTGGTCTTAAAAGTACCCACAAATCTCAGAGTTCTGCTCATTTAGCTCCCAGCACGTTCTCCTCATTTGTTAATGAGAGAAAACCTGCTCCCAAGAGTCCTCAGTATAAAAATAATCTGTTTAGGGATTCAGTCCCTCCAGGGAAACGGGGAAAAAAGAGAAGTACACACTTCCAAGAAGAGGAAAGCTCCTGTGAGAACAGAGAATCATAGTGTATGCTGAGTTGGGAGGGACCCACCAGGATCATCGAGTCCAACTCCTGGCCCTGTGCAGGACACCCCGAGAATCCCACCATGTGCCTGAAAGCGCTGTAAGTTGTGTACAAAACCAGAGGTGTCTCTTTAGCTGTAGGTTACGCCCCACGTTGATACTGCACACACGCACACACACGCCCACGCACGCACCCCGAGGGTTTCGCCCCTTGAAAACAAAGTATGAAAGCAGCAGCTATTGGTCAATCTGAGGATCTGGCGCGTCCGACTGATGTGTCGAATCCTTCAGCTGTAGTGGAGAGCCTGCCTGAAAGCCTGGAATTCTACTGGAAATGCTCTTGTTCCGCGCTGCTGGGCTGTAGCTCAGGCACCAGAGAACTTCACGTCTTCTGCTGGCAAACGCGGATGCTTCTCCTTCAGTTGAACTCACACGGTCGCTTCCTGTTGTGAAACCATGGTTACAGAAGGGACAGCAGCCATGGAAACCTCTTCCATTTATGTTCACAGATAAGTCCACTGACAACCAGTCAACTTGGCAAAAAAAAAAAAAAAAAATCGTAAGATGATTAAAAATCTGAAGAGTTTGTAGATGTGTGTCATACACTGTGGCAGCAATAACAAGAGTCCTGAGATTTGTGGAGGGGGGGAAAAAAGCAGACACAACCCTTGGGGCAAACAGGAAGTGTTAGGAAGGACTTGACCTGGGCATGGAGAGAATCCGCCCGTTTTTCTTGCCACCGTTCATGTGAGTGTAAGGGATGTGCTCCTCGTAGTTCCCCTTGAGGGCCATAGAGGGTCCATTGTCCCTCCCCAGCGCTTTGTCCCTCTGTGAGTACGAGGAGGGGTCGAGGGGAATGCTCTCCATGTTCTCGAAGTCCATCTCGTACTCCTCCGTCTCCAGAGGTTTGTTCTCCTCGCTGTAGAAGAAGGAGACCTCGTGGAAGCTGGGGTGCAAGTCCTCCTTCAGCATCTCGATGATCTCGATGAAGGTGGGGCGCATCTTCGGGTTGTACTGCCAGCACATCTGCATCAGGCTGTGCCTGCAGCAAGACAGAGCAGAGTCAGGGGCAGGAGGAACAATTCCACGTGCAGGCCAAGGCTGGCACCCATGGCAGACCCGTCCCCCACCCACACCACGCCTCTGACACCCCAGGTGGTTTGTTCTCTTTCCAGCCTCCACATTTGCCTGTAGATCCTGACACTCCTTTTTCTCTATTTCTGTCTACATGAAAAACTCCTTCCGATTCCTTCAATTGTTCTCAACTTGGCTCCCGAAGGGAACAGGGCTGTGGTTCACAGACTCTGTGTGTGTGTTTGTGTGTGTGTGTGCACACGCACTTACAGCCAGGTCATAATTTTTTAATTAATTCCCTTTTAATTTTAACTCAGCCTGAAAGATAACAAAACTCCCAGAACTTCAAGGAAAATGGGAGGCTGGGCAGAGGACAGAGGTCCTGTAAACATCCCACCCAAAAGAAAGGCTGCAGCAAGAGGTCACATGTTATCAGACACCATGGAGAAAGAACTTACAAATACAAACAGAGTTTCAAACTGAAGTTTGTAACTGGCCATCAGACAATGTCCAGCACAGCAGGCTTTTTTCATAGGGATGAATAAACAAAACATGTTTATTTTATGACTCTGGAAATGCTGTTTTGGCCAGAAGCAGCTGGGGGAAGAGGCTACCAGAACCAGAGAGTTACCATCTGTGCTCCCTTTTCCAGCCAGAGCTGCTTTCCCTCACAACTGCTCCAGTGTGGCTCCTCACACAGAATCCCGGGATCACTGAGTTTGTAAAAGACCTCCCAAGATCATTGAGTCCAACCTTTGACCAATCCCCACCTTGTCACCCAGCCCAGAGCACGTCCAGTCACGTGAGTGCCATGTCCAGTCATTCCCTGGACACCTCCAGGGATGGGGACTCCAAACCTCCCTGGGCAGCCCCTTCCCTGGATCACTAAGGATGCTTTGGTGGAATTTCTGTGGAAGGCACCTCACTAAAGTCTGTTTTGCTCCTCCCCAGTCGAGGAGGGGTTAGGAGGTGCCACAGGCCAGGCCATCTTTGTTGGCCACACTTCAGGCAAGGAGTGCAGCTTGGCTGGTTGTCCCTGCTTCCCCACTTACAGCCTCTCTGGGCAGTTGTCCGGCTGATCCAGGTATCCTCCATCCATGACAAACTTTAGCACCTGTTCGTTGGAGAGTCCCTGGTACGGCTGCTCTGCCAAGCTGCTTATTTCCCAAAGGACAACACCAAATGACCTAAGGGAGAGAGAAGACTCCTGGTGAGAACAAAACATCCTGGAGCCCTCCCAGTGACAGAGTTATTCTGGAAAACATGCACTTCAAAAGAACACCACTATATTTTTATGGGAGTGTTTCAAAACAACGGCTTTGTTTTGTCTGTGCTCTGAACAAGTCAGTTTAAACTATGTGTGCTAAAACAAGGAGCTCCTGAGCTGGAATCCATCTGGGATTGCAGAGAACAACTTACCACACATCGGAGTACGTGGTGAACACCCCATCCTTCAGCGACTCCGGGGCCATCCAGCGCACGGGCAGCAGCCCTTTGCCTCCCTTGCGGTAATAATCCGTCTCGTAGATGTCCCTGGTCATCCCAAAGTCTGAGAGAAGCAATTGGGACGTGTTAAATGCCTCTCCCTCCACCCTGCTTTTCCTGTGCAACATCTCCAGATGAATGTTGCCTTCCCCTCACTGCCAAAGCCCAGCCTGCAGTCCTCTGTCACCTCGTGATTAACGTTTAAAACATTTCCCTTTTCCTGCATTTTTTCTACAGAGCCACAACAGAGACTCCAGAGTTAAATTTTTTGGTGACAGCTTCTATTCTAAACATTATTTTTTTCATCCTCTGTAAGTAAAACAGAGCTCCCTTTGCCTGAAATCCCACTGCCCTGGCTTTAACTCCAGAGAGCTCTGAAACATCATCACACTGTGGGGTTTCAGGTTATTTTTAAATGTTGTATTTACTTGTAAAAGAGTCTGGGTTAAAAACTGGGTTAAATTACTTTTAAAAGCCACCTGACCCAATGACAGGATTATCAGCACTGGGTTTGTTGTACCCAACACCTTTTTTAGTGTCATGATTCTCATGGAAGCAAAGACCAGTGAGACAAACCCAGCTTGTCTGAGTTTAGGCTGGAAAAGCAACGAACTTTTAGGACAGAGGAATAGAGAAGGTGAGAAAAACTGCTCCAGTTCTACAGGAGATGTTGCTCATACTGAAGTCCATACAATTCTGTCACAGGGAAGAAATGGAGGGAAGTGCTGCCATTTCCCAAAGGCAGACAGTGAGAATCACCTGCGTTTGACACATTTGTTTCATCAGTTTGCCTTTACAACAAACACAATGCACAGAACCCCCTCTGATCACAGAATGGGCTGGGCTGGAAGGGCCCTTAGGGATCATTTTCTGATCCAGCACTACCTACCCCCGATTTTCACAGTGAAGTCCTCTGCCACCATGCAGTTCCGAGCCGCCAGGTCCCTGTGCACGAACTTCTTGGCGTTCAGGTAGGCCATGCCGTCGGCGATCTCCGCGGCCATCTGGATCATCTCCCTCAGCGTCGGGGGCGGCCGGCCGGGGTTATTCTGCAGTGAAAAATCACAGGGTCACAGAACGGTTTGGGTTAAAAGTGACCTTAAAGATCATCCAGTTCTAACCCCCTGCCATGGGCAGGGACACCTTCCAAGCTGGCCTTGGACACTTCCAGCTTCTCTGGGCAACCTGTGCCAGGCCCTTCCCACCCTCACACCTGAAAATTTCTTCCCAATATCAAATCAAATCTACCCTCTTTCAGCTTAAAGCCATTAAATAAAGAAGTATTAAACCCCAAATCAAGTCATTCTGCTCCACAACAGACTCCCTCTCTCCTGTCTTTACCTCAGCTTCAGGTCTCAAAGAGCGGAGGTAACTTTTCAGATCCCCATGTGCCATCAGCTCCATGACCACCAGAGTAGGTTGTCCCTTGGAGACCACTCCGAGGAGGCGAACCTGGAAAATGAGTGAGCAATTCCCTCCAGGCTGTATCCAAACAGACTGGGCAAAGCCAACACGCCCTGAAACAGAGCTGAGAACAGCCCTGCAAGGCCTTGGCAGGCTGAGAGGTTTAGAAAGAGCAGGAGTGAAATGACTCGGGCAGAATGGGTTCTGTGGAATCCAGCAGGGAAAGATCCCAGCTCTGATGCATTGGCTGCCTCTGCTGCTTTGGTGAGCTGAGGGTCGGGCTCTGAAGGCACTGAAGAGCTGAGCTGTGTGCTGAGGCACCCAGCACTTACCACATGATGGCAGCTGAAGCCTTTCATCACAGAGGCCTCGTTGAGGAACTCGATGCGCTCGCGCAGGCTGGCGGACTCGTTCACCGTCTTCACGGCCACGCGCGTCTCGGGCTCTCCCTTCACAATGTCCTTGGCAATGCCCTCGTACACCATCCCGAAGGAGCCCTGGCCCAGCTCTCTCAGGAGGGTGATCTTGTCCCGTGGCACCTCCCATTCGTCAGGGACATAAACTGTTGGGCAGAGGGGAACAGCTCTGAGCTGAGCAAGCGTCTTTTGAAAGATGCTCCTGCAGCAGCCTTGGTCAGTGCTGCCACAGGGCACCCTGGGGATGAATTCCACAAAAAAACTCCACAAAGACAATTCCAACCCCGTCCTGCTGCACTGACTGAACGATTACACAAGAAATAAGCCCTGGTTTCTCTCACCATCACTGGCACTGATGTACTCAGGGTTGGAGGATGCGTACAGGGGTCCCGTTGGTCCTTCGGTTTGTCTGGAAGAGACACAAACTCCTCAGCACTCTGCAGCTTTTGACAACCTCGAGGTGAGGGCAGTTTGATTAATCCCCGAAGCATGCAGCAAATAAACTGCCCCCATAAGGCACAAACTATTTCCTACACTTAAACTGACGCTCCAATCACTATGGAAATTAGAAACTAAACAAAAACTGACTCCCAACAAAGCAATGAAACTTGGATGTAAGTTTTGGTGTTTCTGGTGAAAACAAGAAAAAATTGCACTCACCTCTTTTTCACAAGCACATAAGCAGCTCCAATAATTCCAGCAATTATTATGGCAAAAATAATTGGAACAATGATAACAGCAATATTTGGCTGAGCATTCACTAGGAGAGAAAGAGAGAGTTGGAGGTGTTATACAGGTCCAAAATACAAATGTTTTTCCTCAATAAAATCTCCCCCTTCAATAAATTGGAACAAATACAAAACTAGAGGCTATTTCAGATACAAAATGTGGGGCTGGTCAGAATGAGGACTAATAAAGCAAAGCCACGTGTTTCCAAGTAATTTCAGGTTCTTGACAACAAATGTATTTGGTAAATATTTAATGACTCCCTGTGGCTCTCTGTGCACTGCTTGCTACACCCTATCCTCCAGAAATAACCCGCGTTTCTTTCAGGGATTCAATGTCGAAAATAAAATGAACTCACAATAATCAGTCACATAAAAATAGGTGGGTTCTGTCCAGGAGCCGTTTCCAGCCAGGGAGGTGGCCCGGATCCGCACACTGTAGTTCCCAGGCTGGAGTCCCCGGAGCTTGCAGCCGCTCTCGCTGGCAAAGTGCTTGCGGGACACGCAGAAATGGGCTTCCTGTGGGGACAGGGGCTGTGGCAGGGTCATCCTGCAGCACTCAGGGCTCCCTGAGAGCTCCCTGGGGCTCCTGCAGCACTCAGAGCTCTCTGAGAGCTCCCTGGGGCTCCTGCAGCACCCAGAGCTCCCCGACAGCTCCCTGACGGCTCCCTGGAACTTCTGCAGCACCCAGAGCTCCCTGACAGCTCCCTGACGGCTCCCTGGGGCTCCTGCAGCACCCAGAGCTCCCTGAGAACTCCCTGGGGCTCCTGCAGCACCCAGAGCTCCCCAACAGCTCCCTGACGGCTCCCTGGGGCTCCTGCAGCACCCAGCGCTCCCCAACAGCTCCCTGACGGCTCCCTGGGGCTCCTGCAGCACCCAGAGCTTCCTGAGAACTCCCTGACGGCTCCCTGGGGCTCCTGAAGCACCTCCCCAGCTGGCAAACACACACCCAAAGGCTCTCAGTCTGCTCCAGGTTAGTGGTTTGTGCTGGATTTGTGTTTTGCAGGGCACTAGATCAGGTTACAGAGAGCAAGTGCCATGTGCTGCCCAGTCCTCAGCCCTGACACTGGGCCTGCACTGGTGAGTGCCACTGTTCCTGTGGCACTGACACCAGCCCTGTCCCCAGGGCACTGACACCAGCCCTGTCCCTGTGGCACTGACACCAGCCCTGCCCTCGTGGCACTGACACCAGCCCTGTCCCTGTGGCACTGACACCAGCCCTGTCCCCAGGGCACTGACCCCAGCCCTGTCCCCATGGCACTGACACCAGCTCTGTCCCCAGGGCACTGACACCAGCCCTGTCCCCAAGAGCTCGTGGGCTGCTCGATGCCTTCCTAATTCCTCTAAGCAACTTAAATTTCACAGAATGACAGAAACATCAAGGTTGGAAGAGACCTTCAAGGTCATCAAGTCCCACCATCAACCCAGCACCACCATCATCAGCCCTAAAACATGTCCCCAAGTGCCACATTCAGACACCTCTTGAACACTTCCAGAGATGGTGACTCCACCACCTCACTGGGAAATTTATTCCAATGCCTGAGCTCTCCTGCAGGGAATTTTTTTTCTTCTGGTATCTAATCTGGACCTCCCTGGTGCAACTTAAGGCTTTTCATCTGAGACACAGCAATGTGGGGTTTCTGTCCTTCTGTGAAATAACATTTCTAAAAAAGCTCCATGCAGAGAGTTGGCAAATCAGCTAAACTTGCTGGGCAAACGGGCACCACAGAGGCAGATTATTTCCTGATGTCACCCCAGGCTTCCAGAGAAGACAAATTCACCAGTGAAATTTTGCAGCCCATTGGCTCCCTCACCAGGAAACCTGACCAGAGAAATCCTAAAGAGCCCTGGGCTCCCAGGGGGAGCCACTTCTCCAAAGGTGCAGTGAAAGCAGAACCTCTCACCTCTGTCTCCCCGAGCCGCCCGTAGTTCACCTCGTAGAGCACGATGAGGCCGTTGGGCTCCTTTGGCTCCTGCCACTTCAAATGCACTGTGTTCTTTTCCACCAGCTCATGGGAAACTGGGCCAACGATGTCATCAGCCTTAGCTAGAACCAAGTTCAAGATTAGGTTTAGTTTCATGTCTTTGGGCAAAATTCACACCTGCCAACAGCTCATCCATCCTCCTTTCCCACCGGGACATAAGGACAGCCCCAGTCTTACACACTGCAGCTGGCTCCCATGGGAAAAGCAGCATTTTGGGAACGGCCACCAAGCCACAGCAGGGCTCAGGGAGAGAATCACCTTCTGGCATGGTCCTGGCACTGACATAAGCTGCCACGCTGCAGCGAGACTCCTGAGCATCGTGGTTGCAGGCGTGGAGCTCGATGCGGTACCCGGTGAAGTGCCGCAGCCCCGAGATCACCAGCGACTCCTTCGACAGCACTTTCTCAAAAGGTTTCTGCTCCTCTGCACCCTCAGCTGCTGCTGAATTGTTGGGGGAGGATGGGATGGTGGGTAACACCACGGTGGAGTTTGCCACGGAGCCGAGGTCTCTTCGTTTTCTTGATGGACTGTTAAACAACACGGGTCACCACGTTATTTGTTATAGTCAACGTCAACACATCCAGCTGAAAAGGAAGAGTTAAAATGGGAGAGCTCAGAGTGCCACTGAAAACTCAAACCGAAGCCTGATATTTGCAATGCAACAAAGAAATTCAGGATTTTTTTTTTTTTAAAACCAAGCAGTGCATCTTTATAAAATTCTGTATCCCCCAGACTCTCCTCCCCTCACAGCTGCATACAGGGAGATAAAATAAAAATAAACCAATCCAAGCCTCAAGTATTTGCTTGAGAATTCAAGTTCCCCTGGATCTCTCAGCTGAGTCTAACTTTACCAGGTTGCCTCACGGATGCCTCGGGCAGCGTTGCAATGCTTTGGAGTTCAGCTCCCACACGCTGCAGCTCCGAGCAAACAAGGTCACGCCACGGCCCCCGACTGGGTGACCTCAGATGTGCCACACACCCCAAGTGTCACTAACTTGCATTTATGAAGCATAAAGCCACTCTCCCAGCTCTCTGGAATACATTTGCCACTCTCACCCCTAAGGCTGAACCTCGATGGATACACAAAGCATTTTAACCTTTTCCCAAGAGATCAAATCTATTAAGTCCTTTTCAAGGCATGCATTTAAAACTCATGATTCCGATTACATGTTCATTGTGTGGTTTTGTTAACCAAATGGTGCTCCTCAAGTTGCTGCATTTCAGTCTGAAAATCCAATTTTTTCACTTGTAAAACCAGCACCTGCAGTGTGACCCTGTCACATTCCCTGTCTGCATCTGAGTGCCACCAGCCAGCTTTAATGTCAGGTTTCGTCAGCAAATAAACAGAATAAATTCAACAGAATTAAGAACCATTCAAAAATTTCATTTTCTTGGCAAAAAAAAAAAGGAAAAAAAAAAAAGAAGACGGGATCAGTACCAAACCAGAAGTGCTCAATCCAACACTCTTATGTCCTGCCACACATCTGCCATGGGGAATTCCAGGTCAGGAACTAACCAAGGTGGTGAATCAGTAACTGTATTCAGTTACACAAAAGGAATTAATGCCAGTTGAAATCCACCATGTCTTTTAAGGGAGTGATGATCTTTTTGTGTGTGTGTGTGCATGTGTGTGCAGCTATTAAAGGGTACAAAGAGTGACCTGAACTGAACCCACACTTGAGGCATCTCCATGCTCTAAAAATGTAACAAGCTGTTGAAGCAAATCTTTGCTGCTGAACTGAACTTTCCACTGCCACCTCTGACCACCAGGCCACGACCAGCCCCAGCCCCAACAGGGACTGCTCTGACAGGTCTCTGCCACCTTCCCTGCTTCCCTCTGCCTTCCCTGGTGCTGTTTCTCCTCCTACAGCAAAAGCCACCAGCCAGAAAGCAGAGTTTGAGATGTCCTCAAATTGAACACTGGGCTGCACACAACACAACACAAATGTTCACAGAGTTGTCATCGTCACAGACTGGTTTGGGTTGGAAGGGACCTTAAATCCCATCCAGTGCCACCCCTGCCATGGCAGGGACCCCTTCCACTGTCCCAGGCTGCTCCAAGCCCTGTCCAACCTGGCCTTGGACACTGCCAGGGATCCAGGGGCAGCCACAGCTTCTCTGGGCACCCTGTGCCAGGGCCTCCCCACCCTCCCAGCCAAGAATTCTTCCTACAGAATATTCATCCACCTGCTGACAAAACAGGATGGCAAACGGCAGGTTCAGCAAGCACATTCCAGTTTTAAGTTTTCTCTTTCTTAATTACTAATTAACTCCTTTTGGAGCTGCTGTCCCCTCAGCCTGTGTGGTGTTGTGAGCAGTGTCACCTCAGGATGGGGCAGAGGTCAGGGACCCAGCTCTGGGTCATGCCACCTCCCTCCTTGGGAAGGATTCTTTATGGTCAAACAGAACCTGGTTTGCATAAAAAGCTGCACCCTGTTTATCAAGTGTGAATTCAGCTGATCCTCGTGTTCAAGGGAATTTTGTTTTCACAAGTAAAACAGTAATTTGACCAGTGATGCAACACAGAGTAAAACACAAGAATTCCTTCCTTCTCAAATCACAGAAAGTTAAGAAAAGCTTTTGAAGCTGTAAATCCCCAATTTTCCCATATTTATTATCCTGGATTTGCAGCAATTTTCTTGCCAAATTCTCTGTATTTTCAAACATCTGATTCTTCTCAGAGCTGTTCCAGTGTTAATTTGCATTGGGGCCGTCTCAGCAGCTCCAGTGAGTTCCCTGTGAAACTCTCAGCTCCAGGCTCCTCCTGCTCTCACAGATGCCCAGGGGTGTGAGGGGGCTGGAAGTGACACCTCAGCACACACAGCATGGCCTGTGCTGGGGGATGCCAAAAATGCCTTTGGTACCTTAAGCCAAGCTTTTCCACACACCTGAAACCACCCCAGGTCAGCTGGGCTGGCAAAAGCGTTTTTAGATTTGTCTGTACAATTAACTGAACTGGGAAACACAGGGGAAAACAATTACTTTGACTGTGAGTCATTCCTCGGACCTTGCTCCCCGAGAATATTGGGAATGGCACAAATGTGTGTGACAGAGAGCACGGAGACAGAGGACTGGGACTGCTCCTGCTCTTGCTGCAGTGGTGATGGAGGGAACACACGGAGTGACACCCTGAACAGCAGCCACTGAGTTCCCCTCTGCCTCTCAGGACTTTTTTGGAAATCTTTCCCCGTTTTCCACAGAATCATGGAGGTGTGAGGCTGGAAAGCACCTCTGGGGATTGTCCCACCCGAGCTCCTGGCCCAAAGCAGGGGCAGCTGGCGCAGGTGGCTCGGGACCACGTTTGACCATCTCCAGGGATGGAGACCCCACACATCCCTGGGCAGCCTGGTCCAGGGTGTAACCACCCCTGAGCTCCAGTCTGTGCCAAACTCCTCCAAAATGAGAGCAGATAACACAAAAAGAAGAAAGAAAGCATCAGCTTCTGATGGCCACTTTGTTCAGCTCCAAAGGGACCTGGTGTGAAGACCCTGCCAGCTCTGCCTGCACAGAGGAACATTCCTGAACTTCTAGTTTGACTTTTTTGTCAGTGCCAGAGCAAACTGACCCCCAGGAGTTGTGACAGTGGCTCCTGGAGTGGGTAATCAACGTGCCCAGGGGGAAGGAACTGTGATTTCCAGAGGGGTGAGATCAGCCCTGGCCTAAGGCTGGATCCTGCCCAGGGATCAGACGGCTGGGAACAGGGCAGGAGGGGAGAAATGGCACATGGAAAACAAGAAGACATCAGGGAGAAACTGCTGTGATTCTGCTCCCCTGGCATCTCGTGCTCCCTGCTGGCCTCATCCCTGGGATTCCTCCCGTGACTGGCAAGTTCCTTCTCTCCAGGAGAGGCCACACAGCACCTTGGGAGAGGTCACTGAACCCTCAGGAGCCACAAAAAAAGCACCTGAAGTAAACCACACTCCCTGCTCTCTGCCAGGCTCTGTGAGCCCGTGATAGCACCGTATTCACAGGAAAAAGAATTCTGATTTATGTGGCGACAGCCTGGAGCCTGCCAGGGAAGACGAGCAGGGCACGTGGCAGCAGGGAGTCTCTTTACCACTGGCTTGCTTTAAAAGATTAGCTGGCCATGGGATGTGGGGATTTCTTCCTCAGGAGGCTGACAAGGTGGCACATCCTGATGATTGGTTTCTTCCTAAAATACACACCCCAGAAAGTGGCCTGAGAAGCATCCTGGGCTGGCTGCACAATAAAATTGGGGGGGAAAAAAGGAAAAATAAAAGAAATCAGACTGTCAGAATTGTATGCCTACATCAGGAGGAGTCTGGCTTTGGCACATGGCTTGGTTCTCCTCTGCTTTGGAATATGTTATGTCCTGCCATCCTCTGGCACACTGCAACTCGTCCTGATGGGCACCAACAGCCAGGGAACAGCAGAAGGAGGGGCTCTGCCCAAGCTTCCAGGTGAGGACTGCAGGGAACACCAGGGATGCTTTCAACAGGGAAAATGCTCAGTGCAGTGACCCAGCTCTTGTGAGGCAGCTGCAAATTCAGGTTTGTTGGCTGAGGGCAGCAAGCAGAGAATAAATTTAGAGCACAAAATGCGTGACAGGGAAGAGGGTAAAACACCACAGATTCTACCCTGCTCCCCAGCACTTCCTCCCCGAGCTGCAGATGAAGTGTGAAGACATTCAACACCACTTAATGTGACACCGTGTGTGCCACTCAAAACAGGACATTCACCACCCACAGCACTCACATTCCTCATGGTATTGGAGGTATTTCCCAGACTAAGTGAAGGAAGACCACAAATACCACGCTGAAGGACGAGGCTGGGGCCTGGTAAACTGCCCTTTTCCTTTCTTTTCAACGCAATGAAAAACTTGACCACAAAATTTCAAGACAGGAAAAAAAAAAATCGCTATTTTTGGCATCATCTGATGCCAGATGAGCTGCAGGCTGTTTCTTAAGGATTCTCACTTTATTCTTGAGCTGAGGAGAACTCAGGGACAGGAAATGAAAGCAGGATCTTCCCAATCTGCAGGAACATCCGTGGTAGGTGCTCAGCTCTCCCCATTCCAACACCCATATCCAGCTGGACTAGACAGGCTCATGGAAGCCTGGCAACGTGGCTGTGTCCAACCTGGTATTTTTATTTAATCCTCCATTACATTTCCCACGCCCTGACCCCTGGACAGTCCTGTTCGATGTTCTCACCTGGGCACAAAAACCTCGTTGTGGAGATAATTCTCGAAGGTCTTGCGGAAAGCAGACTCCTCCAGCTCCTTCTGGATTTGAGAGTCTGTTTTAGGACAGGAACAGCATTCCCCACTGACATCCTCAGCCTCACTCTGATTATACTTCTGGGGGTCTTCAGATTCAAAAGGAGGAGACCACGTCCTCGAGGGCAGCTTTAATCCTGGGGACAAAACAGTTTTAGTGTCACTCGTGCCTGACTTGGTGGAAAATGTTTGATGCTACAAGGATCCCAAACCAGTGTACACACGATTCATGGCATATTTGGGCATCCCATATTTCACATCCAGGGCTGAGCAGTTCCCTCTTTTCTGACAGGCTTTTCATTCAAAAATGCTACTTTTGAAATGGAGCTTGGATGCTGCTTTATCCCAGTTCAGGTGACAGAGCAGCAGGTGAGATTTTGGAAGCCCTCAGAGAAATTCTGTGTTCTAAAGGAATTCCAAACCAGGCACCAGCTGCCTTCAAAACTTAACTTGGCCCTGAGCTCCAGCAGCACTGAAATTTTTAACTTTACCACCTCCACTGCTGCTATTAAACCTATAACTCAGTTTAAAAGGAACAAGGGCAGAGGGGAGATCCCCAAAAGAAAAAATGTGTGATTACTTTGTAAAAAAATGTTTTCAGACCTTTTGCACATACCTTGGCAGTAGCACCTAATAGAACAGGGAGGGACAGAGCTGTTTCTAGAAGAACAGTCCTGAATCCAGCAGAATCAGGCCCCCAAAGCACCTCCAAGGCAAAAACTCCAGACAGTCCTGGGAGAGACTGAAGGAAAGGCCCAGAGGGAGAAGCACCCACTCACCTTTCAGGCAGTAATCGAGTTCATAGAGCTCACTGTCCTCTGCCTGCTGCTGCCAGTACACCAGGTAGTGTGTGATGTTCCCGTTGGGCTCCGAGGGTGGCTTCCACTTCAGGATGATTTGGGACGAAGAGTTGGAAACGGATATCGGATCCAACGGGACCGACGGAACTGCGCGGGAAGAGGCAGAGGTCACTGCACTGCCCTGCCAGAGCCTGGCAAAGCAGGGACCAGCACGGGGAAATTTCCATTTCTATGGGAATCAAGCATTCCCTGGCACCCAGCAGGCTCTTCCAGGCTGGCCTGGATGAACCTGGAGGTCTCTTCCAGCCTTAATGGTTCTATCCATACAAACTGGATAGAAGAGCTGCCCATCGGCACCGTCTGGAATCACACCACTGGTTTAGGAATTCCTTCCTACCAAAGTGGGGCAGTGGAAAGTTTCCTGGATATGGGACTACCACAACCCCCAAGCAGAATTATTTAGGCCTGTTTTTACCCCATGAGTGTGCTGCACTGACCCGTGGCGTTGGTCTGCACGTAGATGATCTCGCTCTTGGCGCCGTACGTCCGCCGCTCGTCGGAGAAGGTGACCAGGGTTTTCACAAACACAGCATACTGTGTCCAGGGCTTCAGGCCCCTCAGGAGCCACCCTGGCTGGGCCTGAGCTTTGGGCTCGTTTGAGCGTGGTGGGGGATCAACATCCACAACTGTCCAGCTGTTGGAGCCGCAGGCGTCCTGGCCATCGAACTCCGTCACGTTTTGGTAGGGACTTTGTGAAAGAGAAAGCTTCAATTAACAGAATCCTCATTCAGGCTCTTAAAAACAATTCTAAAGACACCACTGGAAGTTATCACCCTTTACCCTTCAGAGAAAGTTAAAGTATCTCATTGTATTTATTCTGAAAGGGAGGCATTGGGACCTTTGTTACCTGGGCCTCTGACAGCATCGCAGAGCAGGTCCTGTGCCACACATGATCCCAACAACTAAATCCAGACAGATTATTGCCAGCTTTATGAAAATCAGCTTGGTTATCTTGATTCTAAAAGAATCTTCCAAAGGGGATAAAACCCTCAGCATCCCATGGAGATAGTGGGGAGATGAGGAACTCCATGGTTCGAGTATGTGTGTCTAGAACAGCAGGAACAACTAAAGTTTGGATTGTTCTTAAATGAGGAATTGTGACTGTGCACAAGTCAGGGACCTTAATGAACACTTTTATAGAAGGGTATCACTGGAAACTTTAGTGTAGGATCCACAAAATCAGAGACTAAACAGCTTTGCCTACTGCAAAAACAACCAGCAGGTTTAACATCAGCTCTTCAATGCCAGCAGCTGCTCGTGGCAGCCCCACAAGGCCATTTATCTGTGACCTGAGGGGGATCACTTACGCCTCTTTGTAGAACAGCATAAACCCCAGGAGGTCACGGAAATCGGGGGGCCAGTAGGGCTCCCACTTCAGCAGGATCTTGTCATGAGAAGTTCTAATGGAAGAAAATTTCAGCAGTTCGTTTTCACCTGTAACAAGTGAGAAGTGACAGTAGTTTTATTCATGCTAAAAAATGAAGGTTTTTGGTTTTAGTTATCTTAGAAGTTTAAGATAAATGTGAGAATGTTGGCACTGAGAAAAGTTGCCCAGTAAAACCTTATCTTACTTCGAAGACATTCCTACCTCAAATCAGGGGTTGGAATCAATGCCCTCCTAAGGTTAAATTTTTCTATGAGCTCATGAAAATGACTCTGTAGAAGAGCTGAACTAAATTCTAAAAAGTGGGAAAACTAAAGGTGACGTATTTCACAATTTATGATGATCTGCACAGCTGAACCCAGCAACATGGTTTGCACAGAAGGCAAGAGGCCACAAAAACAAAGCAGAATTCCCAGCCTTCCCCAGGAGTAGTGTGGTCCCTCTGCAAGCAGGACGGTGTTTGCAGGAGGATGGAGCTCAAGGGACATGGTACAATGTTTTGTGCCCTCAGCCCAGGTGCTCTGCCTGAATTTGCTACTCCTGCAGTAGCTGCAATGGGAAGAAGAACATTCATTTCACTGGCACCACATCCAGAACAAACAAGGGCTTTTTTTTTTTTCCCCCTTTCTATTTTTTTTTAGTAAACAGGATGCTGCCAACGTGAAAGCTGGGCTTGAAATGTAAAAGCAAACAAAAAGCCAAACACCCTGGCAAGCTGTGGTTTGAGGTGGGGGTGGCACAGACACCAGCTCAGCAGGGTGGGAGTACAGCTGGCAAAGAGAAATGCAACTGTCTCCTCCAGCTGCCTTCACACCAAACACCAGCCCAGGAGCTGCTCACAGCCACAGGCAGAGCTGGATCTGCCCAAATCCAGGTTCATCCCCAATGTGGGAAGAGCCTTTCAGTGTCTCATGGGAGGAGATGAACTTTACAGACAGCTGATTCCTTGTGCTCCTTCCCTCTGCCCAGGCTGGAGCTGTGGTGCCTCAGAGGCTCCGTGTGTGTTTTTCACTGGTCCTGCCAGTTTTAGGTCACAGCCATTGCATTCCCTCCTCCCACTGTGCTGGCCTGGCTGCATGTGTTGATATGTGGGAAACCAGACCAGGAAACTGAGTCAACTGAAAGATCTTCACGTTTTAGGTCTGTTCACAAACAACTACATCAGGGCAACGAGGGCAGAACTGGGAGATCACAGAATCCTGGAATGTTTTGGGTGGGAAGGGACCTTGGGCTCTTCTGGCAGTGCTGTTCCCAAAAGCAGAGGGGCAGTGAAGCCACAGGATGACCCAAGCTGCCCTGAAGGCTCCGAGCCAGGATCTGAAATCCCAATTCAGTTAATGCTGGGTTTTCTGGTGGCAATTCCAGAATTGGAAATCCCAGGATCACAGCACAATTGCTGGAATACTGCACGGATGGGTCATTGCCTCTGTCCCCATGCCCTCTGTATACAGAATATCCTGAGTTGCAAGGGGCCCATGTCCACCTGCACGTGCTCCTGTTCCTGTGTGCAGGTGAATCCCTGTGGGGCTGAGCAATGAATGAGAGCAGAGAGATGTCACCAGCTCAGAACAAAGCTGGGTATTTCCTACCCCTGATCACTTCCACCGTCTGGTTCACCACACAGCCCCGGTACAAACAGGGAAAGGGGATTGTGTGGCACAGAAAGGGAACAAACAGCAGGGCTGGGGGTGCAGAAGGACTGCATTCATTGCAGTAGTGCTGCCAAAATAAGTGTCTGCAAAACTCCATCTTCAGCAGCACGACTTCAGTGACAGCGTAAAGCCAACCCCGTGCTGTTTGCTGACACAGGCACTGCCTGACCGTTGTCCCTGAAGAAAGCTGTTAGGTGAAAAACCTCAGAGAGGCATTGCAAAAATTGTTGGAAAATTTTCTCTGACTGTTGTCATGGCAATTGCCTCACGTGGCCGCAGGGATGGGTGGAAATCCCATTTCTCCTGGGTTGATTCCGTGCGCGCACCGTCGCCTCATGACATGGGAAAAGCAGATTATGACTATTAATCAGGTACTCAGCAGTAACACAAAGTCCCAGCCTGGGCCGAGGTTACATTGTGCTAAACTCTTCAAAAAGACACAATAAATACACTCCCAGCCCCAAAAACCTCCCAGGGTTTTGTGGGACCAAGGCTGCCAGAGGGAGATCCCACGGGGACTTTTACTCGTGGAACAGTGACAGTAGCACCGAGTGCACAGACAAGGGGCACATCTGCTGCTTTACCAAAGGAACAAGGACAGGCCATGGAAAAACACCATGGGCAGGGCTGGGAGAAAGAGGAGTATGAGGAGAGCAAGGCAGAGGGACAGCAAAGGGAAGCAAGGCTGCGTTCTGAGACTCTTACACGAGGCTTGATCCCCGTTGGTTTTCAGGGCTATGTCATTCCTCTCCTGACGCCCCTTAGTCCCGGAGATCTCTTCCATCTTGTGGATTTCTGACAAGCACAGCTTGGGATTGTAATGGAAGAAGAGTTTGCCTCGTGCAATAGTGAGGTTGTGTTTGCTCCAGTCCCAGAGCTGGCGAAGGTTCTGGTTGTCCAAGGCATAAAAGGAGTAATTCCTGAAAGCAGAAGAATGAAAACATGGCTTGGGAGGGGATGCATGGAAAACTCTTCTTGCACTCATGAATGTAAATTGTCTGCTCTGGTAGGGCACAAGCCACGGGCAGAGGAACGTTTAAAAATAACTTGGGAATTGTTTCCCAATACAAATCATCCTGATAGAACTGGCACTCCTTGTACTTCAAAGCATTCAAATAAAGCATCTTTCGAGAGAACTCACCCAGCTTCGAGTGTCTCTCCTCTAATCAGATGAAGTTTCCGAAAAAAAGAAAGAGAAACCAAGGCATAAGAGCGGCGAATTTTGAGGTAACCTGAGATTTCTTCTATCAAGCCAAGATTCGCTTCCAGCTCAGCTGCTATGTTATCTAGGGAGAGGAAAACATTGGGAAGAGTTTTCTGGTATCACAGAGAGAAACACCCACACTGCAGCCCACACATATAAAACAATTGCTTTATGTCAATTTGTGAGAAAGCACAAAAATCAATTAACAAATAATGCCAAATGAGCACATCAAGAGCCTTTGTGCTTATTTTTCTGGGTCCCTCTAAGACTGAGGGTGGTCACAGCCAAGGGAAGAGCCCCAGCTCAGGGCAGTGCCCCATTCCCTGGCTGCCACCCCGTGCTGCCCACTCCTCACCCATGCCCCACTTACTTCCTCCCCGGATGTTTATGACCAAGCTGCCGTTCACGACCGTGCAGCCCCGCAGCTCCTGCGCCGACGTCACCGAGTCGATCGTCTTCTCCTTGCCGAAGTCACAGACCTTGGGACAGGGCCCCGCGCAGGGCGTGCAGTGCAGGCTGCAAAACAGGAGAGGAGGGGTGCAGGGGTGAGGCAGGACAGCCCCAGCAATTCCCAAAAGCAGAGTGATGAATCTGAAGTGACAATATGCCATGGGATTCACTTGCCGTGAGCAGCACTTAGGAGATCCAAAGAGAGTCACAGAATCATGGAATGGTTTGGGTTGGAAGGAACCTTAAAGCTCATCCCATTCCAATCCCTTTCCACACCTTCCACTAGATCAGGTTGCTCCAAGCCCCACCCAACCTGGCCTTGAAAATAACTGCTGATAAATTTAAATTGTCTTAAATTGACATTTCCACGCTTCAAACGTGAATCACTCCATCTCTTCCTACGTAACAAAATGAAGTGACCTGAATTATTTTTAAGAGGAAACTGGCCACGATGCTGCCCAGTGCTCTCCATCCCAGGGGTTTCAAGATAACAAACCCGGTGTTCATCCCAAGATCGTTAACCAAACGTGTAATTGGTGAGTGGAGAGAGCTGGCCCTTCATCTGGGAATCCTCTGATTGAGGACTGCACACAGTGTTGCTTTAAAAAAGGCAAGAATGTGCTTTGTGCTCTGGGGAAATACTGCTTAAATAGTACGAGCTGATGGCTTGCCCTGGTCACACCACCACAAGAATGTGTTCCCAACTAGTTCAGAGAAAGAAATGCTCTAGGAAAAGCAGGGAGCAGAGCTGTGAGGTCCCACTGGCAGCAGCCTGGAACAGTACAGGAGAGGCCACGGGGCTGTTGCACAAGCAGCACGGCTACTTCGGGGGCTGCCTGTTCATTCTTTGGAAAAGCAAAACAGGAAATGGCATTAAAAGTCCTGTTAAGAGTGAATTCCCTGAAATTATTATGGCAGGAGCAAATACATGCGAGCACAAAGCTACCAATATTCATAGGAAATCTGACTCACCACAATATAGAATGGTATTGTGGGACAAACAACCAAGTTTTCAGTGATAAACAGCTCGGCAACATAAATTATTTAATTCCTTTGTCAAAACCCCCCGGGAATAGACAGAATGGCTGTTCCCTGCTTTGATTCGTGCTACACTTGTTTGTTACACTGTGCATTTATGTCTGGCACAGCTTGAACCTGCTCAGTGAAAGTAATTACAGGGATGAGGGACAGATATTCTGAGAATGAGCACTCAAGAGGACGCTGCGCTCTCTTCATTAGCCATGACCTCTCCCTGTTATGCTTTTCCAGCCCGGATTCCAGGCCTGAGGCTGCTCCAGAGGGGAGGGAAGCAGGGCTGCTAAAGTCTCTCCACTGCCCACCTCCCTCCTCCCATGCCATTACAGAGAGACCCTTCCAGCTTGAGGATGCTCTTCCTTGTCCTCTCTCCATCTCCCTTTCCCACTTTTTCCAAACTTGAAAGGAAGCGAGGGAAGCCAAGGGAAGAATAAACGACCAGCCCATGGCAGGGAGAGCTTTTAATGGCTTGAATTAGCAAGGTGTTAGTTTGTAAATCATATTAAAGTAGACCAGGTGATTGCCACAGACGCTCCAACACCGGAAACTTCTCCTGGTCTTGACACAGCACCCGAACCCCGTGTCCAAGGGGGAGGAAAGCCCAGCCCAGCCCCCTGAGTTTTGTCCCCTGCAGAGCAGGTACTCACTTGCTGGAGTTCATGATGTAGCCCGAGGGGCACTCGTGCACACACTCGTTGTTGTGGATGACGTGACACCCCGACTCCCGGGCGTTCTTGCACTTGTTGTGCAGCTCCTGGCAGAAGCTGAAGGTGACGCAGCGCCAGCCCTCGAAGCGGTAGTGGCCGGGGGGGCAGTTGTCCACACACCTCCCGTCCAGGTAGAAGTTGCGACAGGCCACGCACTTGTCGGGGTCGTTGGGCTCCGTGCAGTCCCCGAGGCACTCGCTGTGGCAGCACTGCCCGTCCGCGGTGCAGCCCTGCGACTTGCAGGCAGGGGGACAGACTGCCAAGGGAAAACACCACAGGCAGGTGAGGGTCACAGCAGAGCCTGGCCGCGTGTGACCCCGAGAGCTCACGAGCTGTGACACCTGGTCCTGCTTGCCTTGGGAACTCCCTCTGCGAAGGGGCAACCATGGAGCGCAGGCACCTGCCTCATCTCCACTTGTCAGTGTAAATTCTGCCTCATCTCCCCCTTTCAGTGTAAATTCTGCCTCATCTCCACTTGTCAGTGTAAATTCTGCCTCATCTCCCCCTTTCAGTGCAAATTCTGCCTCATCTCCACTTGTCAGTGTAAATTCTGCCTCATCTCCCCCTTTCAGTGTAAATTCTGCCTCATCTCCCCATTTCAGTGTAAATTCTGCCTCATCTCCCCCTTTCAGTGTAAATTCTGCCTCATCTCCACTTGTCAGTGTAAATTCTGCCTCATCTCCACTTGTCAGTGCAAATTCTGCCTCATCTCCCACTTTCAGTGCAAATTCTGCCTCATCTCCCCCTTTCAGTGTAAATTCTGCCTCATCTCCCCCTTTCAGTGCAAATTCTGCCTCATCTCCCCCTTTCAGTGTAAATTCTGCCTCATCTCCACTTGTCAGTGTAAATTCTGCCTCATGTCCCCATTTCAGTGTAAATTCTGCCTCATCTCCTCCTTTCAGTGTAAATTCTGCCTCATCTCCACCTTTCAGTGTAAATTCCACATTTTAAGAACGTTTTTGAGGAGTGTTATCATTCATCCTCACAACTCATCAATGCTCACCTTCAAAAGAAGAAAACTGAGTTTTCCTATTCCCTCGGTCCGGCACTAAGGGGCTCCAGGAGAGCCTTGGTGGCTCCAATGTTATTTCTGAAGCTCAGGAGTGATGAGACTCCACAGCAAGAGCTTCCCAGCCTGGCACAGTCAGTTTCAGCCAGAAGATTCTTGTTTCTCAGTTTAAGAACCTGAAGTTTCCTACAGCAGTACTGCAAATAACACGTTCACCAGCACTTTTACACAACCCTTCGGCTTTATCAGGATCTGCTTCCCGTCTGTCTATCACCCTGTCCCTGGGTTCCTGGAGGAAGCCCTGGGCACCAACACAAGCTTTTCAGTGACTCTCCCAACAAGTCCACAAAGAAGGGCACTCACGAGTGTTATTGCTTGAGGTTTTTATGGTTTTCTTTTTAATTACTCATTACCTAGCACCCCACAACACCTTTAACAAGCGGTTTGGGCTTTGAACTGGAAACCAAATGGGCACAGCTCGGAGCAAACACCGTGAGTAACTCGGGGAGGAGCAGGAGGGCAGGATGAACAAACCCAGGGAAGCTCCAGGGGGAAGGTCAGTCAGTCCTGCCTCTCAGCACCTCCACGCTCAGTCTGAGCCGTTCAAATGAGGCTGAACTGGTTAAATCCAACTCTGAAATCCAGAACACGCCACAGAACTTCCCACCAGGGAAGAGAAGAGAGCTGAAATCAGCACTCCAAGAGCAAACACCAACACCAAGCAGGGCTTTAGAAGCAGGAGGAAGGGCTTTAGATGGGAGACAGGGACCTGGATTTATCCTCACAGCCTTTGGGATCCAGCTGTGAATTGCCAAGATGCAGATCAAGACATCCCCCTGTCCTCACCAAACCAGAGCGTTGTGTCTGAGGGAGCACCTGAGCAGCTCCTGATGCCCTGCCTGAGCATCCTTGGTGAAGGGAGACAGCAATAAATCCTGAATTAACACCAACTCCCTCAAAATTTCCCCAGCTTTCTGTCCAATACTCAGTGTCCAGGCAGAAGGGGCTTTATTTGGGAGGTCCTGGACACAGCGATGTCCAGAGATTAAAGATGTTGTCTTTAATTTCTGGTCAAGGCACCTGAGCAGCCCAGCAGTGGAACGTGGCCTGGTTTTATCCAGCTAAAGGAGCAGCATGTGGGATCCACAGCACAACATGTTTGGATGATCCAATCCCCAGCTGTGTTGGGAAGAAAATCCTCCTCCGCCCCATGTTGAGGGATTGCAGAATTAAGTGTGTTAAAGCTGTTAATGCCATTCTTGGAATAAGCAGCAGTAGATGAGGTAGTAAAGATGAGCAACCTCTGGTCTGCTCCAGCCTGATAAATCCCTTGAAGAAATATGAAATGGATAAAGTTGAAATTCTACCACAAGGACAACTTAATCTCAAATATCTTACTGCTTCCGTGTTAGTCCTTCACTGCAGGTGTTTTCTCTGTGCACCACCCATCCATTGCAAAAAAATCCATTCAAATCTATTTCCTTTCAGGCTGACCAACTTTTTGCCCTTTTCTAGCAACAGGTCTTATTTTGTGAACCTGTCACAAATAGTACCTGATTGAAATTCAACAGCCAAATAGCAGCAACCTGCAGATAACACCTTGCATTAGACTAAATATAAAATGAGAAGCTTGTTTTAAAAGCCAGGTTATACATGGATGTTTTAAATGGTTATACATTCCTTACCAGGCCACAGATGAGCACAGTCTAGCAACAGGTGTCCTGGCTGCCGTTTATTAGAAATATTTGCAACAGAAAATTCCAGAATTCAGTCCAAAACACTATCAAACTTACAAATTCCAGCCTGGAATATCAAGGTTTATGAGCAGGGGGAAAGCCTGGGCTGTTTCTCCCACACCTCCCCTGACACAGAGATGTCCTGCAAGGAATTCTGCACTGCTTGGTTCCTCCCTGGAGCGGGGTCAGCTTCCAGCTGGGAAGCAAAGCGCTGAGGCAAAAGCAGGAATGGTTTGTGGGAGCCGGAGGGCGAGTGCTGCCAGCACAATTCCCAGTGTTCCTCACCAGCATTTCCTCCACAAGGGAGTTTTCCCGTGTCTCTTTCATGCTCAAGAACTACAAAGTTTAAAGCATCCAAAAGACAGCATTTGTTTTCCAAGGAGTCAGTGGAGCAGACAGGTAATTGGGAAAAGCCGGCCCTCATGCAAAGCACCCGGTGACACATGGCACCTACTTAACATTCTGTCACACAGTATTTTTATTTAATTTGTTATGGAAACTAATCTTCAAAGCCCTTTGCTTATTTACACATTTTGAACTCAGCTGCAAGTATTCACAGGGCAGAAACCGCCTGAAGTCTCCACTCTAAAGGTTTTCAGAAGATACAATTAAACTATTTTTAAACCGTTCTTAACGTTTCTTTTTCCTGTTCCGCGAGCTTTTGATGTCTCGAAGACAGCTCGAAGAAAGCACAGCACCCAAGGCAACAGCTCTTTTTCCATTAAGCACTCAAGACCAGAAATTGTCAATCCCCATTTTGTGCAAATCCTCATTAGCCAAGATCCTGAACAGATGTCATGACATTATCAAAGTCTGCATGCTAGAGAGCACCTCAAGTTGTGTCAAAACCTCTCCAGAGTATCTTCACTATGGCTTCTTACAACTGTTATTCCAGGTTATGTGACTCAGATGGGTCAGAAATATGGGTTTTGTTTGGGTTTTTTATTGCCACATTGTGCTTTCACTGCAGGTCAACACTCAATAGGTTTGTGCACCTCATTACCCTTCTCCACTAAGGTCTGCAGACCCCAATTAATTGCCATGGCCCACAGAGATTTGCCTTTTTGCATGAAAAGATTGTCTCCCCAGGGAATGGTCAGGGTCCCAAGGCTGCCAGAGCTCCAGGAGAGTTTGGACAACGCTCTCAGGGACGCACAGGGTGGGGTCGTTGGGGTGTTTGTACTCGATGATTCTTGTGGGTTCCTCCCAACTCAGGGCATTCTGTGACTCTAAGACGGCACTTGTGGGAGCTGTGGCACAGTCTGCAACACGTGGGGAGGCTCAGGGAAGGTTCAGACATGACAACCACACCCTCCAGCCTCTGGTTCAGGCTGTGCGAGACTTTTGGACAATGCAGGGCCCTGCTCTCAGCACCGGGAAAAAATCAGCTCTCTGCATTCCTCACAGAAAGTCCAAAGGGAACTCCACAAACCCGAGCGAGAGACAAAGGGAGAGTGACTCTGGGTAGGGGCAGAAGCCACCACGCTGCACCGCAAAAGCTGCTGCAGGGCCATAGGTTCAGCACCAGCTCCAGGACAAAGCTGCCCAGCACAGCCATGACACCTCCTCAGCAGATCTGTAGGAACTGGGTGTTTAAAATTCCTGTCCCAAAGCTGACAAAGAGCCCGATGTTAACGAACCCAGGGAGAAACGCAGCGACACAAGAGGTTCAAACCTGTTGTTCCAGGGGTGAATAAATATTTAACTCGTTGCTAGCGTGGCTCCCAAGACTGAGGAAACAATGCCTTTTCCAAACCTTTCTGATTAGAGATTCAAATGGACATTTCTTCGTGCTGCTGAGGCCCAGCTGGGGGGGACAGGCGGCCGAGGAGTCAGCGCAAAGGAATTTCTACCTCCGTAGATTGCTCCTGTGTTTCACCACTTCCCCATGCTCCAGGTGGAAACAAAACACACTGATACTGTAAACACATTCCCGAGCCAGCACAGGTAACCAGGAGATCCGTATTTAACAGGCAAGTCAATCAAGCATTAAGCTGTTAAGAACTTCAGTGTTAGGTCTTTTTTCTTGCCTTCTGTTAATAAAACAGTGAATTGTCCAAAAAAAGAGGGAAAAAACACCACTCAGGATAAGTTTTGCTGTTCCTTTGGGATTCTCTGCCACTGGGTGGGTTTAAATAGCAACATCCTGGGTGAGCTGAACTGGGTGTTCACACAGGTGGTGGTTTGGGTTGGGTAAGAGGAACACAGTTCATTAAGGACAAATTCTAAGCCACACATACGAACACCGAAATGCTTCACACGTGCTGTCCAGGCACCACATGGCTTTTGATTTGTTGTGAATAAAGGTGATCTTTTTACAGTGCAGTAACAAGCCCTGTGTGTGTGGACGGGGGTCAGTGGAGGCAGCCTGGGCCACCCTGGGTCTCCTCGGCCACCACAGGGCGTCCAGCAGCCGAGCCGGCGGCGAGCAGCAAACTCCCCTCACACCACCAGCTCCTCTCCCCTGGCTTACACAAACTCTATTTTGATTACAGACAAGGCAATTAGGAGGCTCCAGATCCAACGGAGTCCAGGACACAAAACAACTGCGGCAGGAGAACCGCCCTCAACCTCAGCCAATGCATTTGCTGCCTGCGCAGGGGAGGCATCCAACCCAACCGCCCGCTATCTGCACAAGGCAAACAGCCTCAACCCTGCCAGCTCCCCAGCCAGCCCTGGCCTCCCACCACCACGCAGAAACCTCATCAGCCTAATGCAATTTAATGCAATTTAATGCAATTTTATGCAACTGAAGGGCTGCCGTGGGTTTTTCAGCGTTTAATTCGCGCGGGGTGTTTATAAGCGGGAAGGGAAGGCAGGAGGGAGCCGGCACGAAGCCGGCGTTGCCATGGCTGAAAATGGCTTGTTTTGGCCGCGACACGGCTGCCCCGGTGCCAGGGCTGGGCTGGTGTCATGTTAGATGACGGGCACAGGCGCAGAACCCAAAGCCAGAGCCCCACAGAAACAGGATCGCAGCGCTCTGCACGTCCCTGGGGCTTTTTCCCCCCTCTTACTGTAAATGGCTGCGAGATGTGACATATAAATTTATCCACACACAGTCCTACTTGAGTTACGGCTGCAGAGGGAACTGTAATCTCATTTCCTAACGGTACAGTGGCGGCAGTGACCTCCGCAGCAATGGGTTCTTGTGGTTCTAAACAAAAACAAAACCAACAAGGAAAGGGAAAAAAAAAAAAGGAAACGCAAGGACTAATCGCCCCCGGCAGTAACTCCTCAGTGTGTTGCAAGCATGTGATCTTAATTTAGTACTACAGAGCCTGGGCTTGTTTCCTGCTGCAAGTGCTGAGCAGCCTCACTGCTGTGGAAATCCATATGGGTCTTACTCCTTATAAAATGATGTATGGAATCCTGTTGTACATACACAGTATTTTTTACTTGATTGCTTTTGCTCTTTCGCTCATTCTCTTCCAGTCAAGAAGACCCCTAATTCAGTAAGTTGTTAAGTGCCATTTGTCCAATAAAAGTAATTTTTATCCCTAAACCAATTTTTAATTTTTTCACTCATGATCATCTACCTTCTTGTGAGCGTTTATTTGATCTGAACACAACAAGACAACACCCAATCCCAGTGCATTAAGGTATCATAAGGCTGGAAAGAGCTATTAAATTAAGCAAAACTGCATCTGGTGAAGACTAAGTAAAAAATAAATCTAAAACCCACAGCAGAGCAGGTGGACAGAGGGTTGCTGCAAGAAAACCAACGTGCTGCAAACTCCACTGCACTGTGGCTTATTCCTTCAATTATTTCTTCATGTCACAGAGGCCAAAGAGGCAGAAACATAAACCCCAAACCCCACCAGCAGCAGTCCTGGGCTGCACTGGACACGCTGCTCCCAGAGCACCACAGTGGCAGAAACGTGCCTGGGAGGGAGAGGGTGGGAGAGGTCCAGTGGACTGTAAAAAGCACAAGGACTTTTGATCTCCTTGGTGACAAACAACAGCGGCTCCTCCAGCCCTTCCTGAATCTACAAAATAAATTGAGTAACTAGAAGAGAACAAAAAATAAGAAGTTAACACGGTGATACCAAAATCCTGCCAGCAACGCCCGGCGTTGGCCACAGTGGTCAAGCAAAATTCAGGAAATAATCACAAGATGCTCAAGCAAATTTGATGTCACTTATTCCCAGAGCTCAGCTGCTCTGACAACACTCATCCCTTCCTTTTCCCCAAAGACAACCAAGGAACAACCCTTCCAAAAGGCATCGACTCAAGTGCTGCTACCCACAACAAAGGGCTGCAGTTCTCAGCACCAGCTCGGGAAGGAGCAAGTGCCAAATAAATCCCAGATTTTACAATCAGCACTAAAATAAAGTGTTATTTATAAAATAAGATATTACAGTACATAATGCCATGACCCCTCTGAACTGCGAGCTGGGAACGTTAGGAGGTCTGTATTTACACAGGAACAGATAAAATTAACTGCAGGTGCCTCCCTTCCCATGGACAGTGACTTCCAAAAACAACACACTTACTACAACGTCAAGGAAACTCTTCCCATTGACATTTCTCAGGACAACATTACACCTCTTATCTCATCTATCAGTAAGGATAAGAAAAAAAACTGTTTCTCCTCCCAACCCTTCCACAAATTACGTGCTCAACTGGAGCTACAGGGAATGGCTCAGATATTCCACACCGGGGCCGGGGTTTGGCTGCTTCCCGCCAGGAACAGCTGAAGCCCACGGGGATGCTGGACCTGTGAGGATCAGCAAATGTGAGTTTAGACAAGATAAAAGAGTTTGGAGTCGTGTGCCACCTTGTCCAGCCGTGATAGTGGAGGTCTGCGGAAGAAGTTGTTGAATGGAGATACGGGAAAGGTTGAGCTCGGTTGTTTACAGAGGAAAGGGGCAGATAACAGGAGATCTCTCCAGAAACAGCCTCCTCTGTGCCAACCTTCTGCTGTGTAAACTGAGGAGTAATTCACTATCTTCTGCACTACACCTGCTGGTGGGGCATTTCTCTGGAAGCACGTATTTACTCCGATGTGAATTATGCCACGGAATATGGGAAACGTGCTAAGAGGAGCTCACGCATACGTGTACACACACATTTTACTTCTATAATATATAAAATATATGTAAGTCATCTTAATGTGGTGAAGCCTGGAGGAGTCATCAACCTCAACAGATCCAGGATGTCTTTGGTCACTTGTTCTTCATCTTCTTAGGAAATGACAACCTTTGCAAATGAGCTTCTCCAGCTCCACACCAAGGTACAAGGCAGGGCCTGTGCCCAGGTGTACAAAGCCCTGTGTAAATTCAGATCCCATGGATGGAATTTGACAGCCCAATATTATCTCTTACTTTCAGGGACAGGACTTCTTGGGCTACAAACCTCAGCTACAGAAGGCCCTCATCTTCTTCCACTGAACCCTCAGGACGCCCTCATTTTCATGGATTTTTTAGACCTTTCTGTTTCTCTCCCTTGAAGGTTTTCACTCCTGCTCTCCTCTGTCACCCCAACTATTTACACAGAGAACTGGATGTTTCCCACCCAAGTATCCCTAATATTGCCCAGACAGAACAAAGATCAAAGAAACATTTTCCTTTTGTGCATTTTAAGCAGTGGTGTTCACACTACGGCTGCAAGCCCCTCGTGAACTGAACTAACAGAGCAAAGCACCTCATGCAGAGAAAAAAGGAATTAATAAAGAAATTAAAACTCAAGACTAGGTCTGTTTTCATCCTCCTGGCACCTTTCAATCGAGCTGATTCCCCACACAGGTACAAACAACTTGCAGAAATCAAGCAAAGCTGTTGGCCAACACAGAGTCTGATTTGAAAACACAGCAGCAACTGTTAAAGGTGGGACAAGTGTCACAAAGTGCACACCAGGATAGCGACCAGAAGCTGTAAATACTTTACCCAGTGTCTACAACAGTGCTGTTGTGCCATTCTCTGGCAAGCAGGTCAAGCCTGCTCCTTGTACTTTGTGTTCAAAATTACATGGGAGCTTAGTGCAAGGGATCAGAAATAACCACCCACCTCTGCTTGGCAGCTGGGTTTTTTTAATATGCCAGCCCCAAAACTGACACCACATCTTCAGGCAAAATATTGTACTTCATTCTGTACAGCAGAAGAGACAATCTGCAATTTAGACCAAGACCAGAATCTTTAACGTTAATTTGGGGCACTTCCCTGTAAAGCTTTGATCATAATTTTACTCACAACAATAAGGTTGTTTTTTTGTTGTTATGGTTTGTTAAATTTCAATCTTTATTACAACCCAAGGATCTGGTGTTATCATTCAACAGTTGATGCCACCTGGGAGCCTCACGAAAGCTTCATGTTAATATTTAACTATTTATTACTCTCCAACGTACAGCATCTTGTAAACATCCTTGTTCACTTTAACCTCCTCCTGCCAAACCTGCTCACTCACTGCAACCCCAGAATACCCAAATCACAGGAAAGTGCTCCAGGCATGCCCTAAAAATAAGTGATGGTCCTTGTGGGTCCCTTCCAGCTCAGGATATTCCATGATTCTATGATTCTAGGAGCTGGTATGTGAGAAACAGAGATAAATGAAGATACACGTAAGGACTTGGTGATGGTTTAAAACCAAAGTCCATCTGATTTTTCCAAACACAAGTTATTACTTTTACCTACAAACTCCGTCCTGAAAATGAGGAGCAGTGATACGATCAAGGCTCGAGGTGAAACGTCCAAGCTCTGCTTTCTGCAGAGATAAGGGAGGGACAAGATTCCTCTCCTCAAGGCCACGGGGAAGGATGTTGTAGTAAACAAGGCACGAAAGAATGAAAGCTATGCTGACACGTGGGGATGAGGGAAGATGGAATTTTAGATACGTTATATAAACATAATCTGGACACAGAAAACAACAATTCTACACTAAAACAGAGGCACAGTTTACAGCAAAAATGGAGCTGTCCATAACTGAGAAAGGCAATGGAATGGGCGGAAGTATAAGATTAACCACAAGGAGATTATGCTGATAACTAATGATCTACACAGAAATGTCAGGCAGAGGTTAAGATTTTAATCTGGGCAGATTTCACGGCGCAGTCATGAATTGTAAACATCGATACTGAAACTGAATTTGTGTTTGTGGAGGACAAGACTGAAAACAAACACAAAGAAAAAAGGAACAGGGCTCACTCCAGATTCCCCTTTCTTACTCCAGATCCTCCTTCCTGCCTCACCTGCCAGAGAGGATGAGGAGAGAGAGAAAGGCAAAGCATCACCTGAAGGCCAGTCGTGCAAAGAAAGGTGGATTTTCCCAGGAAGCAGAGCTAACTGGCTCTACCAACCGGATTTATTTATTTTCCTGAAATTACCAGGGTGCACAAACTGTTCACAGTCACTTAGCAAGCTGCCCAAACCCAGGCTCGCCAGGAGCGGGAGCACTGACACATCCATCCTCCATCGATTTCCCACACGGATACATCCCGAGCTCCACACTGTACCGTGTCTTCAGACACTTAACACGTGCCACTTGTTTTCCCCGAGCCTAAGGAGAAATGGATGCAGTATCTTGTTACCAGTACCAAACCCATCAGTTCTGTGCACCCATATAAAATTCTCTCAACTCCTCGAGCTGTTGTGGCCTCCTCAGCTCCTGCCCATTCCTTTGCACACCCTCCCCAGTTTGCCCAAAGATCTACGCACGCTCGCCACGGTTTATTTCGAGGCATAAGAATTTCCTCAGCAGGACTGAAATAGATACTGTTTGCCTGCAGAGCCAAGCAATGTGCAATGTATTTTTATTTACTACTCGCCTCCGTCATCCTTGGCATACCAGCATTGCCCATTTTCAAGTAATTCACTGTACATGAAGATGTGGCACTGCACAAATTATCCAGCTTGGCTCTTCCCAGACATCCAGACATCACTGGTTTAACAGCTTCTCCTTACAAACACACTGATCCCTAGAGTTTTTTGTGACTGTGCCACATCCCTCTGCTGCTCTAACCCACATGCCAAAGGAGAAATGATAAAAATGACCAAAAGTCACACAAACACAACCCTGAGGAAAACCAAACGACTGGAGATGAGTACAAAAACCATTAACTGCATTGCACAAGCCACCCTTGGAGGCCATTAATCTATTTCTCCTTGTAAATTATGCAAGAGAAAGTTGTAATCTGAAGGTATTTAATGCCAACTAGTTGTGCCATCTCAACAAGGCCAACAACAGGGGAACTGAATCATCCACAGTTACACTGAACTCAGGGGAGATCTTGGATTCTCAATCCTTCTTCCACAATACTTGATGGCTCCAACTGTCAGTGGTCAGAATTGTGAAAATTTTGCTTTATTTCACACCATGGTAAGCTCTTAAAATAAAACTGACTGTCACTGAGGTCACAGGGAAGTGCAGGAGTAGCTAAAGTCCCATTATCCATCGGTGAAGCTTTAGGAGGAACAGGATCTGCTGACATCCCCCACCCCTGCAGGCATGTGCCACGGTGCTAAAAACCTTCACTTTATCAGCAAGGGACTCAGATATGGTCTAATCACCAGCTGCCATCAGCACTGTCCACTGCAGAGCAATTAGGACTATTCAGAGCTCTCTAATTGATGCCACAGCCACACACCTGCCAATCCCTCATGGGGCAGTCACTGGGGAAACGTGTGGAAATCACCTTACAATGGAGAGAGCCCTCTGGGGAAAGAAAGGACACAAACCAGCATTATCTACCAAGAAAAAGAGATGGGACTTTCCTCTACAAGTAACCTGAAACCGTATCAGTTTCTCCAAGGACAAAGAGTCTTTTTCTTCATCAGACTCCAGAGGTTTCAAGTCTCAGCTCAGAGCTGCTGGCATTGGGATCAATCTGCCAATGGAAGGGAGCCCAAGGAGCTTTGGAGATGCCACCTCAAATACTCTACCTAACACATTTCTGATGGTTGCTTGTCTAAACCCATCCTAAAGTTGAATTCTGCCTTGAGGCACTTCCTGCATTGGACAGCTGAAGTTTATGGAAGTCACAAAGAGGGGCCCAAAACCTGGTAATGCCAGGAAGAGACTGGTTGTACCCCAGTCCACATCCAGCACTTAACCCTCTGCAGAACACCCAGAGCAAAGCAAAACACTTGGTTTCAGCTGATTGCTGAGTCCTGCTCAGCCTCCTCCAGCACCAAAACAAGGCGCGGATCTGAACCAGAGCCACGTCAAACCAGGCTCTGGGTGGACGGATGTGTTCCCACAGCGGAGAGAGTCACTGGCAAATCTGAGCGCCGAGAGACCCGCAGTGTGTTTGAAAAACACAATCTGAAGTTCTTTTTGTTATCACAGATTAGAGCATGTGGAAAAACAACAGGCTCTTCCCCGCTGCTGATGAGCAAGAAGCATCACGCGGCCGCTCCTCCTTTCGCCGCTGGAGCCATGCAAAACACGGGGACGTTTTTCTTATCACACCCTCCGAATTCACACACTGTACAGGCTCAAAGGAGAACATTTCATATTTCCCAGAACAAAAACGAATGCTCGATGCAGATCGAATGGACTGGTTTTGTGGACTAGAAACTCGATATCCAGGCACTGAGAGAACAGCCAAGCACTACACAAATTATTTAAGCAGCTCTGGAGAGAAGGTTATTGGAGTGTGGAAGAGAAGCCTACGGAAAATCTACACATGGCATTTCTTTTGCTAATTTAATTATTGTGGAGATGCTGATGAGGTGAGAAGTTTTTTCAGATAAAGCACCGGTTTCTACATAAATTGCTTTTTCCTTAAGTCTCCAGGTAAGACTGTCCCATGTGCTATGCTCCCCTCTGCCAGAAACAGGGCATGCAGATTCCCGGGGCCTAAAATCCACAGAATCGAATGAACAGAGAAATAGTTTATTGAGCTTTAAAGGCTTTGCTTCAAGTAATGTTTTAAAACAAAAGCCTTATTCCTTTAAGCCCTGTTAAGGCTCCACTGGGCGAGACTTTCAGACAGTCAGACATCACACTGAGGAGCTCCATTTCCTCTCTGGCTTTTGGGAGCTTTTGAGGGGTACTTAGAGGGAGCTCTTGGACTCCTCCATGCTGAACTGAAGCTGTGTAAACACATCAGTGCAATCAGCCAGACTTCAGAAAGATGACATTCAGAAAAGACCAAAGACCAGAAAAAACCAATCCCATTCATTTCATTAAATCACAGCTCTATGTTTGCACTACCCAGAGAATATAATTGGATTGTCTTCGCAGAAAAGACAAGAAGAACATTTGTCTGATACTCAAATTTTAATGAATCTTTTCATCGCTCATGAAGTATTAAAATCCTTGCAGTGCCGTAACGCAACATGGATGTGCTTAATGAAGTTGAAAATGGAAACAGAAAAATGCTTTGTTATCCTGTGATGTCTGTGGAATTGCACATGCCTTACTCCTGGGAAACCAACACACAGAGCTAAGGCTTCCTGCATAATTCCTGAGATTTTCTAATCAAGCCCACCTTCAAGTGCAAACATTATTTATGTACTTTATCAATCATAAAATGCTGCTGATACAACAGAGTTTGTCTGGAGCCTCTGTGTGAGGGATTTCCCAGTGCCCAGGTCAGTGCAATAGCTGGAACTTGACTTTTTTTGCTGCAGGTTGCTGAGTGAACTCTCAGTTACTGCAGATATTTCAGAGCAAACAACTCAGAAGCTGACGGCGTCTCACTCACATTATCGGAAGCGACACTGCCAAGTTCAGCAGCTCTGCCACAGACACCAAATAATCCATCCCTGGAACACCCAGTGTCAGGCTTGGGCTCTTCACATCAATGGGGGAGAATCAGACAGCAAACAAGACAGCCTCATTTTGTGCCATCAAAGCACCACATGAGAACATCACATCCCAGCACCCAACTCCTTCCTCTCGGCAGAGAAGGAGCGTCTGCTCCTGCACCTCTGAAACGCTGTGGAGAGTCCAAGCTCCTGCCCTGGGACCCCTGCCCACAGGGTTAGAGCCTTGCACTGCAATAATGCTGTGTGCTCTCCGCACAATTAAATTCCCACAGCTATAAAACCAGAGAAAAACATCAAAAATTGGGCTAGAAATTATGGCTACACAACTCCAAACTCTGCCTGCTCCCTTGCCCTATGAACCTTCCCTTCCTCACGCCCTACAGTCCAGCAGGCTTTGTTTTGATGAACACATTGGGACCAACCTCTTCCCTCCCTGCCCCAGACAATTCACATTTTAAAAACCACAAAATGAGGAATTGTGCCCAGGGGTCAGACCAAAGTGAGCCGAGAGGAGCACGAGGGAGCAGAAAGGCAGAACTGCAGATGTTGCTGCTGATCTTGCAGGTGTTTTCTCTGATCTCTGACAAACCTGCTCCCTAAGTTGCCTTAACTCTGACTTAAAAACCATCAGCCTTGTGCTGTAAGATAAGCTCAGGCTCAGCTCATCACGTCAGGGCCCTGAAATTCCAGTGTGGCCACACACCAGCACTGATCCTGTGAGAGTCCCAAGTGACCAGAGTCCGACGCGTGCAATTCCAGAAGCCTCCAAACTGCACTGAAATCAGACTACAAAGACCTTGCAAGTTATACACTCTTCATCAGACCAATCTTGCTAAATACCTGCCAGCTTCTTTATGCCTATGAACGAGGCATAATTCTGGAGAAGGGTCACAATTCCTGACAGTTCACCTGTCCAGCACCTGCCAGTGCTTCAGCGACTGCAGCGTGCGAGCTGAGCTCTGCAAAAGCTGAAACTGCCCAAGTTATAGTTCCAATTGAGCAGGAGTTCTTGGCATCCTTGGAAAAGGGCACCTCTGACCTGATACACAAGATTAAGATCACAGTTCTTTTTCTGGAGTGCACCAAAACCATGCACACTCTGAGTTCTTTGAAAACATGCCCAAGAGAATTAATCCTAACATTCTGCTGAATGCTATTCTAACTGGACTTTCTTTCCAACCCTTCGGTGGGATTTCCTTCAAAACACCTTCTTCCTCAGAGCCTTCATCTCTCAATGTGCCCAGGAGGCAGGGAAAGAAACACGATCTCAAATTAAGGAATTCCTACTGAGGGTACAGAAGCTCCTTGTGAAATACAGCGCATCCAATTCCAATTATAAAACTTTCTGGACACGAGCAGGTGCCGAGTGTCCTGCCTGGGTCAGTTTAAACCCAGATTCACAAGGAATCCAGACTCTTCACATGAAACCATTAAAGCACTCAGCCAGCATTTAAGCACTGCACGGAGCCAAAGTTAATTCTCTGTTTGTTTTTTGTGTCACAAGCCAAAAGAAAAGCCAGGCTGACGACGCTCCAGCAACGTCAGCCCGGTGCCCCCCAGTACCCTCACCTAAAAAACTGAGATAAAGATGAAGGCAATGGCTGTGATCCAGTATCTCCCTGCACGCTTATGCAATGCCAGACAAAAACCTGGGATCAAAGAGGAACTGGAATATCTACAGGCTCGTCCCAAGCAGGCAATCCCAGTCAGGACCCCCACAACTTCCCCTGACCCAACGTTTTTTCTTTCCCACCTCACCAACAGCCTTAATTAAGCAGCATAAACATCCCAGCAAGTTCATTCACATCCCTCGATGGGAATTTGCAGACAATTATAGGATATAATTGGGAAGCCTAATCATTGAACTTGTACCCAGCTATTGTTACAAGCTGAGAGGAGGGTGAGTGTTGCTTCCTCCAGGACACGGCTGGTTATTCCCCAGTTCTGTAATTAATCAAAAGGTCCTGAAATCCTCAACCTTTCAGTTAGAAACAATCTTTGTGCTGGTCACACCTGGGGGGTTTTGACCTTTTTTTGGGTTTTGTTTTGGGGTTTTTGTGTTTTGTTGGGATTTTTTTTAAGCACAGCAATTATTTACAGAGGCAATCCCTGTCAAATCCAATTCCTGATAGGGAAAGATGTTTCGGAGAGCTTTGCCAAATGACATATTTCAGTTGGTCTGCTCACACACTCTGAATGCACTTCTTTGTACAGACCCAACAGTTCACAATCCCTTCACAGCCTTGAACAACAAAGATTTCCAGTCCCTTCCCTGTAAAATCAAAGACTGTTGTCCCATCACACAGCTTACATTTGTTCTGCTCATTTTGCCTAAATTCGGGAAGGGACATTGGAATTGCACTCGATTTAGAATACTTTTACAATTAATTAAAATATTTAAAATGCAGAATTTCATTGTCCTGCCTTCATGAAGGAGGTGTAAGGAAGGAAAACATCCAGAACACACAAGCTGGCTAATTCCTCATCCTTGCTTACAGCACTCAAGCACCCTGAACATCCAGCAGGATTTGCTCTGAATGAAACACATCTCCTCCTCCCTGAACAAACACATCACACCAGGTGAACCATTTCCTGCTCTCTCATTCATGCATTACCAACACATGTTAACTCTGTCACTCACTACTATTTTTTTTTTTTTTTTTTTACATTCTCTGACTTCCTCGTTGCACACCCAGACAGCAGCATTTTCCAAAGAATGTGTCTGCCAAGTCTCCTGGTTTTTAACTAACAAGAGGTAGCGCATGTTCCCTTGTTTAAGCAAAAAAAAGGTAACTTGGAACTGCTCTTGAAGGGGGAGAAGTTCTACCTGAAGCACCCTTGGAACTCCCAAGGAGCCGACGTCAGCGCTGAGGATCAAACCAAGGTTTAAGAACATCTGGAGTATCTTCAGTGCTGAACCACTGCACGTGAGGCACTGAACTCCTCTCAGCCTCCTCAAGGGCCCAGACACCGGCTCAAATAACAAGTGTTTCGGGGAAAGGGCTAAGGGTGAAAGAATTAAAATAGCAACCTGAACCAAACAAGGTGAAAACTTTTCCAGTTGTCACTGTATCAGCAGCAAAATACCTCATTCTCCTTTTTAACTCATCAAAAACACCTTTGCCTTGACAAGATTTTTGTACAGGAATTCAGATCTCTTAACTATGGGGAGGAAGTCTCTGGATTTACTGTGTATTCACATTTCTAAAGATGGCATGGGTCAGACAGCTGCTTCTGAAGTGCTGGTTGGGATTTGGGGCGGGAGAAGAAAATCTTCACTTCCCGGCCCCAAATTTACATAAAGGTGCAGCAGTGAAGAAGCTGAAGACACATGAGCTCAGCTGCACATGTGGGAATTTCTGAGCAAGTTGAGACCCTTTGTACTGAAATCCTGCAGCCTTGCATCACCCCACCTCAGTGGAGAAAAGCTGCTCCAGATGCTTCTTCCCCAGTTTTGTTTGGCATTTCCGAAGGAGAATATCCTTAAACAGTCATTTGTACGGAGGGATTGTTTCCACCCCTTCTCCCCCAATTCTGGGCTGTATCACAACCTCAAGCACCATAAGTCTCTTAACTACTCTTAATAAGCTCAAGTGAATTAGTTTAGGATGTCTGAGCGCTGGCAAAGTGTCACCACTGCCCCAGCTATGGGCCCTCAATAAAGCTGTAGCTTGGCAGGGTCAGCACAGACACCCCAGTGAGATTATCCGGTGTCAGCTTCCATCTGGCATTTGTCAGAGCAAGGGAAAAGAAAAAAAGGCAGCCCTTATCAGATCTCCAAATAAAAGGAGCACTTCCACTTCATGTAGTAGCAACTGGAAAAATTTCCTTTGTGTTTGAAGCTTTAAAAATATCTTGCCCTTGAGGCTGGCTGAGGCTGCTCAGTGCTTCAAGACCCCTTTCCCATACAAAGGTAATAAAACCAAGCTCATGGTTACAGAAATTCCCAGCACACAAAAATTACAGGAAGCTGTTGCTAAGTAATATTTCTACCTAAGTAAACATCACAAAGCGTTTCCCACACACACCTCTGAACTTTGTTATTCAAACCTGCCTTGAAGATGTTCAGAGTTGCAGAATTTCTGCTGGCACTGGTCTCTCTGAGAGTGCTCGGTGCTGTTTCACAGCAGCTGAAAGACATTTCAGGCTGAGCAATGTTTTTCTCAGGGCTTTGTTGTGCTGCTTGTACTTGGGAACAAAGCAACTCCTCAGTTCATTACCTGTGCCTTATCTGTCCCAGAATTTTCCCCAGATAAATCACAGGGAGATTAAAGAGAGATCCTGTTGTATCCCTTTGTCTCTAGACCTGTTTCCCAACATGACAGAAAAAAAAAAAAATCACAGAATATCCTGATTTGGGAGGGACCCACAAGGATCATCGAGTCCAGCTCCTGGCTCTGCACAGGACAACCCCAAAAATCACACCCAAAACCGTGGAAAAACTTCATTATTTTCACACAGAATCTTTCTTTAGCAGCTCTTTGCATGTCAATTATTCCAGACTGTCATCCTTTCCATCTGCTGCTCTATGTCCTTTTCAGTGGACCCAAATTGTTTCATACACTTTTCACAAAGTCAATATTTTGCCACAAATTCTAAATTGCACTAATGGAGAAACAACTTTTGTTTTTTCATAAAAAAGAAGAGAATAGATGGAAAAAAGGAGCCTACTGACATACCTAAAATGGCCCACACTCTTAATAACTTGAATTTCCTGACAGCAAGAAGCCCCAAGATCAAGCAGATGACTGATTTCCTACAAAGGTTTCATTCAAGATGAACAAAGGAACCTGAATTCTATCTTATCTTCTAAAGACTGAGCCTATAGTTCACAGAATTATAGAATTAATCCCAGACTGGTTTGGGTTGGAAGGGACCTTAAAGCCCATCCAGTGCCACCCCTGCCATGGGCAGGGACACCTTCCACTGTCCCAGGCTGCTCCAAGCCCCGTCCAGCCTGGCCTTGGGCACTGCCAGGGATCCAGGGGCAGCCACAGCTGCTCTGGGCACCCTGTGCCAGGGCCTCCCCACCCTCTGAGTAGAGGATTTCTCCCTAACATCTGGCCTAAATATTTCCTCTTTTAGTTTAAAACCATTCCCCTCTTTCCTATCACTATTTGGCCCCGTAAAAACTATTTCAGATATCCATCCTTATATTCCAGGAATGTGGCCCTTCAGTGCTCACCAAGGGACTGTCTGATATTGCAGATAATTTTGCTGGTAACTTTTATTTGGCCATTCCACTTTTCCTTCCTATTGCCTTACTCCACTTCCACATGACCCGACGTGCAATAAAAGGCTGAACCCGCCTTTATAATTAGACTGTCAAACCCATCAGACTGCTCCAAGTTCTGTATGGACAGAGAAGCCTGACTGCAGGGAGAATTGGCAGGAAATCCTATTTCAGAGGGAATTGTTCCTTCCGCAAGAGGAGTGACAGACATATAGAAAAAAAAAAAAAAAGAGAGACATGGAAAAAATGCGAAATATGAAAATCATGTTTGGCAGATCCAGACCGAGGTCTAGGACGTGGCATTTCCAGCATTTTTGTTGTCTGCATTCTTCAGCAAAGACGCTCTCTGCAGTGCAGGACCAAGAAGTACATTTTGATGGCAATAAAATAACTGTGTATGTGAAAAAAAACCCTGTTAAAAATGTCAGCGCAGAGGTACAAAACCCCCAGAACAGGAACAGCACTTGGCTGCCATAAACAGCATCAGGCTAGACCCAAATTCCAAACAGACTACACATTTCCCTCCCTGCCTACCCAAAATATAACATGACTTGGCCTTAACTGAACCGACTCGGTTTTCACACCAACATGAGTGATTTAGGGAAAAAAAAAAAGAAAACTCTGAGGAAGCACATCCCGACAGATCTCAATCCATGGTGCATCCACCTACACATCCCCTGCACTCAGACACAGAGTCCTCAACACTGCAACTGGTTCTTCCAAGGGTGCAGCTGCCCACAAACGATTGCAGTTCCTCCCCACTGGTTTCAGCCCCAACCTTTGCTCCAAGGTCTGTAAGAAGATCCTTTACTCTGTTGTCCTGAACACGTTATCACCAACTGCAAAAAAAAAAATTCCGGGCTGGAATTGTAGCTACAGGGATGATTCAGAGGCTTGGATGTGTGCCTTGGAGATAATTCCATGGTATAACTGAAAAGTTAGTTTTGGAGTCAACTGGGATATTTGCACTGATTAAATAAAGGAGTAATTAAATAAAGGAGGGATAACGTGAAGCAACCACAGAGAGCTGGGAGGGGAAGGGCAGGGAACGGTGTGGAAGAGATGGGGGACACCAGGACCCCACTCCAACCCCAACTTTGCCACTTCCCACATACACAAAACCTTTCAGAGAATCACAGAATCCTTAAGGCTGGAAAAGACCTTTAAGATCAAGTCCAGCCATCAGCACCATCGTGTTCATCCCTAACCCCTGTCCCCAAGTGCCACATCCTCACTGCTTCTGAGCACCTCCAGGGATGGTGACTCCAATGCTTCCAATGCTTTACAACCTTTTCCATGAAGAAGTTCTCCCCAGTCTCCCATCTAAACCTCCCCTGGGGTAACTTGAGGCCATTTCCTCTCATCCTGTCCCTTGTCCCCTAGGAGAAGAGGCCAAACCCCACCTGGCTGCACCCTCCTGTCAGGGAGTTCATTTTCTGCGACATCTTCCAGCCTTCCCACAGCTGCTCTCCCAAATTTCTTGCCCATCTCCTAATATTTTCCAGCAAGACTCCAAGCTCAGCAGGCTGGAAAAGCCGGTCAGCTTGGGACTTGTCTCTGTCAATTGACACCCACTCCGTAAAATCAAAACAATCAATATTTACATATCCTTTAAGGGTTTTTCCCAGTCCCAGGGCAGCAGTTTAGACAGCAACAACTTCCCATCCAGAGATGCAGAAAAAAAAAAAAAGAAAAAGAAAAAAAAGGAACCAGGAGATTCTACACCGAGTTTCATTAAACAAACCAGGGGTACAAATAACCTGGGTTAAAAACTCCACACAAACCCAAACTTCCCTGTGAAAACGATACCGAAATTGCTACACTTCACTCTGGTTAGAAGATAAAGAGAAAAAATAAAAGAGAATACACTTAAAACCAGAGAGCCAGGAGACTTCAGCACTGCATTAGCTGCTGAAGATTCTCGGATAAGCTGCAGAAACGCAGAGGGAAAGATTTCATGACATTAATACCCTGGGTACTGGGAGCTGCTGCGAGGCTCTTCAGGCTAAGGAAAGCCAAAACACAATTCACACAAGCTTTTAATAATCTTGACAAAACAATTACACATGCTAAGGATACATTAGGGCTGGCACGAGAACAGAGGAGGCAGCGATTGCACCGGCAGGTTCGCTAAATAAATGTCACTTAATCTCCACCATCGGCGTGTGCTCAGAGGCTAAAGGCTACTCACAAACAGACAAAAAGGTCTAAAAGACCTCTCAGGCTGTCAAAACAACTGCAGAAGCACAGGGGCAGGTGTCACAAGGCACGGGATCACAGATCCCAGCTTGTGCAAAACAGCGGCTACCAAAAAATTAAAGTCCAAATCCGAACGCTCAAAACAAAGATAAGCTCGGTTTGTTAAGTGGTTTGGGAAGTGCATTCCAGTCACTGCCCAAATATGCAGGAGCACTGCTTCCCTACTGTTCCTTCTGCAAGGGACATGGAAAACCAGATGGGAGCATCTGTGTATTGTGACTTTTGAAACCATTTTCTGATTAAAATCTCAATTCCTGGGTCCAACAGATGTGGTGACTGAGCTGAGGCAGGTACTGGACAGGTGTCCTCCAACAAACTCCTGCACCAGAGGCTCAGGAGCTGAGATTTCTGTCCCAGTGGTAAAATATTATCATTAAAATATTACCTTTCTCCAGGTTTCAAAGAAATAGGCAGTTGTTTAAAGGAGAGAAACCATCCATTCCAGTCTGCTGCAGCACAGCCCCAGAAAATTCACAGGAATGAGGGGCATTATGGTCTAGGCACTAAAAAAATGCCAAGTAGACCTGTAACCTTACAGAATAGCAGAAAACACAGCACATGAGATACATAAGAAACCAGGTTTCAGTGCTGATGTAACTGCATACCTGAAAGCTTATAAATAAAATGCTTTACAATCTTATTTTTCATTTTAAAAAAGGAACACACGTACACACTTGCATCTTCTTGCTCATACCCTGTTATTCTGGCCACACAAAATAACCACTTTCTTTAAAAGGAAGCTGGACAATTTTGGGGTGAGGAGTAGCAGAGGGGAAACCACATTAATTGCATTAGTTTGTGCATACTGGTAGGAATTCCTCCTCAAATTTGGCACTTAGCACTCAGAGCTGCCCTTTAAAGCTTGGCAAGAAATTCTCTCCAGCCCACAAGTTTCCTAATTTTGTCTCAGGACACACTGGTTCGTTTGGATGCACGACCTCCAGAAAGGCAGACAACCCAAAATGTGTCACTCTCACCTCAATTCACTTTGCTCCCCCTGTCAAGTCAGATTTAACATAAATCAAAGCAAATATATAATTAAAGCTAAGCTTAAGGTCAGATCCAAGTTTGGAAAAAACAAATCTGTATAAAATTAAAAGCAACTTTAATACATTTGAGGACTGGGGTGGCAACAGCAGTGAGCTTTTTGAATACAGCTTCTCCCCTGAACCAAAGCCCCGGGCTCAAAGCCCTGTTATTTCACCCTCTAACCTCATCCAGGTCCTCTCTCCTCCTTCTCCCTTCCCCTTCAGGTCTGATTTGGCTGCCAGCTCCTTCTCTGAGCAAACACTGCTCACTCATCCACAGATCTTACACCTTTTTATGGCAGGAAGGTTTTGGTAAAAATGGAATTGCACCTTTCCAGAATGGGGTTTATTCCATGGAGACTTCTCCCCACTGTTTTGCTTCCACCTGCTGCACCCTTCCAGTCAGTCTGGACTTTCATTCCCTACTCAGAGTACCAACTATTATACAAGACACTCAAAGTCCATTAAAACAGTGAGCTCTGGGCAGCTCCTGACTCTCCAGAGGAACCAAACACAGAATTCTGGACACTTTATAAACACAGGTGAAAGAACTGCCCACACAACCCCATCCCAAAGGTTTTCTCTTCATCTTCTCAAGTCAATTTTGAGCCCTGATTTAGGAATCTGTGCTTACAGGCAGCAATCAATAGGCACCTATCAGCCCTCCAAGAACCCCAGAGTGGTTTGGGCTGGAAGGGATCTAAAGCCCATCCAGTCCCACCCCTGCCATGGGCAGGGACCTCTTCCACTATCCCAGGGTGCTCCAAGCCCCGTCCAACCTGGCCTTGGACACTGCCAGGGATGGGGAAGCCACAGCTGCTCTGGGCAACCTGTGCCAGGGCCTCACAGGTCCTGACAGGTCAGAACTTGACAGCAAAGCCCCAGCTGAGACCCCTCACTGTGCACTCACCTCTCTGGCAGCGATCGTGCGTCCAGCAGCGCTCAATGAAAATCCCATTTATCACCGTGGGGGGACAGTTGCTCTTCCCTTTCACAGTGCCCGGGCACACATCTCCACACTCTTCTTTGTCATCCTTGTTGGCCACGATGTAATTGTCTTCTACAGAATCCAAAATCCTGGACCAGTCGATGGTGGACAGGTAGCAGAGCTCGTTGTTCTTCTCGATGCGCACGGCGCCCCGGGTGATGTTCATCAGGTTGTAGAGGCCGATCTCCTTCAGGTGAACCATCTCAAAGATCACCAGGGCGTAGTTGAAGAACAGGCGAGTCCCTCGGATCACAGTGAGGTTGGGGAAGAGGCCCTTCAAGCTCTCCAGGCCGTACACACGGAACAGCAGCAGGTAGTCTGTGATCATGGTCAGCTTGGGGAAGCTGAGTTCGCGGAAATCTTCGGGCTTGGTTTTGAACATCAGCAAGATCTGCAAGTGGCCCTCGATCACAGTGCAGTTCTCCAGCATGTTCAGCCGGGTCAGGTTGTTGCGGATGTCCATGCTCCTGCAAACTGGGAGGCAAAGGACAATTTATTTATTTAACAAAAGGTTAATTGTTGTAGTTTTCTAAACGCCCAGATTCGTCCAACGGCATCAAGCTCCGCTCAGGACACGTGGCCCTCTCGGCAAAGCAGGCTTCAAGTGTTAAGAAATACACTGTGGGGAACATTCCCTGGTACGTGGTTACAAAACAAGAGTATTTCATCATTTTTTCTGCCATCTTGAGTCCCTGCCTGTTGCCTCTATCACGACTGCAGTGGTAACACCAGTCCTGGGACATCATTTGGCGCTCACAAAGGGAAGAGATGTCCGGGCTGTTTTCTTTAGGTAGCTGCCAGCAACCAACCTACCTCGTCTCAGATTGTGCGATTAATGCCAGGGGATTAGAGGGAGTCATTTAGAATGGTTGCAGGGAGGGGAAGATAGGAAAAGAATAATGGCCAGAGATGGTAGTGCTTGGGAAGAAAGCAGAAAAACCTGGAAATGCACAGGAGCACAGCCCACGCTCCTGCCCAGACTCTGCTGACAGGAGTAATTTACTACATTAGTAATTTTTGCCCTGAGCATTCTTTTCAGATGAGGTGTTGGGGCTTTTTTTGTTATTATTTTCTCAAGCGTGCAAATCTCCCTGTCTTGACTATCGGGGCAGTTTATTTCATAGAACCAGTAACCAAAGAACTGGCAAAGTGAACAAACACATGAAGCACAAATTAGAAGGTAAAGTGAATAACAGGAATCCAAGCACCAGCAAAAGGAAAAAGTTTGAATAGGGAAATATTTTTTCAACTCTAAGCACAGGTAAGAAATCAAGAAGGAAATCTGGAGCCCCACACCTGTACAGCACAACAAAACTCCCTGTGACAACCCTTTTGAAACCAGCTTCATAGAAACATCAGCCAGACCTTAATGTTCAAATCCAGGCAGATTCTTTATGAATTTTTCCTTTTTTGAAGATTGCATCCACTCAAAGGCTTTTCCCTTTTGTCTACAGCTGGGCCAGTGTCTTCCCTCCCCACTTAAGAACAAAAACCAGGCTCTTTCCTCTTTTTGTCACTATATGTAAAGCTCACCGACTATAAAACCACCACATCACAGCTCCAAGGGATCACCCAGCCTTAAAAAACTGATGTGGACACAAATATTTCATAGTTAGAATTGTCTGAGTCCTCGTGGTTTAACACAGACCACTGCTGTAGGGGTTAAAACCAAATTCTATGCAAATATCTTAATGATTATTCAAAAATTCACTCCACTGACTGCAAGAAAAAAAAAATTGGCAATACTAATATGGGATTTGAAGCAATGCTATTGCTATTGGGATTTTTTGGCACTATATCCAAGTCGTTTCATAAACTGCTTTCTGGAAGAAAAAAGCCAATGCACACGGTGCCTCAAGGATTAAGGATGTACCTGGAAAAAGTGGGGAAAGGAACCTGATGACCGGCCAGCAGCAACCTCTCTGCCCCAAACTGTACTGCTGCACATCCCAACCTGGGCTAAAGGAACTGGGAGAGCAACAGATTCAGCTTAAATACTCTGCATATTTATTTGCAATAAATAACATTGGTGTTTCCAGGGATGCAAGTGCGTGGCAGGTCAGGACAGTGGTTCCTCCATGAAAGGAGAAGTAACAGAAGGACACGTAAGAAACTGAAAGACAGAATTCAATGTACAAGTCACCAGTGCAGCTAAAATTACCTGATAAATTCAAAATTCAACACCTTGGTTCTTATTTATTCTTGGTTCTCATTGTTGTGGGGCACACGGGCAGTGCTGGGGTGGTACCCACCACCAGCTGCTGCACCACAGGATAAAGTACTGCCTGTTGGAATGGACAGCTGACCTTAAGGAAAAGGAAAGGTCAAAAAATACAGACCAGGAATTACTTCTGGGAGTCAGAGCTCCAGGCTATTGCTGTGGCTGAAGGCCACGAGATGCATGAATACCCTGAGCACAACGGCCTCTGTCTTTCATCATTTTGGGTAGAATGAGGTGAGTCACCAGGGGCTGGACACAAGCCCTTCACCCACACCATCCCTGCCCAGCTCCCTGGCCAAGGCACCTCGAGCATGGGTGAAAAGATCTGCAGTTAGGTACAGTCAGGACAAAGCTCTCTGAGTGCTGTGGCTGCATTTCAGGCTGTGGAAATCTCCCTTTTCTGCAGGAACAGAGCTCAGGAGCTTGGTCTGGAGGAGCTACCGCGGGTGGGCAGCTGCTGCATCACACCAGTGTCCAAGGGTGGCTGCCCAGCACTCAGGAAATTCATGGTCCTGTCTGGCAGAGGAACAGATCCACAGCCAGCAAGGATTCAGAGAGGATGATCTGAATCCCAGAATGGCGTGGGCTGGAAGGGACCTTAAAGCCCATCCAGTGCCACCCCTGCCATGGGCAGGGACACCTCCCACTGTCCCAGGGTGCTCCAAGCCCCAGTGTCCAACCTGGCCTTGGGCACTTCCAGCGATCCAGGGGCAGCCACAGCTGCTCTGGGCACCCTGTTCCTCACCCTCACAGGGAACAATTCCTGCCCAGTATCCCATCTATCCCTGCCAAATGGCAGTGGAAGCCATTCCCTGTGTCCTGGCACTCAGTCTTTGCAGCCCTGGAGTTCACAGCTCTCACCCCTTTCCTTAAACACTCAAAACCAGTTAAATCACTCTGCTCCTGAACCTTTCAGGCTTCTGGAGATCACCATTAACATAAGCCATGCTGCTCCTGGTCCAAACAGCCCAAAAGCTGCTCAAAGATCTTCCAACCTCCACAAAAAATGCAACCAACTAAACATCCCCGCAGGGTACAAACCTCCCTTGCTTCCAGCTCTCCCCGTCCTGACACAGATTCCCCACTGGAGGCTGCAGAAAAGGTGACCAAAGGCTAACAACTCCAAATATTTTGAAAAGATGTGTTAAGGAACAAAGGTTAGCCAAAGGCGAATCTAAAAAGAGCTGAGTGAAGCTCTTGAAGAGTTAAAAATATCAATCTACCAGAGCTGGAATTACAACACCCATAGTCCATCAGCTACTTTTTCCCACATTTAGAGAAAAATCACACTTAATTATTTTTCAGGTTCTACTTCAATTTAGTTTTTAAGTGATAAATGGAATCTAAGCTCCTTCTTTTTAACACCTCAAGGATCAAAGAGAATAATAAGGAATTAAAAACATCTGAAACAAAATATGCTTTTTAGTTGAAGGTTTCTCCATCTTTTCATGCCTTTCAATTTTCAGCAGTTTATATCTCCTGTTCATGCAGTAGCAGCTTAAGTCACCCCATAAATTTATTGTTACCAAGACAACAAGAAGCAGTTTTAAGCAAAGTAATAAAGTGTTTTTCCGTAGCTTCTCTCGACAGTATTTCTTCTGCAGGGACGGGAATTAATCAACCATTCAGTAGGAAGGCAAGGCAGGTTTGATCCCAGAAGAAGGAGAGCAAAGTTGAGCCATCAATTATAACACAGACAACCTGGTTTCAAAAAACACATCCATCAGCTTTCAGGGAAATAAAAAAATCACAAATTGATTCTCCAGTAGTAGGCCCAAAGCTGCTCCTGTGCAAACTACTGGCAAAACCTCCACTACACATAAATTCCTAAATTTCAGCAGAAACAGCAGCACAGCTCTGAGCTGCCAGAGGAAGCACTGCTCCATCCCTGCTACCAAGCTACTCACTCAAAAAACTACTAAATCATCCTAGACGTGTTCCATCAGCTCCCCCAGAAAACCAAGCTGAAGCCACGCTTTTTAAAAAACAAACAAACAAACAAATCCCAGGATGCCAAAGTCTCTTGGACAAACTGGTTTGGTAACAACCTTCAAGTCCTGAATGAAGAAACCAGATCTGATGCCAAGAGGTTAAGTTTTCAAGATAGAGTCTAACCAGGGGAATAGCTGGAACTTAAACCTTGTTTATAGTAAATCATGTGGACACCAAACCTTAATGATTCACTGCTTCAGAGCTCTGGCCTTTAACAATCAAGACCAGCATAATCTGGCACAGAAGGATCACAAACCATTTGAGGTAACTATTAGTTAATTCTGCTTTTTTTGTAGTGTTTGCTGCCTACTGAATAAACAAACTATTGCAGTAAAATTACACTCGCTTGGGCTGGGTCAAAAGCGTTGCAATTCTACACAAGGCTGATTTTTAGAAGTGGCTTTAGGAAACCGGGAAAAGGACTTTCAGGTGTTTCTTGGGATAACTGCTGAGACAGGAAAACATCCTGGAGACAGGTTAGTGGGAAGGACTGTGCGACAGCTCCTAGCCTACTGCAGCAACTGTTTAATAAACATAAAAACCATCTAACTGTGAAATATGGATTTTTAAGCTTCAGTTCTGCACCTCAAATACCTCAATCCAAGCGAACTGGATATGGACTCCTAAGTGAGCCCCTATAAACCCCCAGCCCCTCAGTGCCTGTTACCTCTCACTGCTCAAATCGGTGTCGCTGAACCGAGGGCAAACCCCTCACAGTCTGGTTTAAAGCCTGGTTTGGGCTAGCTTTATGCTCTCCTCATTTGATTCAAAACCTAAACAGCAAACACGACTCATCCTGCCCCATTTCCATGCAGAGATAACCAGCACTGGAGTGACAGCATCCCAGGAGCTCCGGGATCACTCGGGGTAACGGCCGGGGTCGGTGTCGGTGCCGACACGCCTGGAGATCCTCCCTGCTCCAAAGGCAGCAGGAACAGGTTCTACACCTTGCCCATATCAACTTCATTCATATTCCACAAGGCAGTCAGCCCAAAATTGACCTCCAGAAAGCTCTGGGGTTTTTACACTGTTCACAGACAGCCACTGTGCTGCCTCTCCCCAAAAAAGGGACAGGACACGCTGGGGCCTGGGCTTGGTACAGCCCTGCCCTTCTGCACTCACTTTTCCTACTTTATTCTTCCAGGAGCAAAATTTCATTCTAGACTGAGTCTCTCAACATCAAAAATTAACGCAGGCTTGAGGTGGGACAAGGGAACGGATTCTTAATGAGTTTACGAGCACAAAATTATCTGTATCAGCCAGATATAATACTAACTAACAAGCAACCTATTTTATAAGTGTGTACTACAACAATTCACAGTGAAATTTGTTCCATATGACAATTTAGGTAGAGATCTCTCAGCCAGATTCCCAACTCCCACATCAGCAGCAGGCAATGGAGCACACATGCAGCTCCCAAATTTAGGGGAAGAGGTCAGAAGAGGAAGAAACATCCTTTAAACTCTAGTGACTGCTTTGATCAGTTTTCTATTAACCAGAAAAGGAGCCCAAAGTAAGCTGCTCCATTAGCAGATGCCTAAAACTAGGTGAGGTAAATCCCACCCCAAATACCAAAGCTAATGAACTGACAGGCATGAGTCATGTGCGAGATTTATTTCAAGAAGTTGCATTATGTTTACACAGTGATTAAAAAAATATATACAAACCTGTCTTTCTTCCCAAAACAAGATATATGGATCTTCATTCTATGCACAGGTCAGGCCTTCTTTCCTTAACCCTTGCTTCTACTCCTGTCAGTAATTTCTGAACTCACCTTTAGCCACACGTAAGAGAGGAAGAGTGCTCTCACATGAAGTATTCCTAAAATATTTAGGGAAACGGGATGGATTGAGGAGGAAAAACTCATAATCTGGATGTAAATGTGAACTTTACCATCCACTCCATTTGCCTCCTGAATCACCTACATCTATCTGCTGCTTGCCCCCAACTCTTCCCCAATGCTGCCTAAAGGCACCAAAGGGAAGAGAAATTTACGGGGCACGAGGAAAACCACGGATGGGGGGAATATTGTCACTGGAGAGCAGCGTTACCTCGGGGCCTGTCTGTGGGAACACAGGGCACAGATCTCCAAGAAAGCTGCCTCCATCAGACCCGTTGCTCAGGGAACAACTTGTTTGCTTATGCAACTCTCGTACGTGCATTTCCCCCCCAGCCAGGCCGGTGCCGGCCCCGCGTTGTTTTCCATCCCCACCGTGGTGCTCCGTGACCTCACGATTCCCAGAAAACAGAGTCAAGCACCCAGAAAATAGAATCAAACACCCCAGCAGATGAAAACCTTTCAAATTAGGGACCTGATGGTCCGAATTGTCTGTAAAATACTTTCATAAAGTATTTGCACCGTAAAAATTATATGGAAATGTTCCAGCCCAGGCTTTGCTTTGCTGTCTTGTGCCCCTGTTCCTCCATCCGTGAACTCAAGAGTACATTTTCCTACCATGCTGTAACACAGCAAAGATTAAGGAGTTTAGGATATAAACACGCTTGCACCCCAAAAAGCAAATATGATTTAAATAAATAACCAAATCACAGGCTTTGCTGTAGCAGTAATAATAGTGTTTTCAAATTAGCAACTGCTGGACTCCAGTGGCACACGTATTTATTTATTATTAGTGCTATATGCCAACTGCCTTTCCCATCTCTGTCGGAGGCGGGCAGGTTTGCCCACAGCAGCTGGGACTGACCCACCCAAGGTAACACAGTGTCACCAGCCTCTCCTAAGGTTTCAAACGTAAAAATACGTATGAGGGAAGAAACTGGGTTATTTTTTAAATATGTGACTTATCCTATTGCTGGAAAAAGAGGCTGTCTTGCAGGAACATCCTGCTTTATTCCCCGAATCCCGTACATATCCCAATAATGTCCGTCACTGTATTGTCCATACGTAAACTGATTCTCTTGCTCTCGCTTTTTCAGATGGGAAAGCCAACAGGCAGATTGTCTGTGGGAGATATGATCCACAGATCCAGTTAGCTGTCTTTAAATAAATATTTTCCTTTTGTCAAAAAAATTTGTAAGAATCGCCCAAAATTAAAGAACCTCTCATTAAAAGGATTTCCTGAGCAAGTTTATTTAACATAACCCATCAAAACAGCTCGTAAGGCTTAACCTCAAGCCAGCCGTGGGTTTAACAAGCTTGTGACCTCCAACACAACATCTTTATACCCCTGTCTTGTATTTTACAAGCCCCTGTGTACACACAGAGCCTCCCCCAGGAGCTCTCCCATCTTTATACCTGTGGATTTGGCGCACTACCTAAAAGTGGTTAAAAACAAAACCTCCGTGTCTGGCCACACTAAACCCTCCTGAAACCGGAGCCGGTTCTGAGGCAGCCGAGGAGCGGCGGGGGCAGAGGGCTGGAGAGGGCACCTGGGAGGAGACCCGGGGAAGGGACCCGGGGAAGGGACCCGGGGAAGGCACCGGGGGAAGGAACCCGGGGAGGGGAACCAGGAAAGAACCCGGGAAAGGGACCTGGCAAAGGGACCTGGGAAAGAATCGGGGAAGGGACCGGGGAGTGGATCGCGGGAGGGGACCCAGGGAAGGGGCCGGAGAGGGGTCCGAGAAAGGGACCGGGGAGGGGACCGAGGAAGAGACCCTGGGAGGGCCCGGGGAGGGGACTGGGCAGGGGACCCGGGGTGGAACCGGGACGCGGGAAGGGACCGGGGAAGGGTCCATGGAAGGGTCCCTGGAAGGACCCGAGGAGGGGAACCGGAGAGGGGCCCGTGCCCTTCCCCGCGCCTGCCCCGGGCGCGGCCCCCGCTGA
>VZTE01004262.1:406598-437825 GCA_013397775.1 Eulacestoma nigropectus | reverse complement strand
GGGCGCGGGGGCCGGGCCCGGCCGAGCATCGCCGGCGGAGCCCCCGCGGAGCCCCTTTATAGCGCCGGGCCCCTCCCTGCCCGCGGTGTCGGCCCCGGCCCGGCGGCCCCTTCCAGCGCAGGCCGGGCTGGCGGCGGCGCCCCGGCCAGTAAACAAGGGGCTGCCCCCGTCAGCTGGGAGCCGAGCGGGGCGGCCGCAAGAGGCGGCGCGGAGCGCGGCACGGGACGGGACGGGCCGGGCCGGGGGAGGAGCAGCGGCAGCGACGGCGGCAGCATCCATCCACCCATCATCTATCCACCCCTCCATCCATCCACCCATCATCCATCCATCCACCCATCATCTATCCACCCCTCCATCCATCCACCCATCATCCATCCATCCATCATTCCTCCACACATCATCCAACCATCCTTCTGTCCACCCATCCTTCTATCCGTTCGTCCATCCACCCACCCATCCAGGCCGCCTGTGAGCCCTGCTGGCGCTGCCCAAGGAGCCGCTGTGGCCTCAGTAGCGTTCAGCGAGTAAAACGCAGGAGTTCAGCAGCCTCACCTCGCCGTGGGTTCAAATGGCAAGAGAGTTGGGTTAGGTTAGAGATTAGGGAAAAGATTTTTACTGAGAGGATGGTGAGGCCCTGGCACAGGTTGCCCTGAGCAGCTGTTGCTGTCCCATCCCTGGAAGTGCCCAAGGCCAGGCTGGACGGGGCTTGGAGCACCCTGGGATAGTGGAAGGTGTCCCTGCCATGGCAGGGGGTAGAATGAGATGGTCCCCAAGGGTCCCTTCCAACCCAAACCATTCTGGGATTCTGTCCCACTGTCCCCGGTGCTGACAGCCCAGGCTGAGAGCGGGGCTGCTACCCTGGCTGTGCCCGTGTCCCTCCTCCTCCTCCTCCTCCTCTCGGAAAGCATGAATTGCCCCAGAGCTGAACAGAGCTTGGGATGAGGACACCGTCTACCATTGCCACTGCTTTCAGTATCACAGAACCCAAAGAGCCACTGCAGGTTTCTGGTTCTTTTTCCAGTGGGATTCACCATTTGGTGCCTTTTTTAATCATCTCTGAGCTGCACTCATGCTAAGCCATGACAGTACGTTTCCTGGCAACTTCCAGTAATTTTATCTGGCTCTTGCTTTCAGCCATTTCTGCGAGACAAATGAGTTATAAACTGCTGGAATAAAGCCTTTTTTAATTCAAAAATGCTTGGCAAATAGACATTCTTTAAAATTTTTATCCCACCATCTTTAGCTTACAACAGATCTCTCACTTCGGCATGACATTAAAGGCCTCTGGGAAGGCCAGTGGTGACCACCAGGTCGCTGTGCCTCAGTCCCTTTGTCTGGACACTGAATTGCACTATGAGTTTACCCTATTTAAAATACTTTGCGTTGCTTTTCCAGGTAAAGAATCACTGCAGTTGTCCCAGGGACATGACAGTGTGAATGAGGGGAGGACTGGTTAGTGAAATCATGGCTCTGTTGGTGTGATTTAGTCCTTGATGTTGTTTGAGGTTTCCCTGTTGGACAGGGTAAGGCTGGCGGCCTGATTCAACCAGCATAAGCAGGATTAGCTGGGATGGTACCTGTGCAACAATAACTACATCTTGGCATTTGCAGACTATTTAAATGCTGAGATGAAAGGCTCTGCTTAAGTGGGGATGCTTTCTCTGTCATCAGCACAGCAGATGTGTGTCTGCACAGCACAGGAGCTGTTGATTCAGCCCATGGTGTGTCAGAACCACCATCAGGGGAAAGCATTTCCCTCATTTCTGTCCTTTTTTCCCAAATCCACACTGCTGCCCTTGAGCTGACAAATGCAGAGAGACTCGGAACCCCACTCATTCCAGAATACTTCAGGAAGTAAGGGCAGTTAAGGAATGGAAATAAACAACAAAAGTATGTGTTCTCTGCTTGCAAATTAACCTGCTTTATGACTGTAGACTTTGCATAAAACAGACAGAGCCAAACATCACCTGGGCTATGTGGAATTTATACTGTGACTGTAACAGCAACCTGCTCTTGCTTACTCATTTATGTTCTCATTGCCTTTCATGTAATAATGATATCAGCTTACACATTGGCACATGAGGATTAAAGGCTACAGATTTATCATCTTTCCTTAAAATACTATTTTTAGTTTCTAATTACTGATTAAGAACATCAGGGTGCAACCTTTCCAGCATCTTTCCCATACATTCACTGCTACATATTCATCACGCTACAGTGCACTTGGTTTGCAATCAGATAAACCAACAGGAGCAATGTGGGCGCTAAGAAACTAAGCCAACACCTGCTTACTCTTTTTTTTTTTTCTAATAGCTGCAATGCAGGCTCTTCTTTAATTCCTGATTCAAGAAGTTAGTAAAATCACCAGTTCGATATATTAAATATTGGCAACAGTCACATTTCTTTCTCTCCTTTACAGGTGTTTTATGGTTTAGTTAAAATAACTTGGAAATAAGCAGGGATAAGTGTCTGCTATGAACTGTGACAATCACAAACCATGGGGGTTCAGATCTGAATCCTCCTAAGAAAAAAAGTACAGAGAGACTTGCAATAGAGTGTATCCATCTATTTGACCCTACAAAGACTTATTTATTTTGGTTTGATCCATTCCTTACTTAAATCATAGAATGGTTTAGGTTGGAAGAGGCCTTAGAGACCATCCCATTCCACCCCCTGCCACAGGCAGGGACACCTTCCACTATCCCAGGCTGCTCCAAGCCCCATCCAACCTGGCCTTGGACACTTCCAGGGATTCAGGGGCAGCCACACCTGCTCTGGGCAACCTGTGCCAGGGCCTCCCCACCCTCACAGGGAGAAATTCCTTCCCAGTATCCCATTTAGCCCTGCCCTCTGGCAATGGGAAGCCATTCCCTGTGTCCTGTCCCTCCAGGGCCTTGTCCCAAGTCCTACTGCTCTGTCCTACAGATGCCTCCACATCAAACCAACCTAAGTGTGCCAGCTTCCCAACAGATCCCTCCTCCAGACCAATGCTGCTCAGAACTGAAGTCCTTGGAAGCCCATCCCTGGAGCAGGAACCACGTTTGCACAAACAGGTAGGGACAGTGACTTTGTATAGCAGCTTGAATGTTGCAGCAGTGACATCCTTGTACTGACACAAGCGCACACAGAGAGAGAACCCAGCTCAGCTCCCAACCACCAACACATGGAGCTTGCTGAAAGATTCACACCTTGAAACCCAAATATATCTTTCTCTCTATACACTGGAACATGTGGGTGGGTGTCTTTAGCCATACAAATTAAAGTTCCTCGCTAATTAACCAGCCTGGGAGTAGTCAAGGAACACAAACTTTGTGCCCAAAAGGAGCTTTGGAGCTTTTGACTCACCAAGAAGGTTCATTGGTACCAATTCTGTTTTAAGAACTAAATTGCTTGAAAACCAGTTCAGGAGCCAAAGCCACAGAGCAGCCTGCAGGCTGAGCTGAGGTCAGAATTCCCACTCTGTGCTCCACCAGTTCACTGTGGCCTCTTAACAACAGGTTGCAACTGCCTGGGTCGAGTGTTACCCCATGGCTCGGGTTGCTCTGTTTTCATTGATTTGCCAGGCACTCTTTCCTGCTTACACATTTCTCACCAGGCAATTTGCACGTTATGCAGCCTCCTGCCTTTTGAAGATGCAGCAGAGCTGCTGCTGAAGCCAACAACAGCCAAGTCTCTGCATCACTGGCAGGATGTTGCTGCGAAGGTTTACGGGATTGACTTCTCAGTGACTAAACCTAAAGCTGAGAGTGCAGGAGAGACGACCTTGGAAAATTATCTCATCCTGTTTAGAGTCACACAGAACCATTTGCCAAATCTCTTAATATAAAATATTTCACGTCATGGATTGACAGAGTTTCCTTTCTTACCCTTCCTTCCGTCCACACCAAATCCGATAAGTGACTTTTCTCAGTGAGAAGGCTCAGAGGATAGAGATCCGGTCACTTTATGTGCTAAGGACAGAAGTCTCAGCTTTTTACTGTTGAAACAGGAAACACTGTCAGATCCTTCTGGAGAATTCTATTGTTACATGAGCAAATACAAATTTTGGCCAGGGTGAAAATGGCAGAGGGCATCTCTCCGCTACATGCAGGTCAAAGACCCTAGAGATGAAGGATGCAAATTCCAGCTCTTCATGGCCAACTGCAGCACTGCCTCATTTTAGCTTTTTTGTCCAGTTTCTGGTTTTGTGCAGTTTGAGCTTTGGATGTCACAGAGGCGGACGCAATATTCGACTTACTTTCAATTCCTTGTCAGAATACTTTTGTTCTAACTCAGCATCAAAGTTTCCAACTTGAAAGAACCAAAGTACTGTCAGCGTTCCCAACCTGGGTCTAGCGAGCCGGGCCCAGATGTCAGACAGCCAGACAGATGTGGCCTTCAGCCCCTCCAAGCCTCCTCACCCTCCATCCTCCATCCTTCTCTACAGCTTCTGCTGCTCATTTCAGCCAGCCCCAGATGTGTTTTGCACAAGCTGCTGCCAGGCACCCTGTTCTCCATCAGCTACCACGTGCAGGGCAGCGGCCGCAGCCGCGTCACTGTCCCCAGCATGGCCACGCCGGCTTCCAGCCCAGCCACCGGCTACACCAGTTCTGATCCACAGCGCACCCCCAGCCCCTCCTTCTTTGGTTATTTCCTGACACTAATGCCTGTTTTTGTTGATCCAGAGTCTAATTTGGGGGGAGCGCTGGCACTCTGGGCAGCACCAGGGGTTCACAAACCCCAGCTCTGTGCTCGGCGCTGCTCAGGGTTTGCGTTTTGGATGAGCCAGAACTCCCAGTTCCCGTTTGATAACCGGTTTGTTCTGTCGCTGGGAGACACGCCCTCCCTCTGTAAATGTTACAAATCAGGCGTATCTGATCCATTATTCACTAACTGCTGCTGCTTCCCACTTCCAGCCCCTATTAGAGGGAGCGCTCATGCCAGAAATGTCACGGTGGCATCATGTGACAGGTGGTATTGATTTAGCGTCGTTGGTGTTTAATGTCACTCTCGTTCAGTGGGACACGGCGAGTGCACACGGATTCCCAGCAGTGGGGCAGGTCAGGACAGGAGCTCCCAGCCAGCCCCATGCCGGGCGCTGGGACTTCGGAATTACTTCGGGAATTCTGCTGCAGACCACGACGTTTGAGTATCTGCTCCGAGCTGCTACAGCACTGTCACTACAGTTTTTATGATTCATAGAATCACAGAATGGTTTGGGTTGGAAGGATCTTAAAAGGTCATCCCATTCCACCCCCTGCCACAGGTGCTCCACCATCCCAGGGTGCTCCAAGCCCCATCCAACCCGGCCTGGGACACTTTCAGGGATCCAGAGGCAGCCACAGCTTCTCTGGACACTCTGTGCCAGGGCCTCACCACCTTCACAGGGAGGAATTTCTTTCATAGAAGAGTCTAGATTGCAACTACAAATCCTAAGACTTGATTCTGAGGTTCATGGCAGGTTTACAGCAGACAGTGAGAAGGGAGGTGACGCTTGGTGTCACACAGGGAACAGCCGGGAGCAGAGCCTTGCTCTGCCCACTCCCTCCTTTTCACTCTTTACAGGATATTTCCTTTTGGCAGAATTGCTGCCAGTTTGGGGAAGCTGCTCACAGCCTCTCAAGTCTGATGCACAAAGTGCAAAAAAAAGCCAAGGGAACACGTGCCCAAAACCTGAGACTGCCCAGCCACAAGAGCCATAGTATCCAGTGTTCTGCTCCTGCCACTCTGCACCCTCACCAACAGCCTGTAAACAATCCTTCCAGCACATCCCATCTGGCTGTGATGAAGACACTGCTTAAACACTGAGCATTTTAACACACAGAGTCTCTGCCACCAATGGTGTTTGCCAGAAAAGCTTAGACTGACCCAGAGTCACTGCTGCTGCAGAATCGGTGCATCCACTGGCCTGACATGACCCAAGCCTCCAAAAGATTTTTGGTTTATTTTTCCTTGCTGTCTCAAAGTAGGTAGTCTGCCAAGAAGCCAAGCAAGGCCCAGCCCTGTGCCTGATAAACATCTCCCCATCTGGATTTCCCAAGCTTTTGGGAAAGTTAAGCAACTCTCACAGAAGGCAATTTCTATACCTAACATTATTCTGTGGAGAGCTGCACATCGGAGCCCTGTGCCACGAAATGGAGCTGAGGGCTGGAGCAGCAGAGCATCCACCACCCCCCACAGGTTAGTCAAAAATAAAAACTGTCATTCATCTGGGAAATGTCACAAAGCCCTGAGTCATTGTTTATTCTAAACAGCACCGGCTCCCATCTTCAAAGTGGTGTTGAATGACTGCAATTGCTAAATGATCTCGAGAAAAGCAAAGACAACAACTCAGCCTTTGTGTGCAGGGGTTGTTGGTTGCTGAGGCAGGGGATCCGTTGGGTTGGGGGAGGACGGAACATTCTTCCACCTGGGAGAGAACTCCAGGAAGCAGAGGCTCAGTGCTCAACGGCCACTGGAGATAACAAAAGGTGTTACAGGGTTCAATCCTTGCCGTTCACCCAAAGTAACAAACACCCACAGAATGTCAATATTCAAAAGTTAAGTGGTTTCTGAACTCACTCCGTGCAGGCTTCTTTATAAATCAACTGCTGTGAATTGGAGGGGTGGATGTTTTCTTGGAGACAAACTATCACTAGCAGTTCCCTTTCATGTCTTTCCAATTGAAAATTTCCTAATCTATAAGTGCCAAAAAGTTATAGGCAACTCATTTTGCTGATAGCAAAGTTCAGTTTTAAACTTGTCTGCAATGATGCACCAAATCTTTTGCAACCTAGGAAAAAATAATTTATTTCAAGTAATAAAGAGCAAAATGTTATGGACAATGAAGCATTAATGTTGCATCTCAAAATCTCACACACAAAAACCATTCCAGCACCACATTCAGCCTCTAAGAGAAGAGCTCGGCACTGAAATGCCTCCAGGGAAAGTAGTAAACAATTAGAATTGAAAAATAATTTGGTGACACAGCATTGACTAATGAAGCACAGTGAAATGTCAAACATTACATACAGCTGAAGAAAAACAACTGGGAAAAGTAGAAATGTCCATAAATTGATTGCTACAACTATAAATTTCTAAAAAGTTCAAGGTAAGTACCAAGTTTGAACAGGAGCGTATCACAGATATCTGAGTAGCTGGAATTAAAAGCTGTACCTCATAATATAATTATTCATTTGATAATCCATAAGTGAGCGGCATACTAAATTGCAAACATCCTGTTAAATGAACCAAAATACTTTGTGTAAAAGATGTTAGCTGTCTTCATTACCAGAGATGGGTTTGTACAGAAGAGAGAACAGCTCTGACACAGAACCTGGTGCTTTGGGATGTGTTCAAAGCAAAGCAGGATTTTCCTAAGAACTCAGTTGTGACAAACAGCTCTTCCCCCACCTTCCTCTGGCCCATGGGTGCTGGGGTCAGAAGCCAGGCCTGGCGCACCCCATGGTTTGGTTCCAAACCAAAGCACAGCCGGGGTCACCTGCTGTCCCTCACACCTGAACACTGTCACTTTACAGAGTACAGCTCCACGAACACCAGCAGAGATGCTGAAACCAGAAGGGTTTGCTTTCAGCTTATCACAAGCACCTACAAAGACTCTTAGGCTGTCACACAAACCCTGCTTTACAGAAGTCTCCAGGCTTTTCTAGCAGCAGCAGTGTTTTAAAAATATTAGTTTATTTTTTCTCTGTTTTATTTTAGTGAACTCTTAAGACAATGCTTAACAGAAATTATTTGCTCAAAAAGAAAGGCTGAATACTTTTAAAATTATTATTTCCATCTTGAAGACACTACCTTCCTTTACCCTCATCTTACAGTGCAAACATGTTTGCACAGGTGAGGTCTGTGCCACCTGCAGCACTGTGTGTACAGTTCTAAGGTGGCAGGGTCACAGTGTTTCCTTCATGCAACGGCATCAACACAACAAAGAAGTGAGAATATTTGCACATAAAAAAGGAAAACAAACATTGGACAGAAAGCAACTCCAGTCCTGTAATAAGTCTAAACTGGAGAAGATGATAAAGTCCGACGTCCCAAATACTCATCTGGGAAAAAGGTGAGCCTGAGAAGAGTTTTACCTGTTGATACTCTGAATCTGAGCCAGGCAAGCACCTGAACAGCAGAATTCTCTTCCTACACCTGCAGCTGTGTATGTAGAGAGCTGAAATTAAATATCCTGTTGGCAGCAAGCTCCTAGGTCAGTACAAAAAAGCTGTAAAGACGGAAAGAGTGTAAGACTTCAACTGTTATTTAAATTTGTATTGACTCAACGCCTTTTAGGAGTCATAACATTTGTCACAACCACATTAAAAATGACTGTATTTATCCACTAAAGAACTTGTTAGCAGCTCAGTGTTAATTCTCATTGTTACCTCAGTTTTCCCCTCAAGAGGCAACAGTAGTCACCAAGTAAACAAGTATCCAAGTGTGGAAAGCCTTCCTCAGGAAAACCCTCCACTGCCTGCTCAAGGAGGAGATGCAAGGTAGGCCTTGAACAGCCTCTGCAACAGTCCTCACACCAGCTGAGCTTTCCCTCTGCACTGCAGGCAGCTTTAAATAAAATGAAACAGAATCATTTCAGTTTGGGGAAAATCCTGATGAAGAGAATCATGCTGATGAATATAAAACAAACTACAATTAACATTATCCACAGCAGCCAGTCGACGGATTTCTTGGCGTGCTGTTCCAGGCGGTCGGACTCGTCCTTGAGCTTCTCAAAGTTCTGGTCTGCCATCCTGAGGGAGTGTGACAGTGTCTGCGGAGCAAAGAGAGCAAACAGTGTCAGGCTCAGAGCTGCCAGTTCTGGCAGCTTCCTCCAATGGAGTAAAGATTCAACTGCAGAGGTGTTGCCCCTAGTCTCCCCAGCCCAATTCCACCTGGAATCGAGCTACAGGATTTCACACATCAGCACTTGAACCTTGTGGGTTGCCAAACTGAGGGGTCACAGCTCAACATGCGCTACCTGGTTGTCCTGTTTGATCACGTTCTGAGCAGCCAGAGTGTTATTTTTGAGGCTTCGAGCCAAGCTGAGCATTTCCTCAGCCAGCTTCTCCTGCACGTCCTGGTGGTGCTGCAGCACAGCATCCAGCTCCACTGCTGACTGCTTCTCGTCTGATGTGAGGCCTCTGCAAGAGCACAAGGAAAAAAAGGGATTTACACTTCCTTGTGGGTCAATCTCACTGGTTTTCCCCAGGTTTTACATCTCTAACAAGGTACATTAAGTCAGCTGAAGCCATTTTATTTTGGTTTCTACCAGCAGACACTTCACCCAGTTTAAAGCATATCTGGGATTTAAAGGTCATTGCGAAAACAGTTCCCAAAACACTGAGCACTGGAATGAGAAATTTTGACTTACTTTCGCTTCCTTATGCTCAACTCCACAGAATCTGGAAAAAAAAAATTGTGTTTAGCATGTTATAAATTCCCATGCAATCATAGGCTGAAAAAACAAGTCTCCTGTAAGGGATTTTTAGATATTCAAATCCTACTTAGCCTCTACCCCAAGGAATATGGGTGTCAAATGCCTACCTGCTTTCTGCAGGGAAAAGAGGACACCCAACATCAAAAGAGGGGAAAAACCCCAGCTGAATCATATCCCTGAGGGCAGAGTTTCAGCTCATGTGTCTCGGTGTTCTTTCAGGACACGTTAGATTGGCCCAGCTCCAGCTGATCTAACGGTAGCCATGGAAACCTCAAATTAATTCCTCCCAGTTCCCTACGTGAATAACATGGCTGTGTATTCCAAAGGAACTGAACAACACCTACTCAAAGCACCCAGAATCACATGATCTGCTCAGAACAGAAGGGAACAGGAGCAACAATAAATTGTCCCTGCTAATTCTGTAATTAGAATGTCTGTTTCTGCATGAATGCTACAAAAAGAGGTTCCTGCAAGTCCCTGCCACCATTGATAACAACGCTTCTGCTTTCATCTGTCAGGGTTTTTGGTCTAGTTTGTTTTTAAAATCTGCTGTCTTGAAAAGAAGTGAACCTAAATTAATTAGTAAAACTAAATTAGAAGTACACTTTGGGAAATCTTGAACACCTGACCTCCCTCTTCCCCTTCCTGTAAGACTCAGGTTGACTACAGTCAGAGGAAACAACAGATCAAACTTACCATCAGTAGCCAGGGGATCCTGGGAGGAGAAAGAGAACCAAACCAGCAGATTACAAAGGGTCAGCGATAAAGGACAGTCCTGCAGGCCTGGCAGAGTGCCAGTGCCCAGGATTCAGAGATAAAGAGGTGACTCCCCACCCAGCCTGGGACACTTCTCAAACACAGCCACCCAAGGCAGCTGGACACAACAAGGACAATCTGTAAAGCGTCAGCGAAGCAGCAGCAGCACTGAACATACTGTGCCAAGCAGCTCACTCCTCATCTGGCCCGTGCACCGCGCCTTGGTCTGCAGATGGACGGTTTTGGTTGCCGGGGTTCTCTCCTTGGCTGTCGTAGGGGTGCGCCCAGGGGCCAGGAACTGGTTTGCCAGAGCCTTTTCCATTGATGAAGACTGGGAATGGGAAGAAGGAATGAACAGTCATGGCTATCACATTCTGCAGTGTGAGGCACCTGGGGTGTGACCCACAAGGATGGGGATACAATCCCACAGCTGCTTCCCAACAGTGAACTCAGCCTGAACAGCAGCACTGACTGCACCCCACTGAATAAAACCCATCTCATTGGCATTTCACAGCTCTCCAGGTGCACCCGGGACCATCCAAGAGAGGTGTCAGGCCTGAGGGACAGTACCTGCCCTTGCATCTCACAGCAAAGGAGTGAGAAAGATGTAGGCAAAAGCGTACTTTGATTTTGTAAAGAAGTTTCATACAACACCTCCTTTTAACAAAATATGAACCCAATATATTTATTCAAGCTTTCACAAGGACTGCCTAGTAAGATTTTAACAACTATTATTTTGAGATGCAAGATAAAAGTAAACATAGGAACCAGGCAATAGGTGAATATAAACACAGACTACTGAAGTCTTTTCAAGCTGAACTAGTAGATCTTACCAATTTTTCAGCTTCTAGGAGTCCCTTTAGGAAGTCCACTTTGCGAGAGTATTCATTCAGCAGTTCGGGGGCTGGCTTGCTATTGGAATTAAAAAACAGTAAGATGAAAGCCAAAAGTCACCAGCATTTTCTACTGTTCTACTTTCCAAACAAAATTTTTTTAAAAACCCCACATGGTTCTTCAAAAAAGCAGAAATAGCCTCAGGTTGGGAATACACTTGCAACCATCTGCAAATCACCTTTTCCAAGTCAGGGAGGGCTCGGGGCACAGGTATTTCCACAGGGAAGCATATGCACTACCACAGTGTTTGTGGGCTACGGCTTACATGTAAGGTATTATCGAATCACAGTGTCATTAACGTTGGAAAAGACCTCCAAGATCATCAAGTCCAATCTTTGACGGAATCCCCCCATTTCCGCTAAACCATATCGCAAAGTGCCACATCTGCTCTCTTTCTGAACACTTCCAGGGATGGTGACTCCACCACTTCCCTGGGCAGCCCGTTCCAATGCTTAACCACTCTTTCAGTGAATTAATTTTTCCTGGTATTCAACCTAAACCTCCCCTGTCACAACTTGAAGCCGTTTCCCCTGAAGTACAAACCCCCAGCGGGCACCCAGGGGCTCAGAGCGCTCACCTGGACTGCTTCTTCAGCTCCCGGAGCATGTCCTCCAGAGCAGCCACATACTGAGGGCAAAAACAAGACTTTAAGCGACAGCATTAAGGAGAAATACTCTGTCTGGCAAAGGCTGTGGGTTTAACACCACAGCGCTCCCCGTCCCGGTTACTGAGGGGCCGGACGCGGTGCTGCGGCGCAGAGGGGCGGGATGGGCGCGGCGGCCTCACCTTCTCCAGCCGCCACTCCTCGGGGTCCCGCCGCTCCGCCGCCAGCGCCTCGCACCGGCTCAGGAGCCGCACCAGGTTCAGCTCCAGCCGCGTCGCGGCCATGGCGGCACCGGAACTCGCCTCAGCGCTGCGCGCCATCTTGGGGCGGGGCGCGGGGAGGGGCGAGAAGCGCCGGGCGGGCCGTGACAGCCCCGGTTTATTTAAAGTGAAAAAAACACCCCAAAGCCAACCCCCGCACACGGGCACAGAGGCGGCTGCGGCTCGGGGCCGCTGGGGCAGCGCTGTGGCGGCTACTGTGGCCGAGCTGAGCTTCTCCCTCACTCCAACACGGCGCAGCGCCGTGAGGGGCCGGGGCACGGCCGCGGCTTCAAGGCGCTGATGGGGGATCGCACCTCGCCCTCAGGTGTGTCCCCGCACAGAGGTGAGGCGGCTCCGCACAGCACACCCAGCACGGGAGCTCCGGCTTTGCTCCAATAGCACCAAAATCCTCCCGCGTGACACCACAGCCTCGTTAGTGCTTCCCCTTTCTGCGCCCTTTATCAGTACTTCATAAAAACAGTAACCCGGGTAAAGGCTTCCTTCGGAATAAATTGCTTGTTAGCTAGACAGACATGGATAAACTACCACATGTATTTTTTAAAAGTGCAATGTTTTAATAAACGTTTTTATACATATTGGTCTCAGTTAAGGCTATTACCACATTAACAGTTCTGTAAACCATAGAGAAAATTGTCATAAAATCATACAAAAAATTAAGGCAACACACATTGACCTAAACTCACTGTTGGTCCCATGAAAGTCCATTGTAAGGCAAATGGAAAAGGCACGGCAGCGGAATGGGGGGACTTGTTTCCTGTACACTCAACCCATGTATTTTATTCAACATTAAGTTTTACTTTCTTTGCAAGGTTTTAATTTAAACTGGAGAATATTTGCTTTAAACAACCTTGCTTAACCCTTACAGTACTGTACATTTCCAGGCTGCCTTCCCTGCAGCCACTTAAAAGACCATGAACAAGTTCACAGCCTTCAAAGGGTTAAAGCCAAAGCTGTGGTCAACTTCAAAAAGAGTCCAGAGAGCTGAAGAATTTCACTTCTCCGCACAGGGAATGTGAGAGTAAGGGTCCGAGAACCTGCGTTTGAGTTTTGCTGTTGGTTCGTATTCATCCACGAGTTCCTGAGCGTGGGCCAGTGCAGACCCTTGTGCAATGTACACCGAGTGGATGCTGTCAGTCCGCCTTGCTGGCTGCTCCCTCCGTTGCACCATCTGAGGCTCTTTCTTAGCGAAAAACTCATCCTGGGATTCTGTACATTTGAACATCCCGGGAGGAAGTTTTATGTTTGCTGTTGGCATCACTGGAGTTCGACGGGGCACTTTTATCTTGGACAGTGTTAAGGAGTATCTGCGCCTTGAAGCCAGGGATGCAGAGTAAGAATTTGAAGAGGTTTGCGGGAGAGAAGGCACTTTGCAAATGTCTTTGGCAGGCACGCTGGAGCTCTGAGCACGGCAGTGTAATCCAATAATTGCTTTAAAGAAACAAGATACTTAGAGACTGATAGCAGGCCTAAAATGTAACTCGATACGAGCCACTGTGACCAGATAATGTTTGGTCACCTGGCTGTATGTACTGAAAGATGTAGAATAAAAAAAAGCACATACTACCTTAATACTGACCTTCGGTATCCATCCGGCCTGCTTTGTCCTCCAGCAGGCTCTCTGTGCTCGCAGAGGTCTCCGAGTCCATGTTTTCCTCGTCGGAGCCTCGCTGGTCAAGCTCAGGTAAGCGGTAAGTGATGTCCTCCCTGCATCAAACACAGGCTGCAGCACTCAGCTGGGACAGCACCTCTGGCACAAGCAACTTTATGCAGCTCATGTTCAGAGGTAAAGCATGTAGTCATTAAATATTAATGCTCATCGTATTTTCTCTCAGCTAGTGCTTTGTATTTTCCTTTTCCCCCTCATAAAGGCCTACAGAACAGAATTAGATCCTTTTGGACAAAAGGTATCTTGCTTTACTACCTGTGTTGCCTCCAGGTGCAAAGGGCATGGCCTACCCAGGTAAAGGAGGACTTACTTTTCTTCTTTTATTGACTGTATGCGATCGATAAGAATCTCCTTCTCCCGGTTATTGGCTTCAGAAACGTCCTCCTCTTCATGCACCGAGTCCAGCTCTGAGGTGCCACTGTCATTTCCTTTGACCTGAGAGCTTTTACTCTGCAAGACAGATTCACATGTAACACTCGTCAGTCACAAGCGGTTACACCAGTCTGCAAGTTTCAGAGTGGAAGACAAATGAATAGGTGAAAGGAGAGGTTGATGGAATTGATGAAGAGCTGTTAGTTATCCATACAAATATTTCAAAAAGTAAGAGAAAATTTCCTATTCATCTGATTTCCAAGATTTTATTACCTTTTTTGATCTGTCAGGCTCAGCTTAGTTTTAGTAGTCACTTAATGAGTAATATTATTACATCCAATGTAAGTTACACACAGTATCTATAAAATACCAGGTGATGAGAGAACAGGCAAGCAGCCCTGCATGCAGTCTGGGGAGGAAGTTGCACCAGTACATGCAGTCTTGATTGTCCAAAAGAGTGTTTAAAACTGAGTTACAACCCGTGTAAGTATTTTAGTCATGCAATAGTACCATAAGAAAAACTCATGCACTGGAGCCAGGCAGTTGTACATACCAGCTTCCCCTCGTAAGGGGAAGAGAACCCAAGTTTTATAGGCCAGAGCTAGAGAGAGATGGAGACCAAGTTCACTATATGCAGCCTCTGATCACACACAGTTTGGTTTGTATTAATCAGTACAACAAAAACAAATAATAACTGTATTTGCCCTCGTAGAACACAGCATATTTTTGCACACCAGCCATGTCTGGAGTGAAGGAACTCCTTTGCCATGTCAGAGACTCTTAGTTCCACTGACAGAATTATATGGGAATAGACTTTGACCAGTACAAAAGCAGATTCTCACCCCTGCACCCTTCATTTATCAGAACTTTGGTGCAGCTGTATAGTTAGCTCCTACCTACAGCTTTGGGCAGTTTGGTCCAATTGATTTTTGACTTACTGAACGGATGGACAGGATAAGTAGCACTCCCTCCCCAAGAAGTTGGTGTTTTATTTCAACACTTACCGTGTTCTGCCGAAGCAACGAGAGCCGTCGGACAGCGAAGCTCTCTGCTGCTTCCAGCTGATTGATTTCTTCCATTTTTATCTTGTACTTCCTTATCTGCTCCTTTATGAGCATTTCTACACACCTGTGAGAAAGACAACAGTTTATTGAGCTGCCTCATACCACAGAAGTTCTGAAATAACCATGGTGGGATGAGGTGCTACTCCTGGCCTGGGGGTGTTTGTCACACACGTGTGGCTGGAGAGTGACCACAGCGTCCCAGCCCATCCCTCACAGGCAGCACTGCACGGTAACGGGGTGAAGAGTCCAACACAGCAGGCACAACAGGACAGGTAATGGTGACAGCTAATGGCACATGTTCCTCCTGGGATAACCAGAGCCTCCCATGCTGGCTGTACACAGTGGTGAGCAGACAGACACTACCATGGCTGCCAACAGCTCCTGCTGCTTCTACCTGTTGTCCCTGTGCTGGCACAGGCTGGCAGAGACACAACGAGCCTGCAACTGCTGTTCTCCACCGCTATGGCCCCAGGGGTCAGTAAGAAGTTACAAAAAGCTGTCATTTTTCAAACTCTGTTTTCATTGGAGGCAGAGGCAAGGCCAGCCATGCATTGAGGATGGTGAGGGGGCTCTCACAGCCAGAGTTGCTGGAGGGTGAGGAGAACAGAAAGGGTCAAGGACAGAACCTTCTTCAATTCAAAGAACAATGCAGAAGAGATCATCAGGGGGTTCCAAGTATGCATGAGACAGCTTAATTCTGTATCATATTGTTTGTTATGCCTTATATCTCAGCAAAACAGATAATTAGTGTACAACCCCCCCAAAAAATCGATTATCTTGATGTAAACCACAAACCTGATATTTAAGACTTATAGATCATCCTACTTTATGCTTCGTAAAATGGAGACAGGTGGAAGGTCTGAGAGGGGAGTATAAACTGGCAGCACTGGCAGAGCTAGAATTCAACAACTCTTGAACCTCAGTTTCGCAGCTTGATACGAATAACAGGTAGTGGTACTGACCTTCCATCCCATTCCAAAACACTGCTTCTCAGCATTCTGCCACAACTTACATGGTTGTTTTTGAAACATCCTTCATGCTGGTCAAGGGGTCAGAGGTATCAGGACAGCGCAAGAGGCACGGAGCAAACACGATGGCCAGGGCGTTGGGGGACATGCGGTTCACATCTTCTATCAAAGCCACTCTGAAATTCAACATCCAGGAAAACAGATTTTTAGCAGACCTTGCTAGACTACAAACACCCTGATCAAACCTTGCCAGGGCTCCCAAACAACACTCTTGGACACTCAGTATGTACAGCAGTCCAAAGAAACTTTAAAATCATTTCATACCTACTAAGTAGACAACATTTCATGTATCAAAGGATCAGGGAGTCACCCAGGTTAAGCTAGTCTGGCAGCTTCTCAAAAGTGTATCTGGTGATTCAGCATCTTCTCTTCAAAAATCCCTTTTACCCATGTTCAGGGGGCCACTTGGAAAACCCTCAGGCTCCCTGGGTAAGAGCAGCCCCTTTACCAGCACCATTTATTCCTGCTCCTGGGACTTGCATATGCTCATCCTCAGTTCACTACAAGCCCCTCTGTCTAAATCCTGGTGCTCAGATGATTCACCAAGGCTTTGAGATCTACCTTGTCTTCAAAGTTGTTGTTACCTGGTTTGATCCAAATGCACCAGGTGGTAGAAGGAACCACACACCTGTTTGTGAGCACAACTACCAGCTTCAATTCTTTCACTTCTAAACCAGCAGCACAATCCCTACACTGACACTGAAGGTGTATAACACTTTAGGAAGCTTCCAAGAAGCATTCACAATCACAGTTTCTCTACAAATGAAGAAATTAAACTCATTACTTGACAAGATGAAAGATGAGTCGTTCTAAGGTATTATGATTTGCTTGTGGGAGCTGTTCCAGGACACTGTAAATGGCACAGAGTTGCTCCTGTTTCTCTGGCAGTTCTGCACAAAGGGAGAAAACACAAGATTGTAATTGCTGTGCAAGGCTAGTGGAAAGCTAAAAATTCCTAAAATCTGGTAAGTCTTTACTGTCATTTCATTTACCAACTGTTATAACTGAATGCTAAAGTGCCCCTCATGGCACTGTAATTATCCTGCATTTTCAGATGCTGCTGCTGCTGCTGTTAGCAATCATCAGGTGATGCACTAAGACCTCCAACACTATCTAGGGTGCCTTAACCCCCCACTGAAGTTAAAAGAATCTAGGGATTTAAAGTATCTGTATATCCAGATCTGGTTCAGAATAACAAGAAGAAAAACCCTGCCTGAAAGGAAACTTATTCACATGCTTATTCAGCTTTTAAAAAGAGCAGCTGTAAGTGACATATTAAAAATAAAAAAAGAATCCTGAAGCAAGATCAAGTAAGCTAGAGCAGAAATTCCCTGAAAAGTGTTTTATGTAAAATGTCTAAAATCATTGCTGTAAGTGCACTGGGAGGAGCTGTTTAGTCAGCATGAGCATCTTAAGAATTTCTTTTCCCAAGGACACAATGAGTTAAAGAAGAAATGTTTGAGGAATGGTTTTAAAACCTACCTACAGCTCTGAGAAAATCATTGTACTGTGCTGAGGTCATCAGTGGGTCTGGCAGTTCCCTCAGCCACTGCTTAAGGATCCCCGTGATGGTGTGAATAGGGTAATTCTCCAGTTTCACCGAGTTTGGGTCTGAAAATAAATGTTTTATTTAGAGCAGTTGAATCCTTTGATGCACACAATGAGACCCCATAGAAATAAGATTAGAAACATTCAAATCTCCTGTTCACAGAATCCAAATGGCAATTCAGAAGGGAAAAAAAGGCAGAAGATAGTAATTTTAAGGTACTAAACAGCTTTTGGCAGCCAACAAAAATAATACAGCCTGCACAGTCAGCAAAAAGCTGTTTTTTAAACACTAAGAAGTGACAGAGTTTCAGGTAGAAGAGAATGGCAGGGAAAACTGATATCATGCAATGAAGTGCAAAGAGTGGACAACACTGCCTGACCTTCTTGCAGCAACTGCTTCAGCTCCTTCATCCGATTTGCTGATCCTGATTTCCTGTAGATGCCCTCTGTGTAGAGCCCGTGCATCTCCACGTACTCCAGCAACTTCTCCATGACCACGGGGACAGAGTTCCTCTCGCTGGTCAGGGCGCTCACACACACCCCAAAGTGCCGGGGCTCTGCGTCCTGCTCGCTCTGGAGTTGATACAGGTGTGATCCCACTGTGAATTCCTGTTCCCAAGCTAGAAAATGCCAGGCTTCCTGCTACAATTACCTTATGCTTCCAGAAACTAAAGCTGAGTGTTTTATTCTGGCTTGCTACACACCTTTGATCATAAGGCAGATTTCCTGAGCTGCAGCAATAAAGAGCCTTTATGGTTCTCACTGCAGGATTTCTTGATCAGTTTGTCCAACACTGCACACACACTCTGACAAAAGGGTTCCTAAATTAGCTCAAGCATCACCTGTTAGGAGAATGCTCTGTTTCTGCAAGTGCAGGGCTCCTCTCTGACTACATGCAGACAGAGGAGGGAACTGTTTAAGCTATTTTTATTCAGTGCCTGGACATTCACTGTTCATTTACTAAGAAATAAAGGCAGCATTTTGCATGCACCACTTCTGGTACCACAGAACCCCATCCCAGATCCATGGGCCTTACCTTTTTCCCACAGGAGGTACAGCTGCTCTGGATTTTGGACATGCACTTCTTGTGACAAGTCAGCTTGCAAACTAGAGAAAGGAGCAATTGTTACAATCATCCAAATCACATTGAAACACTTTGCATCTTGAATTACCCACTTTCTATATGGCCTTTTCACCAAGGCCCACCTGTAGCAGCCAGAGTTACAAGCAGTCTGAGGTGTGTTCACTCACCACTGCACAGACAGGCCTTCTCCATGGGCCAGATGTAGGAGGAGCAGTGCTCACACGACTGCCGGATGCTCACTTGGTAGTTTGTGAACACGTGCCCATTGTGCTCTTCAATCTGGTGAAAGACAGCAAGGAACCAGTGAACTCTTTTTGTCTTTTAAAAATTATTATTATTTGTAACAAAACCATCTATCTCAGATTTTCCACTTTTATCTTACAATTACAGCTGAAAGCTTTCGTCCTGAAACCAAATTTCACCCCATCTTAAGGCAGTTGGGTTTGCTGGAACATTTCATAATTGACTTGCTGCCTTAAAGTTCATCAGTACAATACAAGAGCTATATAATATTTAATAGTTGTTTTCTTTTAAACAGTCCATGCTTGAGAAAGCCTTCAGATTCTAAAAGAAGCTATGGACAAGCAAGAAAATGCTTGATACCACCTATCACTGCATGAGCAATTTCTCTGGTTTGTGAAAATCAGTTTTATATTGTCACATCTTCATAAAAGAGGTAAGTGAATGAGCATGCAAAACAAACCATAACATCAGTGAAAAATCAAGCTCTTCAAAGGGTGTTCGTGTTCTGTGAGTGCACCTGAGGACTTGGATTATTGCAAAAAGAAACCACTTACTGCACGATCTTGTTTCCGTTTCTTCTTCTGGGCTTTGGTTTGCTGCAGTGGGAAACAAAACTGGCCTTAGTCTTTGAAATTCAGACATTCCATTCCTTTTTTTTTTCCCCTATTGAGTTTCCCAGATTTTACTTCACCTCCAGACATTTGAGACACTATCCTGCAGCTTCAGCTTGATTAGAGAGTTGTCTGAACTCACACTATCAACTTCCTAAAAACCAACTGAGCTCCCTGTCTGATGACAAAGCAACTCCATCTCTCAAACCTCCAGAGAACCCCCACGTTTTCACCAAAGAAAATGCACACTTTCAGATTCTGAAAATATTAAGTTACAAAATTAACAAGTCCATAAAGGTGTATCAGCAATCAGAATTTGTTACACACGTGTGTATGGCAAGGGTTTCCCAAATAATAAAGAATGCCATGGAAAAGACTTCTGAGGTAACACAAGGCCCCTTATGTTAAGAGAGCAACAGTGTTTCATCATCCCATAAACCAGTAACAGAATAACTTTTACACCTTGGGCTGCTCAGGTTCCTCTTTCTTTGTATATCCTCTGATGAATTCATCCAGAAGGGATAGAAAGAGATTCAAAACCAGCTTGACTTCTTTCTCTTCCCTTTTTTTGGCCAGGTTTGTAACTAGGAGCTGGTAATTTTCCACCAGATCTTTGTAGCCAACATGGATTTGTCCATTCTAAAGAAGGAAAAATACTTGTCAGACATTCTTTTTTGATACTGTTGAGACAGTTTCATATTTTCATGTACTTAAGTTCAGAGGTGAAAAAGCACAGCCATGATCAAAGTTAAAGACAACAGCCCATGACAGAAACAAGTGAACACACTTCCCTCCTGCACTGTCCAACAGCACTTGGCTGAGACAAGGCAGTGTCAGAAGAATACTGGAAAAGCTGTTGGCTCCTCTCTTTGGTGTTTAAACACAGCAGCATTAAGAGGCTGAAGACAGCGAAATCCATCCATTTCTAAAAATAAATTTATGGCTGAGTGAATGAGAAAAGGAAAACAAAGCAGGCTGCTTGAGATTAGAGCAGAACTGTAAAATGAGTCTAACATTCAGCTCTGAATTCTATGCTGAGAATTGCTCAACTGCTTTGTTGAAGAGCTGCAGGCCAAGCCTTTAACCTGCACACTCAATTCATTTATTGCCTGCCAACTTTCCTTTATTGAGACTTACTACTTACAGGAGCAGAGTACATGGTCTTGATGTTTCCTCTGAACTTCTCTGTGGCTTCAAAAAACAAACATTCAACACCAGACTTCTGGGAGCGTAAGTCATTGATCTAGAAAAAATACATCTGCATCAGATTTTGTTAAAAAAAGAACATCTGAACAGAGTTAAGCTTCAGTGGCTGGGCTTAGTAATTTGTGACCATTCCAATCATTTAAAACAACATTTTTTAATGCACTGCGCTGACGACACAAAATAGGAGAGTCGGGTAGTTTGGCTCTAGAGAACTCTCTCTTTACTTACAACTCTTGCTTTTTTTAATACAACTTTTGCTGCCCACTCATTTGTAAACAAAGAACTAACATGAATGCTGTGAGTATTTAACGCAATATAATGCAATCAGAGACTTCAGGAAAAGAATAGGAAGGGCCTTAATAGAGACCTAACTCAATTAAACCATCCAATCAATTCCCCTTTGCTTAGGTTGTAACACAAACTTGCACCTAGAACAGCAGGCTTTGAAATTCCACACAAACAGTGAACAAAGACTTGAATTTTATCATGGCTGAGAGCCTTTCACCTTGTTTAGGAGGAACTCATCCAGGTGTTTCAGCTCATTGGCATTTGCAATCTCCCGGACCATGGACGCGCGCCAGTTCTGGGACACGCTCGAGATCTTGCTGATCTTTATGGTTCTGTTCTTCTTTGCTTTGCTGCTCTCCTTCCCATGGCGCTCCCCAGCCTGGGAGCGGCCTGGCTGCCCTGAAGAACCTGCCAAAGAAATGGATTTGTACATTCAAGCAGGGTGACGGAATTCTGCAGTATTTGTTTCCACAGAAAAGACGCACCGTGCTGAGGGTTAAATCACCAACCTCACCTTCAGAAACTTTCTGGGTTCCTCCTGTGTCTGTAAAGAGGACACAAGACACGAGGGAGAGGCCATCTCCTTCCTCAATCACATCAGAACTCTCCTTTGCAATTTTCTTGTCTGGCTTTTTCCCCAAAAGTCTACGCAAAGGGCTTTTGAAAGCAGACCTGAATACAAAAGCAGATACAAGTCTGTCCCATTAGTAATGGAAGCTGGCTCTGCTACAAGAACAGGCTCCTAACAATAATCCACAACAGGATTCACAACTATGGGGAATATTTAAGGCCCAACCTGAAGAAAAACTGAGCAGCACAAAAAAAGGAAAGACAATGTGAAAGCACACCTGGACTTCCTGGTATTTACAAGATCAGAGCATTACCTTCAGCACACACAGAGACACCACCTCACATATCCAAAACATCGGTTCTGGCTCAGGAAGTCCCTGGACTGCAGAATGCCAGAGGCCGGAGCAGGCCAGGGAAGCAGCATTACATGCTTGCTGGGTTCTTAAGCTTTTCTCTTGGTGTTGTATTACACTACATGAACCTTTGATCCGAGCTCTAAGTTGGTTCTTATTTTAAAAAGAACCCGTTCAAAGAAAGTGTTATGCAAGAAGCAGAGAATCTGTTCCTCAGCAGGGTCAGATATCATGCTCAGAGCAACATGAAGCAGCAACACAGCCACTCGTGTAGCTGATGCCAACTTGTGCCTCTCCACAATCACAGTCTCAAGGTGCCCAATTCAAGTACCAATGGAAAATCTCTTTTTTTTTCATTTTCTCAAAGACAGGCCAGCCACACACACAACCCATACTTGGCATCCACTTGCTGACTCGCTGGCTGCACGAGAACGGCCGTGTCCGAGGTAGGGAAGTGGTCACTGGGCTTCTTCAGCACAGGGTATTTCTTGTTGCCTTTTTCTTCTTCAATTGGATCTGGTGATTGCTACAGGAGAGAGGAGAAGTCAAAAACTGCATTTTGAGTGACATAGATTCTTTAATGGTTTTAAAAACTAGAATGGTGAAGTTTGCTTCATCAAGACAAAACACTTCACCCAATAGATATTAGCTTATTAATACAAGAGCCAAGTATATTTAATGCTTTGATCAAGGATCCATTTATTAAAAATTAAGTTTTCAAAATACTGCATAATATTTGCTGTTTTTTCATGGATATCAAGCCAAAAAAAAATTCAACCTGAAGGAACACAGAAACACACTACAGCAAATAATTCACAAATCTTTAATATTTATAAACAATGATTATTAAGTATAAATATGCACAATAGCATCAGTACCTGGTTCATGGCAACAGTCTGGGCCAGTGTTGAGAGGTCACTTAATGAAGCTGAACTCCCCTTCTTCCTGTAGTAAGATGAGTTTCAGAATATATATTTTAATAAAGCCTCTTCACATTTTTTAAATAACCCACATACCAATACTACATCTGAGACAGAACCCTGATCAGCCCTTGCAATTCACTTTTAAATGCAAACTGTACTGGAGAAGTAAAAAAGCATGGGAATGTCAGATTTCCTGCCATATGAGAGGGATGATGCTTGCAAACTGCAGGTCACAAAAACCTTGTTTTCAATGGGTAAAAGACACATGAAAATGAACTCCAGACGCTACTTCAGCTAAAGCCCTGACTCTCCATTTAAATCAGCCAGGCAGGCTTTGCATCTTTTGTGAGCTTCTGCAAACATTCTGCCCATACAGATTCACTGCAGGACTGGGAGCCAAGGAAAAGCTGGAGCTGTTCACAGCTCCATTTGCATCCATAACATGGCCCAGATGTACAGGCTCTCAGGGGTTCTCTGTTTTAAACATTACAGATACTTGTTTTCTGTAAAATAAATTTTAAAAACAGGAAGCTGCCCTTACTCTAGCTGATCCTGAGGAGACTTATCCACACGTATCCTTCCATCCAAAGACTGACTCAGCACATCATTCTGGCCAGCATCAGATTGTCTCTTTCCTTTCCACTTCTCTCTCTTGTACTTTAGCTTCTCTGGGTCATCCACATATCTCTGGATTGCAGAAGTGGGGCTGTCCAGGTCTTTGGTTGCTCTCTGCCACCTGCTTTTATCTGCCCAGCAGTCAGCAGGGCTCTGAAAGCTGCCAGTAGCAGACAGTGTGTTACGAACATTCAGGGCGAGATCTGTCGGCCTTTCAGGGCAGCTGAAGCTTTGGCTGCCTTTTATTTGGTTATTTTGATTTCCTTGTGCTTTCGTTCTCTCAGCTGCTGTGTCCTCTGCTTCTGATCCAGGTGGTTGCTCAGAAACAGAACCAATTCCTTTTACCTCACTTGATGGTGGAATGTCTGAAAGAGTTTTTTCTTTGCTTGGACTTTTCTCTCCCTCACTGCTTCCCTGAAGGATATTATGTTCTTGTGCTGTGGATTTCTCTAGCACTGGAGCAGCTTCCAGAGTCTCTTCAGAAACAGTTTGCTCCTCGTGGCACAATGAAGATGGTCCTTCAAATGACAACAGGACATGCTTGTTCTGCAAGTCATTGTGTTCCAGCCCCCTCTGCCGACGGGATTCCCGCTTCTCCCTGCTGTTGGTTACTTTCTCCGAGCTCTCCATCGTGTTCTTCTGGGGGAATGTGGCTTTCTCAGATGAGCTCAGGTTTTCAGCTTGTTCATTTTGAGCTTGATCTTCATCCTCAACAGCTTGATCCGGCTCTGACTCGTGTTTCACAGGCACCTCATCTGTTGCTGGCTCACTCTGCTCATCCTTGCTCGTATCATCCTCTTTGTCTTCATCTTCCTGCATTTCTCTCTGCTTTTCTTCAGCTTTTCGCCTTTCTAGAACCATTTTCTGATATCTGTTAAGAATGTTTAAGATGAAAACACAAATCCTTAATGCTCAGGGGTCAAAAAAACCACCAACTGCTCAAATGCAGCCCAAATAGCAAAATACACCTACAGTCCCAGTGGGACTGCAGGGAGGTGTCTGCTTGTCAGGACTGGCAGCATCAGTGCAGCTCAGCTGAATAAAGCTCAAGTCCTGAGCACTTACCCAGTGTCCAGACTCCACTGACCACTTGATACCGACTGAAATATCACATGGCAATAACTATCTTTAAGTTCATACAATCCCAGAATGGTTTGGGTTGGGAGGGACCTTAAAGATCATCTCATTCTCATCCCCCTGCCATGGGCAGGGACATCTTCCACTATCCCATCCAACCTGGCCATGGACACTTCCAGGGATGGGGCACCCACAGCTTCCTTGGACAACACTTTATTAAGTTGTTTACCAAGTCAACCCATCCCACAAACCGAGCTTGGCAGGTGAAGCCAGGTGATTAAATGGATGTTTCATGTCATGTTGCTCCTTCCCCTTTACCTCTTACGCTGCAGGTGCCCCCTGACCAGGGCCTGCAGGAGACAAACCCTCCTCCTGTGCTGGAGGAAGCGTTTCCGCTGCCGGTGCCGCCTCCAGGCCGCCTGGATCTCGGTGGCAGCGCTGTTCCTCTGCAGAGCCATCCTGACACAGCGGGAGCGCCAGCACGCCTGGGAAGGGAGGTTTCTGAAGTAAGGGAGGGCTGCTTCAAGGTGGGGAGTGTTACATGACAGAGTTTGTTTGTTTGTTAGGAAAATAAGGTTGGCAATCCCCAAAGATACCTGCAAAACAACAGCTGCCTGACGCATCCTGAGAAAGCGTCTCCTTTCCAAAACCATCCTGAGCCAGCTCTGAAGGAGGATGATTTTCCTGATCACTTCTTTGTGTAGTGTATCCTGTAGTATCTGCCGTTCAGCCTCTTTCATAAAAACCTGTTCAGTTAAAGAAAAGTTCATCAAGAAGCAGTTAACAGGAGCCTTTCAGTCCCCACTGGAGGTATAACATGATAATGGATAAGATAATGGTTTGGTATCACTGCACCAAAACTTACTGGCTGACAGCTTGCCCAAAAAATTAAAGTCCTTTTAAATTTCAGAGCTTGGATTCTAAAACTTACACCTGTCCTTACAGCCTTCAAATCACAGAACCCTTCTAAAATGAAAACATTGACCTGTCTGACAAACGCCAATAGCAACGATTTCCCAAACAGCATCTATATAACATGGATTTGTACTCTAGTCAAGAAACCAGGTTGGCATCAAAACCAAAGAGTCAAGTGTAACCTCTGTTACCACTTGCAAGAGTTAAAATAGCCAATTTAGGTACAAAATGCAGACAAGAGTTACACTTGTAAATGAAGTGCACTGAATTTTACAGTATACAGCAGTGTTTCTTATTGCCTTACAGAAAGTTTCACAGACCTTGGTCTTCCCTATTTGGTAGTACTTTTCATTCAGTTTTAGTTTATTCAAATAAGCACAAATATCTTCCTTGGAGGCTTTGGCATTTTTGGGCAGTAACACCTGAAACTGGTCGATGAATTCCTGTAAAAAGCAGAGACAGCAAGAGATCAAAGTTAGAGGGCAACTCCCAAGTTTAGAGTTCTAGCTTTGAAATAGAAACCTATTTAAGACACTTAAGCTACAGGGATCTGAAAGTACTTACCTCTCACTCCAAATTTACCTATTTTTCCATGTAAAATGCAGGCTTCAGTCAGCCTCGTGTTAATGGGAAAGATTACCTGTGTGTGATCTCTAAACCTACACAGAGTGTTTTACAGAAAACTAATTCCCCCATGGAGACAGCACTGTGCAGCACTGACTGACTGCACTCAGAATGTTTTTCCTCATGCAACCAGGAAGAATTTTCTGGCAGATGACTCACACAACAGTTTAACTACAACTTTTTACCATGCAGGCTCTCTCAAAACTACAGTGCATTTTTACAGTTCATCCCAAGTGGTCATGAGCTTCATATGAAGAGACACACAAGACACGTTTTCTGAAGAGAGCAGATATTCCTGAAAGCACAATCCACTTCCAGTTCCCACCATACCTGGAATGTGTATTTGGCACTGTAGCCAGACCTCCTGATCCGCACAGTTTCCAGCATGCCCGTGTACCGTAGCTGCTGCAGCACCAAGCTCTCATCAAAGAGCATCTCCTTCTGTAAGAGACAACAGAAAACAGCCTGTGAGTGCCTGAGGAGCCCAGCTGCTGTCGTAGGGACAGCACATTTTCCTTCCACACCTTGGTTACCTTTCACCTGCACACAGAGTGACAGTGAGCAAGTTGAAATAAAGATATTCTAAGGCTCAAGCCCTGGGTCTCAGCAGCCGGCTCAGCTCTGAGGCAGCCTTACCTTCTCTGCATTGGAGCGGATGCAGCGGATGAAGAATGGCTCAGCTCTACCCAGTGTCTCCAGCAACTTGTTAAGTGAAGTCTGAAATGAAACATTCAGAAAGGTTTTTCTTCAGGCATCAGCATTCTGAGTGGTTTTTGACAGCAGTACAGCTTCTGCCTCAGGAATCAGGTTGTTTCAGGTCTGATGGCTACACAAAACCAAACAGATTCTCCCATATTGCACACACATCCCTGCATTTGATATGTGCTGTTAGCTCTTCTCAAGAGAATTCAAAGCAGGGTTTGCACATGCTTTAGCAGTAGCACTAGATCTGCATACAAGGATGATCAGTACAGAGAACTGGCACATTTCATGGCATAAATGGCATCTCAAAATGTACTCTGACTTTAATCAAGTAATAAACCCCACTTCAAACAAATCCCAAGAATAAAACCCACTTGGTTTTCCAAGCAAGACCAGCCTAGATTAGCCCAGGAGGGCCTGTTCCCTGAGGTGTGTCACCTACCTGGAACTGGGCACTTATGCTGGGGGGTTTCTTCTTCTTGTGCAAGTGCAAAAGGGACTTCGTAGTCCGATCATGCAGGGTCATGCTCATTATGAGCTTCAGAGATTTGGAATCCAGCAAGTTCTACAAGAAAGTTTTCATAATCAAGAAAGTGCAAGTCTCTCAACTAAAAGGGAAATATTTGACTGAAATGAGTCAGAATGAAACCAGCTACCCAGAGTTCCACATTCAATGGCATGTTATTTGGGTAAAAACATTTCTTAAGAGTGAAACTGTTCCACTGCCCTGTCCCAAGAGTGTGAGGTGAACGAGAGGAATCACATAATCACTGCATTTGCCTTCCCTGACTTGGAAGTGACTTTATGCATTTATGGCATCTCCATATCTGTCTAATTAAACAATTCTTATTAAAGTGAACGTTTACCTATTTTTGAGCTTGTCAGGACAAATAAAACAATTTTTCTACCCTATAAAACAGTTCTGAAGCGAGTTCTGTCAATCAAAATGAAATTCACAGTGCAAAAAAGCCCAAACCCAAGAGAAATCTAAATTTCTGATTACCTTGGGAATGATCTGCTTTTGCTTGACACCTCTACTTTTCCTGTTAAAATATTAAAGATCATTTAAGAAAAAAAAGTACATGTGATTTTTTATTATTTCAGCAAGCCATAAGTTGGTGCAATTTATGAGGCAAGATGAAGGACAGAAGAAAATGAGCACAACAGCACCAGGGTGTGTTCATGCATGTCTCTTACAAGTGATCAGTGCAAGAAATGCAAACTGCTCTGCAACAAGAACAATTTTTTTTCCTTAAATAAACTCTGTAGGTATTGGAAGCTTTCAAAAGTGAAACATTTTCTCTGAAGTTAAAGCTATGCAAAATTGCACTGTTGTACAGACTACTGTAGTGTGAGTTATTCTCTTTAGCAACTGCATGGTCATTAAACTCATTATAACATGAAGGCACTATCAATTAAAAACACTTGATGCACAAGCTACAGCTGCTTGCACCAGAACCTCTGTGAAAGCAACCAACTGCTCCCAGGAGGACAATGCACATCCCAGCACCAGGAATTCTGGAATGTCTGAGCAGGACACACACCTCAGGTACAGCTCTCATCCACACACAGAAGGGGAAGAAGTGGAAGCTCTCAGAAGCAAGGCTGCAGTTCACACCCTCCTGGTTCTAAGCATGTTAACTCTGTGATATAGGGCAGGTTCCTGCTCTGTGCCACCCAGGTTACATTTACTTATTATACAACAGAGCACAAATTAATTTCCTTACACGTGCATAGAACTGCACATGTAGAGACACTAAACCCAGGAATATATCCAGCATCAGCACCCTGAATTTCAGGAAATATTCGTTAACACCTTGTGAGAGAGCTCACTATTGAATATTTTGCAAAAACAAACTCATACTACATACTTGGGGCTTTTAAAGCAAGTTTACCTAAGAAGTAGGTTTAACTTTCAGCTAATGCAATGAAGCAACAAGGTGTTCTCCATAGCCTATTTGCAGAAGGGATGTTTTATTTTTATTCGTCCCGTTTAGTGTTTTTCAAAAGACAAACTTGGAACAAGCACCATTTTTAGGGACTGGAGTAACTGCTTGGTTCTTGTTGCACTTTCAAAGCAATACCCAGAGCACTCACAGGAGGTGGGAGCGGTGTTGAAGCTGACTGAGGGACCGAAGCAGCTCACAGGGATCATCACCCTGCCAGGGCAGTCCTTTAATACTGGCGATGATTTGTTCATGCATGTCTCTAAAATGATCCGCAGCAAAACAAAGGTGGCAAACAGAGATACACAGCCATGAGAGAGGGGGAAAAAAGGAGTTAAAACCCCAAAAGGTTCCATCACCAAGTGTGCTCCAAACTGCAGCAGGTCAATCCCAGGCTACTTTTTCCTAAACATGAATGATTTTGATGACAAGCCAGCACTTTCTACTCCATCAGTACTCTAAAATTTAATTGCCAGGGTCTTATACTCAACTTATTCCCTGATTCTACCTTTTAATCTAAGTTCTTGAGCCATCAATTCAAAAAATGGAGGGAAATTTAGCAAAATATACTTAATGGGCAGTGAACCCTTCTGGTTAAGCCAAGTAACCTTTTCAGATAGGTAAAAGCTTCTTCATAACCAACAGTAAACATTTTTATATAGAGATTTGACTACTAAAATGAGGCTACTTAGACTTACATCAGTAAAGTTAAGTTATAAACAAGCTGTTAGAGGGATACTTGAAGAAATTTTGGGTTTCATTTCCATTTCAAACTTATTCACGTTTAGCTTTTCAAAGTAAGCCTGGGATGGTCCTTAATTCGTGGCAGGTGCCATTCTTCAAGCATGCACCGTGCTTGTGAAGTGCTGCCTCCTGGCACAGAACTTACCTTCTTTACTCTCCAGAGAGGCACAAACCAAAAATAACAGAAGTGTAAGAATCACTTCTGACTCTTAGATGCTCTCCCCATTCTGATCTGCTCACAGAGGCAGCAACATTATTACACAGGGTTGTTGCTTCCCTGGGTACCTCTGAACTTTTTTGAATATCAAGATTTAAGATATCCCAAGGAAACATCTATTAAGCTGTGACCAATCCTTTCACCCAAATTGGATATTTAGTTCTTTGTTGCCCCAAGTGACAGAGGCTGTCCAGGATGCAGTAACTAGGAAGCAGCATGAAGTCACTACTTTAGGTGCCCCATGGCTTCACTGTCACCCAGAGCACGCTCAGAAAGTCAGTGTGTCCTGGAAATGTGCCTCCCTGGCCTGGGAGTTCAGGCCTTTTGCTACTTACTTCTTGTTCTCACAAAAAGAAATGATGTCTTGAAAAGCATTTATATCGAAATCCTCAGAACAATCAAATGAGAAATCGAGCACTGAGCGGCTGCAAAAGGAACACGTACAAAGCCTAAATATCCATGGAAAGGCAAATCTCCCTATAGAGATACAGTTCTGTAGGACTGGCCCTGCTTCCAACTCATCATAAAGCTGAAAAACCAGCCTCTGTCCCCTGCAGTGACCCAGACTGGCTGTAGAGGAGCACACAATGCTAAAAGCTGCACACACCAACCACACAGAACTCAAAAACCCAGTGGTAAATGGAACTGAGGCTATCCCCAACATGTGGTGGCATTGGGTCTTACATAAAATAAGCTAGAGTGTTGCTTTGATAGTACTAAAAAGGCCAAAGAAAACAAGACAGGAGAAATAAAACTTGCTTTCCTTGTGGAAAGATCTAGTTGAGATTTGATAAACGAAAATCCAACTCAGCAATTCAGCTCTTTTCCCTGGGGGGGTTAAGGATGTGTTTCTCACCGATAAACTTTTTCTACTGGCGTATTTGATCTCTGGAGTTCTCCAAGGGGAACTCTGGGTCCTTGACGTACCACTCCTGTTAGGAAAAAACCAAAAAACTGCATTTTGACAAAGATACGAGCAGGCAAAAAACCCCAAACAAACCACCAATTTTAGCAAGAAAAATATCTATCAAGGGTCTGGAGTTCTTATCTAGTACTTTATCAAGCTACAGCACTTTGCTTGCTCAAACTCCTTTCTACTAGAAAGCAAGTTGCAGCTGCTCAAATTTAGTAGTTACCCTGAATATTTATTTGATACTTCACAGAAGTCTAAGAAGATCAAAACTAGTGATGAGAATGCACACCAGAACTATCACTCTCAACTTTTACAAAATGGGCCTTCAAATCTGTCCCAGCCTGCTGGAAATGCTGCACTGACTGGAGGAGGAAAGCTGAATGACCTCAGGTAAAAACAGTGACAATCTCCTCCATTTGTGAACGTTAAACCACTTTCACCACTCAGTTTGCCCTTAGTACCCAAGCTGGTGTCTGGTTGTTGAGGTTTTGCCACAAACTCGTTCTGCCAGCAAAGCAATTGTAGAGTACTGAGCGTTTCCAGAGCAGTTTTCCAAGCCATATCTGCAGTTCCCCCTGCCATA
>VZTE01004262.1:375805-406046 GCA_013397775.1 Eulacestoma nigropectus | reverse complement strand
CTACCTGCCCTTTCCCGAGCCCTACTCGCGCTATCCCCGAGCCCTACCCGCGCTATCCCCGAGCCCTACCCGCGCTATCCCGAGCCCTACCCGCACTTTCCCGAGCCCTACCCGCAGTTTTCTGGGCCCTCTCCCGCCCAGCCTGGGCGAACACGGCCATGGCACGGATGGCTGCGCGCAGCACGGCCCAGCGGAACACGGCCACCGGGTCCATCCCGATCAGCTCCCGCACGAAGGCGCTGTCGCTGCTGCGCAGCAGAGCCACGATGTCAGGTCTCATGTAATCCATGTTTTTCTCCCTGAAATCCTGCACAAAACAGGCACACTGAGCTGCAAGCTCTCGGGAAAGCTCCCTGTGTTTTGTTCATTCAGAATAAATGTGAGTGTTACCCTCCACCCAACAGCACGACCCAAAAACCAAACCCAAAGTACTTCTGAGAACCCTTCTAATCCAGCCCATTCCCAGAAAATATTCTACACCCTGACAGAAAGCTCCAAGAAAGGCAAGGAAATTCTTTTTTGTGGCCATCAAACCTATCACCTACTTTGATCTGGTATTTCACTTTGCCAGCAAAGTGGCGAATAATAAAAGCGGGCTCCATCACTGGGGTTCCAACAAAAAACTTGTTCTCCTCATGCTGCTGTTTGAATTTTGCCAGTAGAGTTTGGTTGGTGGCATGTGGAAAACTGGGAAGACAAGACAAAAGAGGTCAGCTATTTCTCAAATACAGATATGCTTGTTAGGGTGACAGAACAAACACTTACTGATCCTTGTGGAAAGTGTTAATTGTCCAAGATCTCTACACCTGCTTTGAATTTTAAAGGTGGGCTCAATTTCTGGACCCAAACCAAGCAGCTCCACACAAAGCAGAATATTCTGAGGTTTCAAGTGTACATCAGTGTTTCCTCCCACTTTACCAGCCAACTTTAGCTAGCACCACATTAACTATTTACCACATTTGCTACCTAATGCTCCAAAGACTTACAGACATGCATTTTACTTTAATTGGAGTTCCATGGTAAGCCACAAACATGGAAGTTCCTAAGTTTGCTTCAGCCAAAGTTCAGTTTTAGCACCAATTTCTATCACCACCATACTGGAGTCATTAGAAGCAAACTACAGTGTAAATCATAGTCATAAATAACCCTTTGCTTCCCACAACATTCCTCTCCTTTTTCAAGTGCTGTATTTCTGTTCCCTTTCACAGTCCTTCCCTCCCCCCTGCCACACATATTTTTGCAGATGTTTGTTGCTTACTTGCTTTCTTCATCCAGAAGATAGAAAAGGCCAGTGGGCTTCTTGCTGATTAAGTGAATGCAGGCCACATTATCAGTATAGTCAATATTGTGCCAAGTGATCCCTTCACTCTTATACTCCTCCTGTGTAGCTCAAGAAAATTCCCTTATCAGTACAGTGCCCTGACCTTTGATGTCCTGTGGTCTAAGTGCTTAAAACACAGCCTTGAACAGCTACAGCAAGTGGAGTTTGTTAGTTCAGGCAGCAGAGACAAAAATAAGGAGACTTTATAAATAAGAACAGAAGAACAGGCATAGAGGTACAGATCAAAGGTCCACTCAGGCATGTCACTCAGAAGGACATGTTTGGGGTAAAACTATTTCAAAACCAAAGCTGTGAAAGGAGTGTTCTGCTGTGCTCTGCCTTCCCAGCAATCAGCAGCCTATGATCCTGGAGTTAGACATTACCTCTACAGCACTCCAGTAAAACTGGGCAGACATAGAGGAGTTCAAGTCTATTTTCCTTTTCCATAATTTTTGTATTATGGGAAATGAGAAATAGTTAAATATCAAGTTTCAGAATTTTCATATTGCACCGTCAGAAGAAATAACAAGAGTTTCAAACCAGGCAGTTAAGGCCTACACAACACCAGCATCAGAACTTCTCTAAGGAAACAATGAATATTGCTTAGGCTCAGAAAATTTAGAGCTCCCTGACAAGAGAACATGAACCTCTTCTGCTGAAGTGACAATCCCTCAGATGCTTGACAGGACAAGCTTCTCACTAAGATACAGAAGAAAAATACCAGATTTTCTTAATGCTGTAAATACGCACAGAAAACAAGCTAATGATAAGGTATTAAAGTAAAAAAAAGAATCACACAGAAAATTAAGTAAGTTTTATGTTTAACAAAGGACAAAGAGCACCGCTCATGTTCTAGATGATGATGATAAATGCATTATTTTTAAGTAGGTGGAATTCAGTCTGCCCAACACAGACTGCTCAGTGCACACCGTGTTACAGAACTGAAATGCCATTTTCCACAGACAAAAAAGCCTTTATTTAAAAAGATATAGAGATCCCCCCGAGGGCCCTCAGGCTGCAAGAGGTACAGGAAATGGGTCATTCAAGGATTAAGCTTATTTGGAAAAATGGCATTAGGAAAAAAAAAAAGAAGACAATGTAACTATTTACCCTGGCCAGCCTGGATAGCCAATTCTGTCCTAAGTTACAAAACAGGGACCTCAACATTATATTTACACACAAAGTTTGGATGTTTGGTCATTTTATTTTCTTTAAAATGCTTGCCTAAAGTTGTTGACAAAGTACCACATACTACAGAATGACTCCTTTCAGCAGAGTGACCTGAGAACCACACTTTTGCACAAAGCAGAAAAAACCCAAGTCTAGAGCAAACCCCACTCCAAAGTCCAGTCCAGAAACAGGATCTGTTGGCTTCTGCAGCACTCAAAGTGCTCTGTCAGATGATACCATCTGCAAACAAGTCAATCAACACATGCCAGTAATAGCAGGATTTCAGAACTACTGCCAGCATCAAAATACAGTTGTATCCCCTAAATGCAGGTGGGTGGGAGAAGCAGCTAAGACTGGTTATTAAACAGTTACAGACTGATAGAAATAAGAGAAGCTGTTTCCCAACCACTGAAACAAAAACACCTGAATCCAACCCCTCACCTACAGACTTCCAATACCAAAGTTCACAGTTTTAGCTGACTTCTGTCTGGGATCTCTTGAATGTTGAATGTATTAGTTTTTGCAGTCAAGCAGAAACTTAGTGCCAGCCTTCTGAAGAAAGACCCCACTACCATTAGTACAATAGCAAGCAATAGTGAAAGCAGAAATTTTAAAAGTAAAGACTTTCAGAAATATTCACACAATTATGCCATGGGGTTTTGCAGAATAGAGGTTAAGTTTGCATAATACATAAACACTTGATAAAAACAGGTTTCACTTCAGTGACTCTCATTTCTTACCTGCTCCAGTTTGAAAATGTGCTGATTGAAATAATACTGAAGTTGCTCATTTGCATAATTTATACAGAACTGCTCAAAACTGTTGGTTTCAAAATCTTCAAATCCAAAAATATCAAGTACACCAATGGACAGACACTAAAAGAAGATGTGGAAATCTAGTTACCAATCTGTCATACAGTGCCTTAACCCCCAACAGATAAACAGTCCAGAAAGCAGTGCAGTCTGTGCTGAAAAGTTTTTAAATATTTAATAATTCTGTCTACTGTGAAAACAGAGATGATTATATATTACCAGGAAATTTAGCACGGGCTTGAGAAGTATCAAAATTTATCCCAGATACCAAAACACATCGTCTATAGCTTTGACTGTTAGGTCTAAACACACAACTGCCTGCAAAGACTTGGTTTTGTGAGAGACTTACTGTAACAGATTCCTCCATGTCCTTCTTGTTAAGGAGTGCGTGATTGATTCGCAGAACAATCCAATCAAACAGAGCACTGTACAAGGACTTTGCCATGGAATCACGAGCTGTTATTGCCTGCAGATCAAACAATCTTCAGAACTTTACTTAAAAAAATAATCATTTCTGTTTCAAAACAGTGTCACTCACAGGTTACAACCCCAGCAGAGACAAATAAAACCACAACCTGCATTTAATTCAAACTTCTAACTTTCCAACCATCCCTCACAAAATGTGAAAGTGTACCATAATAGCTTTTTTAATCCAAAAAAGCAAGTTTCAGTTATTTAAAATCACTCTACAAGTGCTCTTTTACTCACCTCGTTGAGACTATATGGCAAAATAAGCTTATCATTAGCAGTCACAGTTTTTCTTTTTGTTAGCACTTCTACCAGGATTTCTCGTTTAACCTTCAAAACAAGAGAGAACAAGAGTTGCTGTCACCATCAAGCTCCTCAATGAGTTATTTGACTGCAGCAGTGGACATACAACTTCCTCAGAGAAGCCCAAGCTCTTTGACAACAGTCACATTTATCATCCATCAGTAGCTTTACAAGTCCTACAACTTGTTTAAATTATTCTGTTTACATTCATTCAGATGTTTCCCTGTAGTGGAAAAGAACACACCTACACTGAATCTATTCTTGCTCAGCTCTGGGATTGGTGAGTCAATAAATTCTATTTCCATGCTATAAGTTATATTCCATCTCTAATCCCAATAATTTCACCAATTTCATGTTTCCCCTCCCATAAGAAAAATATTGTGGAAGTATCACAAAGGAGATTCAGAATACAGCAACAGGGATATCCAAGTGAAATGCTGAGGTAGAACATGACAAACAGGTGTATCAAACATTAATGCTAAAGAGAAATACCCTACTTTCAACAGCTGGGAAAGAATGTCCAACACTTCAGGAGGTCCCACGTCCAACCCTTCATCTCGGCCTGTGGCTTTCTTCTTGTACGTGACGTTGCCCAAATAAAGAATAGCTGAAAGTATTGAAAAAATCCTAAGGAAGAAAAATTGAATTATGTAAGAATTTTTCTTAAGAGAGTTCATTCTAACAGGCTAGCAGACCTAATTCTACTTCAAGAATTAGTCTGTAAGTGCAAAACACTCAGCTCTCCTCGTTCCCTACAGAACTACCTGTGATCCCAACTGCTCACTGCAACCCATGAACAATAACTGCCAGTAACAAAAGCTTACGGAATTCCACTTACTGTTTCTTTGTTGCTGAAAGGAAGCCAACCATCTCCATGGCTTGTTTTAATCTCTCAAATTCATGTCGGAGATCTTCCCCATCTTCAATTTTCAAGTTATGCTGCGAAGAGAAATCCAAAATTAAAGGCAAAGAGCAAAACCCAAACATCACAAAAAGCCAAGTATAATCTGTTCTGCTTCCTTTCATCTTTGACACAACACACAGACAACCCTTATCAATGCATCGGTCAACCACAGATTACCTGGTTGAGGTAGAAATAATCTTCAGGTTGCTTGAGGTGAAACTCTTTACGCTCTTCTTCATTGACTCCAAGTAGCAAATAATAAAAGACATGGTAGTTCCTGCAAAGTCAATACATTTCTCTCATGAAAATATAGTGGGTTTTCTTTTATTCTATATAATTCAGATGCTCTTAAACTCTTCCATTGATTTTAACTCTCCCAGAAAACTGTATTTCTCTCTTACCTTTCATCTTTTTCTTGAGAAACCAGACGAGATTTTTCAAGCAGGTATTTTTCAACCACTGCCCTAAGGAGCCACAGAAAATGAAACAAGCATGAGGGCAAAGAGAAAAGACCTCAGAAAACATCAGAGAGCAACTACCAAGAGAGTTCAAATAATGAGACCTGCACTAAAACGTGCAAGAGAAGAGCTTAGACCACTACCTTAAATTTAAATCAAGAACACCAGCAGGCCCTATATTATGATTGGAACAAAGAAATACACAAGGAACATCTCTTTGCTCTGCTTGGGTTTAGTGGAGATAACTTAAAACAGGCAGACCAAGCAAGGAAAGTGCTGATGAAAACTGCCAACAGAAACAAGACCCACAGAGTGGTAACAATGTGTTATCATGTTGAGATTAACACTTATCTGACAAGGCATGCCAAGGCAAGACCCCAAAAATATACCAGATAGCTGTCTGAGTCTCACCCCGACAAATCTGCTGGATTTTTATGTCAGTGTAGAAGTCAGCCCAGAATGGAAGCCAGCCAGCCAGAAAACCCCCTACAGGGTGACAAAGTAACCTCCTAAACGATAATTCCAAGTCCTTGACAAGGGGTACAGTGATTGAGGACAAAGTTTGAGCAGCTTTTTCTCACACTGAAGACAAAACAAGGGTATTCAAATTGTACCCATCTCCTGAGCTAGTGTGACTGGGTCTGAAAATACATCCAATTCCTTCAGAGTAACACTCAAAGTACATGTGGCAGAGAGTTCCCAGTCACTCATATTATTGCAAATGAGAAGAAGATCCAAAGAAAAGAAACACTGGAACATAAAGGTCAGAGATTGCTCATGACACTCCACAGTCCATCAGAACCAGCAAATGCAGGCATTAAATATCTCATGTTTTAAGACCTTCAGATATAAGCACACACATTTGATTAAGTAATTTTATAGCTTTCTTTATCTCTCTAACTGATGTTTAAACTGTTTTTTTTAAAATGGCTTCCTCAAATCTATTTCACTTCTCTCCACTCCTCTTAAAAATTCAGTTCTTCTGTTTTTAAATTAAAAATGGAGAGGGCAGGGGATGTTATGCACAAGCCTTCATTTAGCCTGAAGGTAAAGATGCAGCAACAGATTCTTAATCTGATCCAGCTGTACAGCAAAGTCAGACTATTATGCATCACCTGACAGTTCCACAAAGCTCAGTTACAGAATTCTGACCTCCACAGCACCAAGCTATTCTCACATGAGCAGAGCTTCAACAAGGCAGCATTTTATATACAACAGAGGCTTCCCAGTTCCGAAAAGCAGAGATCACCCCCAGAACCAGCTCACCCTGTACTTACCCCCGGACAATACCATTCTCTAAATAGTTCACTTGAATGAACTTCCCAAAACGACTGGAGTTATTGTTATGTGCTGTTTTCGCATTTCCAAATGCCTGCAATAAAGCAAAATGAGTTAATTTTCAATCAAACTAAATACGTCAACACACAGCTTTCCAAGCTCTTCTGTTCATTGTTCAGATTCCCGTTAGCTTCCAGAACAAACTCGGAATACTGTGGGAATTGCAGCACACAAACCCTAAAAAGGCAGCCTAGGAAGCCCTCATGCTCCTCACAGAACTATTTATGTTTATTATTTGACCCATGCAGTAATATTTGAGGGACTGAGGGAAGGGAATAATACTTTCAGATATTCTAGGAGTAACAGGACAGGTAACCACAGTTAGAGAGTGCAAATCAGCCTCAATCAATAACAATTAGGACCTTAGAGAAGACATTCAGCAGGATGAAGACAGCACAACCACCATGAAATTACCTTTCCCATACAAAAGTCACAAACCAATTCCTATTCCCCAGCGTACTGCTACCACTGAAAAAAATTCACATTAAACACAACTTTTCTTCAAGTGAGACAGAACATTAATATCTCATTTATGAAGTTAGCCCAGGAATTTTCAAAGTTGTGTATTCAAAATACAGGAAAAACACAAACAAAACCTTTGGTTTACAAAACAACTCATTGGGCAGCTACTCTGCTACACAACACTGAAAAACAGAGTTTTATGATGAGGTGTTAGGAAAGAAAAAATACATATGGCACAAACCCTAATTGTGCATCTCTAATCCTTCTATCAGATCATGAGTCCTCTGACAGCTGCTAATACAGACATAACACAAAATCCTCCGCATGAGCCACACTTAACTAAAGAGGAAACTTACTACATGTAGAAGTCCAGTAGAATCAGTTATTGAGAATGTCTTTAACTTTATCAACTCTTAACTATGTGTTCCAAGGGCAAGGGAAACTTGTCACCCTTCTACCACACAGCATCTAAAGAAGTAAACCTCTGCAAAATGCAGTTATTTGCAAAAACACCCTGCTCGGGGTAGACTGTCCCAGCATCTCCTGCCACAGATATTTCCTCTTAAAGCTCCAAGCAATGAAGTCCTCCATTAGGAAATCCGCCTCCCTAATATAGAACCCTTGTGAAATGATTGCACAGAGCTGTGTAATCTCTTCCTCCACACACACACACACACACGTTCCCACATCCGGAGCATGATGGATGTGTGAATGCACTGCACACAGCACAGAGCTGTTTATACATGCAGCCATGGTGTACACATCCAGTTAGGGGGTATTTCCATGGAAGACATTTTCATGACAGTCATTATCTGTATGTTGAAAGACTTCCTTTCTCTTCTGGTTTTGGTTCGGTTTTTTTCAAAGTACCTTAAGGGTTTCAGCAGTGCTGCAGTGGAACTTTTGGACCACTAACTCCAAACCAGGTTCTCCAAGCTCTCCCACAAGCAGATTTCCACCACTAGTTGTATTCAGAGAATCTGAAAAGCTTCCTATAAACTGGGAGAACGTGCATAATTCTTGAGGCAACTGTTATTCCTGACCTAAAGGAATAAGCTCAAGATGCTCCTGTGCAGAGTGACTGTGCTGCAACTCCAGAAAAATCAACAGGCTTCAGTAGGGAGAGGATTTGGATCCAGAAGTGCTCACAGATGGCTGAGGCTGAGCTCCAGCTTTGGATTTTCCGAGACCACGCTACACAATGCCAACAGCAGCCCCACTCTGATTTTTCAGAGCAAGCATTGACCAGCCATCAGTATTTCTTTGCACCATTTATCCACCAATGTATCACCCAGATTTCTTTTTTTAGAGCCTATTTTGCATGCATATGCATATTAATAGATGCATAAAATCCAGGTCAGCTCCTTGCAGTTCCCAAACCAGAAGTGAAAGTCTTGTGACATCAGCACAGTGAATTGTCAGTAAATCAAACCCCTCTTCCTCTCCAGGACAGTGGCTCAGCTCCTGCTCTCTGCAAAACACCATCCAACTTCCCATTCTGGGCTTTGGGAAATCTGTTGCAGTGAGCTTTGCCAGGCTGCAGAGTAAGGGACTTGCAAAATGATCCCAGAAAAAGTTTTTGTAAAGTTTTCTAACTTAAACCACCAGTGAACTATCAGTTCACCAGTTATGCCCAAGAAGCCAAACCACAGTACAGCTACATTTGCAACATTATTTCTTATTAACAAATATTTTTGGCATTATAGAGTTAAGAAATCCCATAACTCAGGCTTCCTGAAAAACTTTTCTTAGTGATTACCCATGTAAGCAATGAATACAGTTTAAAACTAAAGGCTCTTATGATCTCATGTGTCTGGTATTTAGTCAAAGCATACAGCAAATTCTTAAAAGCTGATCTAATATTAACAGTTTTTAGGAAAGTTTTCATGTACTGGTTTCCTCAGAAGAGCCTTTAACATCTACAGCTTTTTAAAGAACATTCCAAGTCACTTAACGTTTTGGGTGCGGATTTTTTTTGGTAACATTTAACTTTAATCACTGCTACCACATTCTTCAAAATACTTTGATGAGTACAAAATAAAGTCAGAAGATCTGAAGGGACAAGAAAATTGAAGCTAAAGAAAATTAATCCTTTATATAAGCAAACCCATTCACTGTTTTCCCTTGTGAGTCCATGAGAAGACAAATAAAACCAAAAAAACTAAAACTAAATCACTCCAATGCACAACACCAGCTGTATAAAACAGGGTGAGTCAAAAATAGCAGACCAATGCCAGCAGAAATCAGAGCTGGAATTGCCTATTCTGGGAGGCAGGAAGTCATTCAACCCATCCTCTTACCTTGGAATGCAAGAGGCATAAACTGGAGCCTGACACTTAAAACACTTACAATAGGGACAGATACAAAAGTATTGAAAAAACCACTGAAATCTCCTTTTATTTGCTAAAAAAACCCCCCAACAAAACCCAAAACCCCCCACACATGCTCCCAGTATCTACCTCAGGAGCACAACAAAAATCTCATGTAATTCTTTCATAAGAATTGCCAAAATCTGACAAAGCTATTGGGAGTTTCCATGTAAACCACTCAGCTCCATGGCAGAACCATCATCGCACACAGACCCATCAGCCTGGCAGAGGAAATGACTCCTTCAGAGCTGAACTTGGTTTAATAGTGGTCCTCACAACCATGCTGTGAAGTATCCACTCACCAACAGGAAATTGCATTGTTCAGGGTAATTTTGCAACTCCTCCTGCTGGGGGACGTCCCGGGAACTCCAAGCAATCCCCATGGCAGGACTGAATGAAGGACAAGGGGATTTTTCCTCAATAGTTGTGTGCAGCAGGGAAAGGCAGGCAACATCACATTTCTACCAGAAAAACCAGTGACAAGCAAGCAAATGGAAAAAGGAAGTTCCATTCCTCCTTTGATTATGATTCTTAAAACAAACACATTCAGATAATGGCCTTAAAACAAGCACTTTCCCTGGAATAGAACAGGCTACACCCACGAAATGCATGTGCAAGCTTTGATGGCAAATACAAAGGAAAACCAGAGCTGAAGCTTCACTGAGCTCCAGCCCATCTCAGACCAAAGCCACGAGCACAGCAGGACTGTCATGAAGGAAACAGAGCTGACAGCAAATTGCTCTGCTCTTCCCCACAGAATCGTAAAGCATAAAACTTGCTACGACTAAATTTTAGAAGTTTTTAAATATGGTGAGTTCTAGAAAATCTGATCCCTTTCCCATGCTTGTGCTGTCAATAATAATTCTTCTTTAGAAGACCAGTTAATAAAAGTTTCCTGGTGGAATTTCCATTTTATTTGGCCTTAATTCTTTCCAAAGACTGGTTCAGCATCACTGAGAAATCAAGAATATATCCAAATGGGAATAAGCAATGATTTTCAAAGTAATACATGAAGAATTATGACACCCCAATATTTTCATCTGTCCCAACTCTCTTCAGCTCCCATTTCAAAGGGAAATGAACTTCCAGCACACTCAAAAAGTAACTGAAATTTTCTAATAAACACGGGACACTGAGGGTTACAATTTAACAACAGACAGAAAGCCAAGGGGAGCTCTGCTGCCAGAAGACAAAGCTCCCATTCCCACTCTTCTCTCACCACATGCTCCCATCCCCTAACTCAGTTTTCTGCCACTTTACTAAATTAACTGGCTTGAAGAATAAGTTAACTTTAAGTTTCCAAAATAAATAGCACACTGTGCATTTTATAGCTGAAACATGCACTTAAGCCATTTTTCCCTGATGAAAGGAAAATATAAATTTATTGGAAACTTCTTCAGTGTGTATGGAAAGGTTTAATTGTCTTGTTTCAGATGATAAAATAAACAAAGGTTTGATTCATTATTCCCAATTTGACCCAAGTAACAGTTCCCCAAGGTTTGATTCACTATTCCCAATTTGACCCAAATAGCTCCCAAGTGTAAATTCCTTCTTAGGATTTCAATCATAAGTAACTTGAACTCAGTCAATACAAGAAGGCAAAGCTCCAAGTCAGGGAACTATATTTTAATTACTAAATTTAGAAAAGGTTGAAAAAGTCAGGAGTCTCTTAAAACAGAGCTTATATTTATCTTCCCACAAGTTTTAAAGAAACTGCTCTTCACTAGAGATGATCTCCCTTAGCCTGGAGATACAACTGAAGAAAAAAAGAAAACAACAAACCATAATCTGAGAGCAATTCCTATACAGGAAAGGCAACTGAATGTGCACGAACTGTTAAAAAACAGCACAAAGCTCAGCTTTAGGCACCACTGTCCACAGAAGCAGCTTCCCTCTCTGATCCTTTTTCTCTGGAAAGCTGCAAGCAGTGCCAAACATAATGAGAATTATTGGAATTGACCTCTGCTTATTAGATCCCCTACAAGGAACCTTTTAAACAGCTCAAACGGGTGCTGGGATTGAGCAGGAAGCATCTGAGGCTCAGAGCTGCCCCATGACCACTCTCCTCTCACCAGCCCATGTGACAGCAGATGTGCTGACACCATGTTTAATTTTTAACTACACTGTCTCAGCATCAGGGCTTTCATCTCTCAGATGTTTGACAAGGCAACATCAAGCAACATTTAATGTCAAATCTTTCATGGTCCAGCTGTAACTCCATTCTTCAGTCTAGAAACTGTAAACAAGGAGCAAAAATATTAACAATAGTGTATCTGTAAATTGTTTAGAGATTTTAACTCAGATTAATCAGCCAACTCTGACACAGGATTCAGTAAGGAATGTTTCCAATTCCCTAAGCATGAAAAGATAAAATTATAAATCCGCCTCCATAACACCCTAATTGTGCTCACTCCTCTGTGCTAGAAACAGCTGCTTTAACCCCTTGAACTTTTACAGAAGGTCAGCCTACAAACACACCCATTTTACTTAGGTGGCAGAAAAATAAGAGATCCCTAAAATGAGGAAGTTCTAACCCAAAATGCAACCCATTTCTACATCATGGAAGTTTTTAGTCAAGAGTACATTTTCAGGTTTGATGAAGACTCAGAATAAAACTTCAAAGTTAAACAGAATGTTCTCAAATAATCTGAGCACACGGCAAAACCATTTGTGCAAAAAAATCCCCAGAAACATCCATTTAAGAAAAATTCCCTTGTAGCACTTTAGTTCCCTTCAGTAAAAACCCAAAATGAGTCACCACGGATGGATTTAGAAGTGACCAGCTCTAAGAGGAGCTTGCAGTCAGTTTAACTTCCACAAAGCAACGGAAGCTTTCTGTGCATCCCTCCCCAGGACCAAGAGCTGACTATTTTTTAAAATTAAGCTTAGTGACTGAAATTGGGAAACGTAGAAGCTTCACTGTCAGCTGAATCAACTCTGATGCATCAAAGCAGGATAACTGGATTTTACCTCTTCTGACCTCAACCTACCTTTCTGATGCACACTGAATTTACATGAACATATATTCAATTCTGAAAGAATATTTTCTCATGAAAAGTATTACTAAATGCTCAGTGGAAGTCTGAAGAAATTGTGGTACTTAAGACAACCAATCTTAGCATAGAAAAATACAAATATCTCTTTATGAACATGCCCAGATTTACACAACATCGACCTGTTACTCCAGCAAAGTTATGAATTTTAGTTCTGACCCCAGGAATACGCGCATTTGTCACTCAGTGGACAAACAGGCACACAGGATGTTCCATCTCTGCCTGGTTTGACACAGGTGTATCAGGTCTGTAGACGAGGATCTGAAACACTTAAATTTATCAACGGCAGAGAGATCAGCTGATCAAACAGGGCTTTCCACTGTGACCCCTTCCTGTTTTCTGTTTAGAACTGCAAACTTGAACCCCAGCAACCAACAAGCCTCAGTTTTACTTCTTCTTTCAAGCAGCAGAAAGCAAGGCAAAAAAGAACTTGCACATATTCCTCATTCTTTACAGAAGAGCTTTAAAAAAAGCTTGAACTTTTTTTATGAAAGTGTTACTACATTTGAAACTAAACCTAAAAATTAAAATGGTGGTATTCAAGCTCTTTGCTGTTGAAAATTTTGATATGGGTGAGCATTACATCCATCCACACTTCCAGAGTTTTTCCTTTCAGAGGGTAAAAAAGAGAAGCCTAACAGATCAGTTTAAGTTTATCCTGACATTACCTAATACAAGACCAACTATAATCCCTCCTTCTCTAAAGGAGAACTAAAAATGTTTCGTTTTTAGAACTAAACATGCTTAGTTTTGCTTTCTGTTGGAAATGCTGTAATAATTAAAAGCCAAAACAGACTCCCACTTTCTCCCCAACCAACAATGTTGCTCTCTTCCACAAACAGCTGTAGAAAGGAAGTAACTCCCTCAAAAAGTGAGTTCAGTAAAATGCTCACACATAAAGGCAGGATCACACCAAGCTGTTGAGGTTTCAGTGAACCAATATTTATGAAAAATTTGCTTATGATTTGATTCAAATGCCATCAAAACTTTCAGATGGAAAACACAGGTAACCTCTGCCCCAGATTATTGGTGTGTAGTGGTGGAAAGTTAAGTCATATATCAATTACAAGCAACAGGAAGTCAAGTGAACATAATAAGGAAAATCAATTAGAAGCAGTTGGGTAATGCTGCCAAGCACCACTGCAGCCCAGTGACATTTAAACCTACACCAAGTGACAAGCCTAAACCAGTGACATTTTAAGCTTAAAGCAAGTAGGTGACTCAAAAGAAGCATTCAACAGCAGTCATTTGAAGTTTTTAAAAAACAACTTGCACAGAAGGCAACTTGAGCATAAATTTACCTCCAGAACCGGTCCAGCTCCCAGAATGGTTCTCTCCACACCACTCGCGTACCCTTTCTGGCTCAGCGCCGTGAGGCAGTGAATTAAGAAGTTTGTGCTTTGGGTTTTCCCAGACCCACTTTCACCTGATATAACAATGCACTGATTAACGTGTTTTTTAAGCATTGTGTGATAAGCCACATCAGCAATGGCAAAAATATGAGGCTCCAACTTCCCAAGCTGATGGTTCTCATACATCTTGACATACTTGGGATTATAAATGGGCAGGAACTTGAAGGGGTTAATTGCAATCAGGATACTTCCTGCATAAGTGTAGATTCTGTGCTTTAGGAAGCGGCACTTGAGATTCTCCAGGAGCGTTGTCTCCGTCAGGTTGGGGAGATTGCACAAGTCATCGAAGTCCTCCTGGTGCCAGGGCAGAAAACCCCTCTCCACCAAGCGCCGAGCATCCGTCTCCTTGGAAAGCAGCTGCATCTGGACGTATTTGATGGTGCCATCAGTGTTCCTTTCCTGCAGGAGGAAGTAGTACCCATCCTTCTGCGGGTGCTCGTCCTGAGCGCGGCGAGGCCAAAGCAAAACCCTGTGGACAGGAGAATCGTTTATGTCAAGTACCCATTCTTCTCCACCTGATTCTTTCACCTCCACGAGCACATAATGTTTGGAGACGTCCAAGTTTAAGATATTAATCACATCCTTGATGACATCTGATGACGTGCTGTCCTTGGTTGCTGTCACTTTGCAGCAGGGAGCACTTTCTGTTGAGAGTTGGGGGTAAATATGAAGATTATAGGCTGCCTTTGCCTGGCAAACTGCACTGTCAGCATCTTTTAAACTCATTCTGTCCCCAGATGGGCTTCAGTCTTCCACCCCTGCTTAATATGCAGTGCCCATTGTCTGAAAAAAAAAGAAAAATGAAAAAAAATCAGGTGTTAAAAAGTGTGTACAAGAGGTATTAGTGCAAGGTATTATTTTCTGCAGGATGAGAATACAGAGAATATTACAAAGTGCATTTGTTCTTTAATAATTTAACTATCAGTGGTACTATTTCTAACAGCCTGCTTGGCATATCCTATGGAATGGAGAGCTGCCAAAATACCCAGCCTCCTTTCACTTTTCCGTCTATTCCCACGCCACCACTTTCTCCCTGTCATGGCACACAAGAATGCACAGAGCCAAAGCAAAATAAACCAGGGTCAATGTCCAAATTAAAACTTCCTTGTTTCCCCAGGTTAGTTTCAACCCAGATGCTTTCCTTGACCTAGTCCACATAAACATTTATCCACCCTCTCACAGAAACTCTTCCTTAAAGCTGCACCAGCAGCTTGAGGTAGGAAACAGGGTTTGGTCATTTCTTAATTCAGCAGTGACAGTTTAGAGCAGCCATGAGCTATGGCAGAGGGATCAGTGCATAGATGCAAGGAGGAAAATGGTTCTGACACTGAGATCCATTTCTTTTTCCCTTCATTTCCCCCAACTAAGCTCTTTTCATGAGAGGTACAAGACAGGTACAGCATTTACCCCACTGAGCTTTCAGGAAGCAGAGCCCCCAGCTGACTGGAGCAGACACTGCTGTCGGCTCCCTCTAACAAACGGCAGGGATTTCATGAACACACATCATTTACATAGACAAGAGCCTGCTCATTCCACTGTGTGAACCACATCCTTGCTACAGAGGATTTGAACATGACTTTTATCTTCCATTTTAGGCAACAAAGTAAATTTCAGTCTTATTGCAACTACTTTTCAGCGGTAAACAAGATCCTAAATAACCCACTTCATTAATAAGCCTTTATACCCACCACAGCAACTCCTTCCTCACTGGGTTCAGGAACCTCATTCAAAATCTCCAAAAATCATTCATTGCGATTGCTTTTTCCTCCTTTCAGCCTTGGTGCAGGCCAGACACATAACTCCAGCTTATCAACAACCTCAGAAGCCAACCTCTTCCTCACTGCCAAGTTAAAAGTCTCTAGACTTCGTTACTGCCTGTGCCTTTGCCAGTGATTTTCCTCTCATCTGCGATTTGGTGCTCCCAGATGACCAGGACTAAGTTTGCCCATGTTGCTTTAGCTCCACAGTTCATTTGCTTATCAAGGGGTACTAAAAGAAGGATAATGAAGTACCCCTTTGTTTTAGCAGTCTTTAAAACTTCATACTGAGAATAGCAGTTCAATTTTTGTTTCAAGAACAAAGTGTTCTAATTATACACTGACATGCCAAATACATTAAAAAAAAAAAAGAGGAAAGAGGCAGAGAAATGCCAAAGAAGTTACTTTTTGCCACTAAACAACTGCACAGGAACTTGCACAAGGCCACAGAGAGTAATCATTTCAAATTAAAATCAGTAGAGTTGGAGGCTTTTAGCTGCCACTTCCACTGCAAGTAATGAATCACTTCGCAAAACATATGACCTAGCTGTGGCTCATGAACAGCCTCCGAGGAGGGAGCTGTGCTTTGAGGGACTCTGCACAGACAGCTTACAGCAGACACTGCCACACAAGCTGGATCATTTGTAGTGGCTACTCATCAAAAGAAAGGCTGAATAAGCCACAGATGGCAAGACAAACCACAATTCATCTCTGATCAAACTGTATGATCCACCCAAGAATGTTTTTTCCCCATTAAATGTCATTCTTCGTTCATTGAGGAGGACTGGTTCCAAGAACCTGGTCATACAAAAGGCTGGAGCAGTGAGCTCCAAGTGCCCTCTTCATTTCCTGTAATTATCACTGACCAGTAAAGAAGCCTGAAGCACCTTTGAAGTAATTAAGCAAGAGTTAAAAGCTCAAACCTTGCCACACAGTAGTATGTACAGCAAACTGCTGCTCATGGGGAACATCAATCTGAGTACAGACAGAAAAATGGAACAACAGTGACCATTTTCCTCTCGAGCTACTCAGCCAGTTCAAGGGAGACAGCCTTTTGCAGACTTCCTTTTTTCACCCCCCAGCAATTAGTTTCAGACACACAGTCTGCTAAGTTAGAGGAAGTCCCCTCAGTAAGCATTTTGGCCAAAACAGCTCCCTAAAAAATGTAGCACCAGCTTTTTGCCAACACAGAAGGGCTGAACCTCGGTGCTGACCTGTGACTTTACTAACACACATTTCCTAACCTTGTCTCATGTCAGCCCCCAAATGTGGGACATTGCTCAAGATCCCAGCTCACACTTTCCAAAGGGGAAGCCAGCGTGCAGATGCCACTTCTCTGTGAGTGACAAACCCAAGGCCATTAGAGCCAGCAAAGTCTGCTCAGGTGCGTACGACTGGAAAATTCAATTTTTCCACCTGAGAATGTCCAAACATTGCAGAGGTTTGAGGAAAACCTGCTGGTCTCCTACTACTTGTGATTTTCTTAGATAGGATATCAAATTTATTTGATGACAATACTGCTCTGAAAGAGACAGATCTCTGACTTCCCACTAAACAATATTTCAAACCACAAATTAGAACATACAAGCAAAAGGTCATTCACCGAACAGATTATAAATTGGTTACCTAATGAGTCCCAGTATTCAACTAAGGACAGGGTATCTTCAAGCAATTGGAGGATGAGTTCCTAGTGAAGTTGGATTCCTGGCATCCAAGTAAACATTTTCATGATGGTTCTAAAAGAAAGAAAAGAGTTACTGATAAAGAACATATTATAGAGAGATTGAGAAGGCAGCAAGTGAGCAAGAAGTTAAATCAATTATATAGTTCAGTAATATAGGAGCAAGAAAACAACTGCTAACCAAATTTCAGCTGAGTTTACAGATATATAAAACTTCAAATTTATCCAAGAACTAATCCATATCAGAGGGATGGAATGGGAGCTATCCTGAAATAGGTTTGAAAACCATAGCAAGGAATCATTTAAAAATGGTGTTCTACCATAGCACCACAAGCATGACAGTAAACGTAATCTCCAAATAAACATAAATTACTATTTCGTTAGGCAGCCATATGACCCTTGTACTCAGAAGATACATTACCAGCATCTAGAATAAATCCAAATTTCAATTAAGGAGCTAAGGGGAGCAACAACAAGAACAAACCCAAATCTGTTAAAAATACCCCCCCCTTACAGCCAAACACTCTGCAAGCTTTGTCTGTGAGGAGCACACAGAGGACACTGTTATCAGTGGCAGTCCTTGCACAGGACCTGCAGTTGGGTACAATCACCAGGCTGGAGGACAAAGCCACAACACAAGCCAGAGGCTGGAATTCAAAGCTAAACAAACTCAGGCAAACATAAGACATAAACATCATCAGAAGGTTAAACTGCACTGCAAAAACTTAACTGACACTAACGATGAGGCCTGGTTGCCAAAGCTCATTTTAGAAAATCAGCCAGTCCCCAGTAACCAACGTGCCCCATAAATAGAAAAGTTAATTAGGTTAACACACTCTTGTTTTTGTCAAGAGCAGCCTGAAGAGATGATTGCAATGATTTGTTCTCATTTTATGATCTCCAATTATTTAGACAATTTTAAAGCAATTGAAATATTTATTCACTGTGATTTGGCTCATCAAGGAAGCACAATCCTGAATTCAGGTGCAGAGAATACTGGAAGAAAAAGGAGAAATACAAGAAAGAAGGTAATACTGAAACCACATGAGTCAGCACACAAACCCTGCAGCCCAATCACCACTGCTGGATTCTGTCTGGAGGTGGAAATTCTGCAGTTACCTCAAGTTCTTTCAATACCCTTTCTTATAAGAAATCCCTTTTCAACACATGGAAAAGGAAAAAAAATCTGTAACTTTACTTTTTGCTCAATTTCAGTAAAAAAAAAAAATTCCAATTCTAGATGGTAATTTTGATGGTATTTTGTAAGGGTTTTCTAGACTCCATTAAGTAAATTAATTTTTTAATAGGCATTAAAGCCAACAGTGTCCACTTGGTAACAGAGTGGAATTCCAGCAGAAAGCTTCACCCCAATCAGTGCAGGGTATCTCTTTAGTTTAAATAAGGCCATAATTTGAAGCCACATATTTAGTCAATGAATCATGGTGAAGCTAAAAAGGGAAAGCTACCATTACAGCAAAAAATGTTGAGGATGAACTTTATAATATTCTAGTTCCTCGCATTTTCATGTGCATTTGCACTGCTGCATTCCTCAAAGGGAAAGATTCAAGCTTCTCCCATTGCTCATCAAGCAATTCTCAACACAGAAGTGGAAATGTATCACAGGTACTTGACCACTGATATTCTTCAACACCAGAACTGCCAGTGACCACCCCCAAAAGAGACCAATCTGTCTGGTCAAATTGATAACATTTAACAATTTCAAAAATATTCAGCTATTACTGACCTTGATTTCCAAAGCAAGGAATTTCCAGCAAAACAGGCTGCAGAAACACCCTAAAGTTTCCACTGTTAACTGTGCAATTAACAGGTAAGGCAATTAACAGGTAAGGCAAAGACCCTTGTCCTACCTCATGGTGCAAAGACAGGTGCTGTTAATTGAGCATAATTGATTTCAATGTTTTTCAGTATTCCAGGCATTTGTAGATTATCTGAAAATCACTTCACATTCTAGTCACATTTCAATGTTTTCCTTGGTTATAAAAAATTCAGCTGGACTAAACAACTTTAGATGCTTGGTTTTCTTTAACTAAAAGCTCTTGGATTTTCTACTCCAAAAGGGGGAGTTCTGAATGGACCACACAAAAATTACAACACATTCGTTACCGCTCTTTGCAATCAACCCTGCCAGGGAAGTCACTGCCCCAGAGTGCCTGACAAAGGAGAAGCTGGGCTGCAATGCAGTGTAACACAGGAAAAAGTCAAAGAAATTACTTTTGTTACAGGCAGTTCCTTCTCAGTTACCTGCCCCTGGGACCCTGATCCCAACTCATACCCTAAACCACCCCTGATGCAGACTCCACTTCCTCTGAAGGACTCAAATGCACAATCTCACCTCAGATAACCTATCAGGCTTTACAGTGACATTAGATGCTATTACCTTATAAATGTTACTACCTTATATAAAATGTGATGTCACAGAGTTGCAGATGCACATGGGAGTATGATTCAGAAAATGTGGCTCTGTTGAGGAATCAAGGCAAAACAACTGAAAGGGTCAGCGGTAAAGAATGTAAGCCAAAAAAACCTTGGGGGCCATTCTACCACCTTTTGTAGTTTTCTTAATTTTTCCCTTAACAGCACTACAGCTGCCAACAAAGGAAATAAAAGTTTCACTGCTCTAATGTTGCATTTACACCGATGAGAAACTTTTTAAAGAAACTTTAGGTTGAATGTTTGTGTGAACAGAATGCACACATATCAAAAATATCTTTAAAAGCACTTTTATTGTTCAATATCATTCGTCTTTGTAGAAAGGGCAGATTTTTCTGGAATCTGCATCGAGTTTCATCTGGTAATCAGAGACACACAACACAATAAAGCCTTGATAAAAAGCAACTCCACAAGCCATGCTTAAGTCACTTGATACACCAAGAAAACACAGTATACTACAGACAAAACCTTTGAATTTTCATTTTGTGAAATAAAGACATTCCTAGTCCTTCTATTAGAAAAATAAACCGTCACCAGCATCTCAGGCTTTACTTCTTGACATTAACATAAACAGGCCATGTTTCTTAGAAATGTGATAAACACCTTCAGCCTTCAAATTAAAAAAAAAGCATTGAGCCACAAACGTTTTGTTGAATCAGTCTTTCACTCTTTTCTTTGACAGCCAATACTGTTGCATTTTTTAGGAATTCTTCCCTTTTTAAATGCCTAGGACATGCAAATCCTGCCCTTCGACCTTCTAGCTGAGGAAAGGCCATATTTAGCCTCAGTGTGCATGTGAGTCAAACATGTTATTCATGCACAGGATTATTCAAGAGGTCTAACGTTTGAATCACTATGGGTCAGAAAACTGTCTGCACAGAGTACTCCTTTCTAGATGAACCTCATTTAAATCTTTCATCAGTTGCATTTACTCTTCCTAAATTATTTATTTCCACAGACGTTTTGGGTTCCACAGAAAAGCCCAAAACATGGGAGTCTTCCCACTGGGAATGGACAGTTTGTGCAGGCAGCTGTCACTGCAGTAGCTGCAACATTCAACTTGTGAAAAAGCTTTTTGTTGAGACAAAAATTCAAGCACAGCAAAAAAAAAAAAAAAAAAAAAAAAAAAAAAAAACACAAAAAANTGAGACAAAAATTCAAGCACAGCAAAAAAAAAAAAAAAAAGACAGAAAAAAAGACAAAAAAAACACCAAACAAAAAAACCCCAACAAACCAAGCCCCAAACTATACAGTTCTACAAAATACTTTGCATTACTGCAGTAACTCCCAAGTTTTGTGTGACTAAGTAAGGACTAAACATTGAGAAGGTGGCCTCAGATGCATCATCCTGAAAAGCACAATGTTACTGGACTTCAGATGTAGGGCAGGCAGAGAACCCCATAGCAGTGCAAAGACAAAAATAATGAAGATAAACTCTTTTCTAAAAAAAGCCACAACGAATCTTGGAGCTAACATGAATATGCATTAAATGCTCCCCAAGCTGCTTCCCGTACATTAAATGGATTTGTTCCTGACAAGATTCTGAGTTAAAGACACCCAGGGCTTACTAAAACTTACTGGGTGTGACACCAACATCCTAAACCAGAATGCAGGCTTACCCCATGCTGTTACTTTAGGGCAAGTTCTTCAGCCATGGATCCAGCTAACAGGCCTGAAATCAAAGAGCTCCTAATTACCCATGACAAACTTATTTGCAAACAGCTTGGCAGACACACCGATACTGATCCACCTCTAGGAGTACCGTGGGAGGATGCTGATGACATCTTTGAAAGGCTAATTGCATCTGCCAGGAGCTTGAGATCATCTCCAGCCCTTTGCTCCACTGCGACCCATTTCCAGAAGGTGAAATCAAAGAATGCTGAGCTCATTTGCATCCAAAGTGCTTCTCGCTTTTCACAAACACGAATATCAAATAAAGCTGGGCAAGAATTTTGCCAAAATACTTACAGAGTAATAGAAAACAAAGCTAAAATGATACTGGGAATTCATCTTTCACCAGGATCACACATACCTCCATCAACCCTATCGCCACCATAGCTATGAGTCAAGACAGTAGTCCGATACTTTTAGTCTAGAAACATGTAACAAAGGATGTTCCTAGTTTGCAAAAGTTTTACTTCTTAGAGATTGCAAAACCAAGCTTGCCAAAAAGACAGAGCACTATCGACACACAGACAGCTAGAGGCTGTCTCAATTGGACAATGACAGTAATCACGATAAAGCACGACCTCAGCACAGCAGCAGCACCAACTGTCAAGAGCTGCCCAAAAATAACACAAAGAAACAAAAGAACCCTGAGAGTTCCAACGAATTTTTTGAAGATCATAAGATACTCGTCTGAAAGATTACAGGCTGTTCATACCGAGAGTCAGAGACACCACACGAAAAAGCAGAACACTGTGTGGCTGAAAGATCACAAGCAGGAGACGGAAGAAACAGGAGATGGAAGTAACACCGTGCCCTGCTCAGCAGGCAGGCTCTGCCCGAGAGACGGGAGGCACAGCCGGGCGCCAGATACTTCCCTTCCCTGGGCACCTCCAGCTCCTCGGGCACAGCCGACACAAAGTCACTCAGCAGCACCGTATCTGCCCCGCGCCCGGCACAGCCCCGGAGCTGGGCACAGCCCCTGGCCCCCAGCTCCTGAGGGCGTCCCGGGGAACCGCTCCGGCCCCGAGCTCTTGAGGGCGGCGGCGGAGCCCCGCGGCTGCCCCGGCCGGGTGCCGAACCCCAGACACCCCCTGAGAGCTGAACCCCAGAAACCTCCTCAGAGCCGACCCTCACACGCTCCCTCAGATCTGCCCCGAGGCACCGACTCTCACAGATCCTCTCAGGGCCGACCCTCACACGCCCCCTCAGAGGCGACCCCCACACGCCCCCTCAGAACTGCCCCGGCCGCCCCACAGCGCTCGGTGCGAGACCCAGTCCCTGCGAGGCACCGCCACCACAGCGCCGGGTAGCCCATAGGAAAGGAGCAGGAGGCAGGGGGGCTTGGAGGGATGTGGAGCAGGGGTAAGAGGAGCGCCGGGCCCGTTACCTGCGCCGGTGTCGAAGCGCGGCCGCCCGGCCCCGCCACCGCCACAGGCCCCGCGCGCGCCACTTCCGGGTGGGGGGGGCCGGGGCGCGCCCATTCAGCGCCGGCCCGGGCTCCGCGCATGCGCCGTCCCGCGGCAGGGCCGGGGTGGGGGGCGCGGAGCAGCACCCACGGAGCGAGGGGGAATGGCGGGGCTGTGGCGGGCGGTGCTCGAGGGGACCGGGGTTCGAGCCCCGAGCCCGGTTCTCGCCCCCGCCGCGGCTCCCGGCGCAGCTGGGCGGCGGCAGCCAGGTGCTGCCTGTCTGAGGCAGCGGGGGTGGATTCTTGTCAAAACCAAAGAACGCCGGTGCCGTGCTGGGCCAGGAGCTCGCCGCTGTGAGGGCTCCCGCTGCGGGGGTGGTGAGGTGGCTCGTGTTCGGTCTGTCAGAGCTAGGGCAATACAGAAGCTCCCGAGATTACAGGCTAGCGTGCCTGGCTTCACAGAATCCCAGAATTGTTTGGGTTGGATAGGACCTGTGGAGATCACCCAGTCCAACCCCCTTGCCAAAGCGGGGTCACCTGGAGCAGGTGACCTGGGAACGCGTCCACATGGGTTTGGGATGTCTCCAGAGAGGGAGACTCCACAACCTCTCTGGGCAGCCTGTTCCAGTGTTCTGCCACCCTCAACGTAAAGAAGTTCTTCCTCACGTTGAGATGTTTGTCTTGTGTTTTGGTTTGTGCCCATTACTCCTCGTCCTGTCACAGCAGTGGCACCATCCTCGCACCCGCCTTGGAGATACTTGTATGGATTGATGGGATCCTCTCTCAGCCTTCTGTTCTCTGGACTAACCAGGCTCAGCTCCCACAGTCTCTCCTCATTTGAGATTCTCCAGACTCATCATCTTTGTAGCCTCCGCTGGACCCTCTCCAGTAGTTCCTGGTCTTTCTTGTGCTGAGGAGCCCAGAAGAGACTTCACCAACTGAGGCTACCTCCCACCAAAAGCCTGAGGCAAGAAGCACTTGTAGGGCCAGCCGTGCTGCAGGAGTTGCCAGACCCTCCTTTATCGCTTTATTGAAAAGGCAGCGCAGCCCCCCGGGCTCGAGCCCCGAGACCCGGGCTCGTTCCATTCCTCCGTGCCGCCAGGGGGCGCGCTGCCGCCCAGCACCGCTCCCCGCCTGGCGTCGCGCGCATGCGCGGTGATTCAAACGCGATGGCGGCTGAGGCGGCTCAGGTTGAGGGGGAGAGACCCCTGCCCGGCCCCTCGCCCGCCCACCGTTACCTTGGCACGATGTCCTCGGAGGGCAGCGACACGTCGGCGGGTGGACAAGCGCCTAAAACTAAGCGGAAAGGTAGCGCGGGGCGAGGGCGAACCCGCGCTGCCTGAGGCGGGAGCCCGGCCCGGCCGAGGTGGGGATCCGTCCTGAGGCGGGAAGCCCCGCGGTGGGCACGGCTGAGCTCTCTTTGCCGCTCCTTCAGGAGGAAGAATCGTGCAGTCTCGCTACCTGCAGTTCGATAAGAAAGACAGAAGGAAGGCGCCGGGACTGCCGAGCTCAGGCGTCGCTCAGCGAAATGTGAGATCAGCTTGGACGTGTGGCAGCGAGACCTGGGGGAAAACCGACTCTGCTGGGGTTATGAGGGAGTTGTGGTGTGTCACTAGGTGGGAGCTTGGGACTGTACTCGGGTGATTTGCAAAGCACCAAGATGCCCTGGGATTTAGTTGTTTATCGTCAGCATTTAAGTTGAAGGTAAGGTATATTGCTGATTAGGTTCTGTCTTAGCTGTTTCTTTATTGTCAGGACGCTTCATCAAGTTCCTCTTCATCAAATGCTTCTCTGCCGTCTTCTGGAACTAAAGCAAGATCGGTTCTTTCTCAGAAACACAAAACTGCTGCTGGTAGGTTTTACCAGTGTTTAAAAGCTATTCTTTTGTATTTCCATCCTATGAAACTCTTAACAACTCTTAAGATACCGATACTTTGTATTACTTGTATCACTGACAGTTATTATTTGTATGCAAAGGAGATTAAGAAACTTGATGTGGGACTAAGAGAAACTAGGTCCTGGATCTGGAATTGAGTGATTGGGTTGTCTAAAATAAATATCTTTCCTGCCTTCTGCACAAGGTTTTGAAATGTTCTTTTCCTCTGCCCTCAGCATTATTCTGATTTTTTAATTTAATCTTTCTGTGAAACCAAGTGTGAGTGACTGAAAATCTGTCTGCAAAACCATCCATTTTTATGTCTTTTATTATTACCAACAATTCCTGTCTGGTATTACTGGCAGTCCTTGGTTGTCTCCACAGCCATCTAGTTATTGGTGTTTGAGACAAATTATTCCTTGTTTTCTGTGAATTGGGACCTCAAAGGGTCTCACTTTGAACTGCTCTTTATGGGGTCGTTAGAGAGTGGGCTTTAGTCATAATAATTTTCCATTCTGGCCATAATTCCAATTGGTAATGTTCTTTGGTGGTTCAAGAAAAATAAGTTTTTAATGCTGTTCCTTAGAAAACAGGTGCTCAGTGGACATTCCTGGGAACAGAGAGTGCTTCTGACAAGCTCAGGAGGGGCCTTGTCCAGGTGCAGTTCATCAAGGCCCAGGCCTAACAAGCACTTCTCAGGTCATAGTGGGGTGTGAGTGGGGGGGATGCAACTAAATCAGCTTCCCTGGGCCTCCATAGCTTGGAATTGTGAACTTGTTCTGAACCTGTTCTAGTTCTTTTAGTCTGATAACAGCTTCTTTCTACAGGTGTTGACCATAGCTCATTAAATCAGAGTAGTTTTGAGAAGGGTAACTTGCAGTCCACTTTATTAGATGAAGGAAAAATGAAGCTCCCCGACCTTGATATTTCTGCTATTAATGGTAAATTTCCATTCATACTCAATTTCTGGGTTTTTTTTATTTTTAATGTATGTGCTGAAACCTGGGGAAAAGAAATTTGTTGTATTCTTGTATATTCACAGAAGAATTTTAAGCAGAGGTACTAAGACCTTTGGAGTTTAAATTAACCTCTCAATTGTAGTATCTTTTGGGTGCTCTGTTTTTGTTTAAAGTCAAAAAGTAAAGAATAAAGTACTCCTGAGTCTTTGTTCCTATAACAGGTGGGTGTCAGCCCTTCTGAAAAGTGGATCACACCTGTTTGTCTCTTAAAGCTCAGTGCTCATGTGATCCACATCTGCTCATGAGTATATTAGAGCCAGAAAGAGAGCTCAGATCTTCTTTACTGATAGACAATAATTTTTAAATTATTTCTGCCTTTAAAGAACCTGATGGTCTATAGACATCGACAGAAGAGCACACTAACTTTCTTGTTGTGATACAGATAAAACTGACCCCAAGAAGAGTTCTCATTCAGAATCTGCTTCAGAAGGAGATTCAGAGACAAAGAAAATAACTGAAGAGAGTGATGAGGTGAGTCTCACTGCTTTCACTGGTAAGGATATTTATTTTGGAACAAAGATTTATCTTTAACCTGAGTTACAACTAAGGTCTTGGGATAATCTAAAGCCTCCTTGCAGAAGTCAGTTCTACTGCTGGCAATGCTTGGTGTGTTTATCAGATATCTGGACACTGACCAGAGCTTCCCTTCCACTTCTTGTGGTAAAGAATCTGTTCCAGTTACTCTCCTCAAGTGGATTCTTCTTGCATTCCTGCCCATACTCTTATAATTATATCACGTTATCTTTAAGTATTTCCTGGCATTTTTGTTCTGAAAACTAACACTGGTTCAATCTAATATAAAGTGCCTTATTTAGGGATTTCATTCAGTGTAGCACTGAAACTTCAAATTCTTAACTAGAGTTATGAAAGTCTGCTGAAAATGTTATAAAAGGTGGTGGAACAAGGAAGTTTTTTTAATTAACATGATTATTTAAACCCACAAACTTGTCTCACCAGGCTGCCTGTTGTTGGTGTTGATTCCAGGCATGAATTGGACTATTGGTAATTTATTTGGTAATTAAATTGACTGCTGAAAAAACAATTGATGTAGAATATTCTTTTCTTTTCTAAAGGAAACTGATTCTCGTGATCCGATGACAGAGCTGGAATCTGAGACACTGCTTTTAACTTACCTGAGAATAAGGGTGAGAGTCAAGTATTTGGTGTTTCAGATAGAACTTGATATTGAGGCATTGTTTTATTTCTTAAATGCTTCCTGACCTGTAAAAGTTAAAGTTTTTGTGACTGTATATGTTTATGATTTGTAAAATTGTAAGACTTGCTATGAAAACTCTTAGAGTGAATTCAGTGCCAGTTTATTAAGCTAGTGCTGGTTCTTAGGAATTAGGGGGGTGCAGAGGTTTTGGGAAAACTGTGAGTCTGTCTGGAGTTGAAGGTTGTAGCAGTGACTTTGTTCCCTCAGTGCTGTGTGTATTTTCCTTTACAAAAAGGAGTAGGGGTGGGGCAAGAGTCTTGAGGGGGTCTTTAACTCTGATGTTCTGTTCTTACTGTATGAAGTCTCCTGTTCATTAATTGAAACTCTTTGGCCTGGTCTGAGGCTTGCATTTGTTTATTCAGAATATGTTAATTCTTTAGATGTAGCATTGCTTTAATGTGAATATTTTTGGGATGTAATAGGCAGAAAAGAAAGTTGCCAAGATGGAGGAAAAAGCAGAAAAAAACTTGCTAATGTTATGTGAAGAAAAGCAGAGACAACAGGAGAAGCTCTGGGAGCTGAAACGTGAAATTCTGCTTGAGGAGAGAGAGCAGAAGCTCAATGAAACATTAGACAAACAGGTAAGTTTTAGTAGGATTTATGCTTCTCTGATAGTTACACAAACTCGTTTATAAAGTAGTCTTTTATCCAGAGGAAATTTCTCTGCTTTGGTGGCCTGCAGGGGTACAATTTTATACATCTTAAAGAAAACAAATATTTCCTTCCTGTTGAGGCCTGTAGTGCTCTGCAGTGCCTGAGCAGGTGCTTTTGTCACTGTTGTGTTGTCCCTCGTGGACAGGCAGGAAGGAGAAGCTGGAGCTCTTGAACAAGGGCAGAGATTGCAGTGGCTGCCAGGGCAGGGTCTGGGTGGTGCACAGGAGATGAAAGTACCCAAAACCACGTGGACATCCTGCATTTAGGCAACTTCAGTTATGGTTAGAGCTGAGATGCCACCCCTTAATGAGAAGTGAACATCTTCTGTTGTTAATTTGTCTTGTTTGTATGTGTTAGCCACAAGTACTTCTGGCCTAGTTGTAAGAAGACGGGTTTCTAATGAATAATTAATGTATTTTTCTGTAGTGAGCCAGGTGTGCAATTACAAAAGATGTGCTTTTGGAGAAGTGTTGGTTCAGTGTGTGTCTCTTTTAGATAGAAGTGCTGTCTCCCCTTGTTGCTGTCTGTGAACAGTTTAAAGAGCAATATAAAAGCTTTGCAGCTTCCCTGGATGCTACGAGACATGAATTACCCATAAAGAACATTCACATAGAAGGAGATAAGCAAACCTACCTTGGTATGAAAATTTGATTTGTCAAATTTGCTTTCAGATATAGTGGGTTTATGCTAAAAAAGCTTCTCACACTGTTATTGCTACATCTGTCTATGGCCATTAGAGAAGCTTTGGGTGCTCTTAGAGCTTGTGTGGACACTGGGCTGCAGCAATAGTCACATGTTGTGCTATGTGTAATTCTTACCTCTGTTTACTTAACTACACAATTTTTTATCTTGCAGCAGAGAAGAAATTAACTTTCTAAGTTAGCTCAGTCTTTATATACACCTTCTTTAGCAGGTTTCTATATATTTTAACTGTATTCATGGCATTCCTTTGCTTCTCTTGTTCCTACTGTGTAAACAAGTTACAGGAATGCTGTGATCTCTTCTTGCTTCTGTGTTTGAGGGACAGAGTCACCTGCGTAGATTTCTTGCTCGTGTTTCTTGCAGAACTGGAGCTTAAATATTATTGTGTGCTGTCTTGAATCAGAGAATGTTTGATAAATCAGCACATGCATTTTGTATTGAAATCTGGACCAAAAGTTAAACTTTTAAACTGCTGGTCTGCAAAAAACAAGGTTCTTAAACCATTTACAGTAATCTTGCACTTTAAGACAAATGCAAGAAGTTTATTAAAGAACTTAGAATTCTTGTAAGAAGACTAGAAAAGAATAGCCCCATTTTTTTTGTTGTTTGTGATTGTTGAAGGAAATGACTGAATAAATTTCATAGGGGGGTACATGCTGACAGCAATACATGAAACCAGCCAGGGAATTTTGCATGTCTAAAACTTGATTTTTCTCTTACATTTGTTTTAAAAATCTTTGACGTACTCTAAATGAGAGCTTGATTAGCAATTTTAATAGCCTGTTGCTGGTGCTAATCACAATAGGGAAAAATAATTTGGCTTTCACAGTTTCATGGTGTTTTTGTGAAAGCTGAACAGTAGTTTTTTGGCATCTAGTTCACCTCTCTCTGGGTTACTCCAGCTGTTAATATCTTGTATTAACTGGTGCCTGGTGCATTTTTAATAATACCTTTAACATCTCATCTTCCAGATGAGCTGGGAAAGCAATTAACGATCACACAGGAGCTTCTGACAGAAGTTATGCCAAACCACTCAGAAGATAGTGCAAAAGCACTTAGTGCACTGAAAGAGCTTAAAGAAGTGTCTCAGCAACTGCATAAAGGGCTTCAAAGGTAATCACAACAATTGGGTGAAAAGACTTGTTGACTAAATATTCAGAGGAAAATCTATAGACCTTGCCAGAATATATCCAGAACACAGGCTGTAGGAGGATTAACTGAGGGTTTGGTAGCACTAAGTGTAATTCTCTTTGTAGCAGTCACCTGTATTTCTGTCCCTGCCCTGCCTACAGTCAAAGTAGGATGTTTGGGGTTGGTTTTGTACTCCCAAGTGAGCCACTTCAGTGTGCCATTCTCTGACACTTAGCTGAGAATTTCAGTGAGCAAGAATGGACTTAGTAAGTGCAGATATGTAGGAGTGGAGAAACCCAGGAGACAGAAAAGTGAACTGGAAACTGTCTTAAGTAACAACCCTGCAAATGTATCATCCTTGAGAAGGTACAAGGAGCACGGAGAAGGGTTTTCTTCTCAACTATTGTGACAACAAATACAAAGCATCACCGGGAGGATGAGGAAGAGATAAAGCATGACTAATGTCCTTTCCTTCCTTCATTGCCCCAGAAGAGATGAGAGTTAGAATCTGAAGATTAATAGACCATTAGGCCACTCATCTCCCCCTCCTGCAAACTGCCCCATCTCTCCCCCCAATTTTTGCTTTTGAGAAGAAAATTCACTTTTTTTTT
>VZTE01004262.1:292710-361967 GCA_013397775.1 Eulacestoma nigropectus | reverse complement strand
TTTTTTTTTTTTTTAATCTTGTGTTTATCTGTCAGAAAAGCAGAAGGATTCACTCTTGTTTGCCTTCAGCACAGCTTTAATGCTGACAAAACCAACAGGATTCGTTTCATCTGAGTTAGCCATCTAAAATTCGCCCTGCTGGTTGTACAGCTCCCTTTAGGAACAGAGAGAAAGTGTCTTCAGGGGTCAGCTCATCCCATCCAGGACAGGTGTCTTAAAACAGGAGAAAGATCTGCTGCTTGACAGCATTTGCTTGTGTGCATTGCTACAGGAGCAGAGCTCTTGAATAATTCCAGAAAGCAGATACCCCTGGTAAAGTACCTTCAGGACATTTTTGACAGGTATTCGTTACATTCAAGCTGTTAGTGAAGTGTGTATGTTACAAAAGGAAGTTCTTTGTTGCAAGCTGAGTTAAATGTGTTAGCGATACTCATTTTCACTGTGATGTTTCTCCCCCTAAACCACCCCGCAGGATCCTCGGGGGTCTCGGATGATAGAATGGAATAACTTGAAGCCATTTTGTTGTGGTAAGTTCCAGATTATTTATTTTTTCCTCTGTGTACTGTGTTTTGCCTTTGCTTCTGCTTCCACTGAGTCGTGTTCAGTGAGACTTGGCAAGGGCTGGAGAGTGACAGAGTTCAGTGTTGTTTCCTTTTTCAGGCATTGTCAACATGATTTTTCCTCTGTCTGATCAGCCAGTGTTTGGGGAATGGCTCATCTTTGCTGAGATGCAGGGGCACACTTACAACAAATCCTTTGAAGTGCAGAAATACGGTGAGTCCTGTAACCCAGGTGCATTTGGAAAGCCAGAACACTGTGAGATGCTTTCACTTGAGGTGAAACACTTGAAATAAGGCATTTTAAATGCCATGAGGAAAAATTCTTTAGAGCCACGTACTTCAGGGATGCAGATGCTGGTAACTGGCAGCTGTGCTGAGGTCACCTTGCCAAAGTTTGCTGCTGCTGTTCATTGACCTGGATGCTTCTGGGTGCTGGTGTTACCCTCATCAGCCACAACCAGGGTCCTGTCAGAGCTGTGGGGGCTTTTGCTATAACCTGGGCAATGAGATCTGCTTCAAAATATTCTGCTTTATTTCTTTTTGTTGTAGTATTGCCAAAGTTTGAGCTGCTGATCGACCCCCCTCGCTACATCCGTGACCTTTTGCTGTGTGAGAAAGGAACTGTCCATGCCAGGTAGGAGCATGTCCCAAACCAAGTGTCACTGCTGTGGTTTGTAGTCCAGTCACTGGAGCTTGGATCCCACCTGCTGCAGACTTTTCAGATGACTTCTGTTCATCATCAGATGCTTTCTGATGTAAGAGCCTTCAAAAACATGGGAAAAATAACAATCTGGAAAACTTCCTGTGATACTGTTTTCTAGAGGTGCAGGTAATGTGGTAATTGTCTTTATATAACCAGGAAAACAGAAACCAGCTGGAAGTTATTAATCATCTTCTTTGCATTTCAGATACACTTTTGGAAAACCGGTGACAGGGAAGTTAATTGTCAATATGACTATAAATGGTGTGGGGTACTACAGGCATGAAGTGGGACACCCTGTCCTCAAGACCACCCAGGTGAGGGAGACCATGGACTCACTTGTGATAAAACTCCTGATCTGTGTTCTTTAACATTAATCCCACAGCTCTGTTTTGTTGCTGACGGGAGATCAGAAAATGAAGGAGTAAATATTATGACTGGGGCCAGCATAATAAAAATATTGCTCGTTTTTCCATGGTATGTTTGTGATTTTAGATATTGGGAAGACGCTCTTTTCCCAGAGCGCGGTGGGGCTCTAAAGAGTGTTTGGACAGCGCTCTCAGGGATGCACAGGGAGGGATTGTTGGGGTGTCTGTGCAGGGCCAGGGGTTGGACTGACGATCCCTGTGGGTTCCTTCCAGCTCAGGATATTCTCTGGTTTGGTGGGATAAGAATTTGTTGGCATAATATTAATCTGTCTTTAGAGCATATGGGGCTGAAGAGAGCAGGAGACTGAGGGGATAGAGTTAGTCCAGACCATGGGTAAGGGAGGAAAATGAAACTTGCTTGCTTTCTTCCTTCCTTCACCCACTCCCCAGTCAATTCCCTCTCGTCCTAATCCTTCCAAAACACTGCTGCAAACTCCCATCAAGTGCCTGTGCTTTAGGTTTGGCTTCTAGGCCCTGTCTGGTGTGAAATGCAAACTTCCCTTTCTGTTCCACCACCCATCCCAGATCAATGGCTCTGCTGTGTTCGATGTGTGTGTCAAAGACATGATGCCAGCGGATGTCCCGGAGCACTTCCGAGGCACAGTCAACATCTGGGCCACAGTGATCAGCTCTGATGGCAGCAAGCAGGTGACCTTTGATGACTCCACACCTGTCCAGAAACAGCTGATTGATATCAAGTACTCCAAGGACACCCGAAAACAGTTCAAACCTGGGCTGCCTTACAAAGGCAAGGTGAGATTGAAAGTAGAGCCACGGACGTGTGGCTGATGTAAAGTTGTACTCACTTGATCCCAGTGATATTCCTCACCTGTCATTCACTGGAATTGCTGATAATTTAAAGCCCATTGTTCTATAAATGCCCCATTGTGCAGGTAGAAGTCACTTACCCGGATGGAAGTCCAGCTGACAGAGTCACCATCCGAATTAAAGCTGAGCTCACACCAAAGGACAACGTTTATACGAGTGAGCTGGTCTCAAGGAATGGCCTGGTGGAGTTTGAAATCCCCTCCATCCCCACAGCTGCCCAATATGTCTGGCTGGAGGTGGGTAAAAGCTCTTTATAGGATTAGCAGGCTTTAATGTAACTAATCTTGTCAAACCTGCACTTTATAAATCAGTGCTACAAACAGGAAATCAGTGCCTTTTAGCTTCAGCTTCTGGATTTCAACACAGCAAACACTGGCTTGTTTCGTGCCAAGAGAACTGATGTTGATAACCACCATGAAAAGATGCTTCTCCAAATACAGCTTAACATGGTAGTAGGGGTCCAGTATCTGGGGAGTAAAGATGTCAAGAGATGAAAGCTGTAAGGTATTAAATGGGAGAAGGGAGTAGAGATTAAGAAAGAACAAAATGGGCTTTCTATGCATAACATTCAGGTGTAACTTCTTTTTTTTTAAGACCAAAGTGACAGCAATTGATGGGAAACCCTCTGGGGATCAATATCTGCCCAACTACTTGTCCATCAGCAGCTGGTACTCACCCAGCAAGTGTCACATCCAGCTCCAGGCACCAGATAAACCTTTCCAGGTACGTTGGCTTCACCTTCCATCACGGCAACAACTGCATTGCTTGGCTTAGAGTACTTTGTTCTAATTAAATATTTCTAATTATTATTTAATTATTCTAATTAAATATTTCCAGACATTCCTGATGCTGGGATCCTGAACTGTTATTGTTTCCACTATAAGGGGTGAAGGAGCTGCACTTCAGCCACCAAATCATTGTTGAGTGTGGGCTACGCTCGTTGCTAAGCGAAACATCCTTGATGCTCTGTGCAGCAGCTCGTTTCCAATCCTTTCTCTTCAGAGAGGGGTGGGTGTAGGAATGGAAAACATTTCAGTTTTTCACATTTGCACGTGTGTTCTGTGCACCTCCAGCAACACTCAGACATGGATTTTTTGCTGAAAATGACTGGAAGTGACGTTGGTGGAAGTGGCTGAATTACTAAAGATCAAAATTAAGGCTGTGTAGTCTCACTGGAACTTCCAGTTTAAATCTCAACTGGATCTGTTCAATCTTCCAGTTATTGAACTATGAACATGGTTGCCTTGTCTTCTTTGGTAGTTTTTGTAGGAGACTCTAAAAATGTAATCCTGCCCTATAAAAGTCGTTGTGATTTCTCTCCTAAAGTAAAGATCTGATTTAACCATGATTCCCATTTCATAGTATTTTCTGCGGGTTGTTGAGGGTTTCTTCTTACCCAAGCTGATGTTCTGAGGGTCTACATATTGCTCTGTGGGGAAAAAAAGAGTGGTTTTTGGCAATAAACACACTGAGATTTGTTATCAGCAGGTCCGTCAGGTTGGCTTCAGACTCTTTGTATCCAAATAAGAGCATTTTTTTTTATCATTGCATTTCATGGAAGTTTAATGGCTAATTAATCTTTTACAAGTTTCCTGAGGTATGGAAAGGGGATTATACACTGCTAATCTGAACACATTGTTCTTATTATAACCTGATTAGAACTAATTCTTCTGTGGGAAAGCTTGGAGCTGGATGCCCAGCTGATGTGGGAACTGTTTCCATGCATTGCCAGCTCTTACTGGGTGTTCCAATTAGCTACATTCATTTTTTAATGAATTGCTTCATCATTTGCTCTAGGGAATTCTTAATACTTCAAATATTTAATGTCACAAGGCACCTCTTGGACTCTGTGGCATTCTCACTGTATTTAACCATTAGCAGCTCCCTGTATTCCAGTTCTGCCCTTTAGGTTTGTGCCATGTGTACCTTCTGCAGGGAGAACACTTGGTGCTGAAGGAAGGGCTTTTTCAAAAGATTGTTTTTGGATTTTCTATCCAGCCTGAACAGTTTTATTTGGGACTTGCTCTGCTTTAAATGGCAGGAGGGGAAGGTGCTGAAGAAATCCTACTGAACCACCAGTGTCAGCCACTCCTCAGATCCCAGAAGGAAGGAGTTTGTGTTCCTAGGAAAGTCTGCTGCTCCTCAGAGTGATCATTGCTCAGCCAGACACGACCAGTGCTGATCCCATGGCTAATGTCTGTTCTGTTGGGATTGGTGGGATTTGGGGGATTTTGTCTTGGGGCTGTTCAGTACTCGATGAGCCCCTCTGGGTACCAGATGAGCCCAGGTGTGCTACTCTGGAGCCTATTGTAGGCATCAGATGAGTTTACCCAGACAAAAAAGAAGCTTTCTTCTCATTTATTTGTGTGTTTGACACCTCCCCGAGTGCCCGACTTACAAATTGTTATCAAGACTTTGTGTAATCCGAAAGCATTTTCCCTCAGATCTCTTCCCAGACTTTTCATGGTCATGTTTGAATTGGTATTGGCCACGTGAATGTAATCACAGTTAAACTGCAGAGATTATCAAACACACATTTCTTCCCACCCCCAACCCACCTCTTTCCTTTTTTGGGCTGGGCTACTGAAGGGGTGTCTAAAATTCAACCAATTCTGACAGCTGCTCTGTGCCAAAAGGCTTAACTTCCAGGATTCCAGAGATTCCTTTATTGTTTCATTAATGCATACAACCCCCAGCTCATTCTCCTGTAGATTTGCAGCGAGTGGAGAGATGAACACAGCCCCCTTTTTCTTGTGGAGAAAGTCCCCGAGAACAGTGCTAATGTAATAATACACTTTTCAATGCACACATTTTTTAGGAGGGGGCTCACACCTCCTGTGGCCTGGAACCCAAATGGGTTTCTGTGCTTTATCACCCAAAAGCATTGTAACAGAGCAGATCTTTGGCTTTTCTGGCTGCAGGTGGGAGAGGAGGCCTGGATTGCAGTGAAGTCCACGTGTCCTTGCAACTTCACTCTCCATTATGAAGTGGCATCACGAGGGAACATTGTCCTGTCAGGGCTGCAGCCCAGCAATGTCACCCAGCAGAGGAGCAAAAGAGCCACCACACCCTTTGAGAAGATCATTGACCTCACACGCTTCCCAGGAACAGGTAGCCAGCACCAGAAATGCAACTCACCCCTATTTTCAGGGAAAAACAACCTTTCCACAACCTTTTTTTTTTAATGTGATGCTCCTTAAAGGATATAGATAATTTTGTGCAAGAAAAATAGTGAAATCCATTGCCCTCAGTCACGTTAAAAAAATTCTCCAAGAGGAATAACTCTTGGAAAGTTTTCTTTGGTCTTTCTGCAGCCTTTCTCAGTTGAGAAAACTTTAATATTTCCTTGGAGTGGAGGGGCAGGGAAGTGTAGGCAGGGCTGGGGCAGTTGGTTAAATTGGTTGAGCTTCAACTGAGGAGAGGACATGAGATGGAAAGAGAAAATTAGCTGGACTGATAACATGGATCAGGATAAAGGACATCACACAGCCCACAGGGGGAAGGGAAATGGAATGTGGACTCCTGGTTTGTACAAGGAGTAACAGAAAGAGGCAAATCTGATGAATCTGGGGAACAGGGAGGTAAAAAATGGTGGGATTGGGACGGTGGATATAACAGCTGCCAAAGGAAAAGTCTGGCTGTCCTAGTAACCTCTTTGGGAGTTGGGGAAAGAGTAACAGGAACCTCCCTCCGTGTACCCACCGAGCTTCTGGCAATCAGTAATTCAGGATTTATGAGGACTTTCTGCACTGAAGGTTTGTTCTGAGCTGTTCCATGTGCAGTTTGCTCAGAGACTTTGTGGTTTTTCTGTCACTGGAAGCGTTCGAGGCCAGGTTGGGTGGGACTTTGGCAACTTGGTCTAGTGAAATGCATCCTTGTGCACAGCAGGGGTCTGGAATTAAAGGGTCTTTAAAAGTCCCTTCTAACCAAAACCATTCTGTGATTCTATTTAACTGCTCCAGAGATTCTCTGCTCTATAAACAGCATAATCCTTTTTCAAACTCGTTTATTCCTTTTCTCTCATCACTATTCTCCAGCGTTAAATAACATTTTCTGTTTATTTTCAATGGCTTGATAAATCAATTGTGCGTTTCCTTGATTTTATGGCTGGACAAACACTGAGTAGTCCTTCCCTACCCACCTTCTCCATGCTGCTCATTAAGTTATGAGTCCTAATTATCTTTCACAAAGATGAGAAAAAGGGAAAAGATTCTGACCTCAAGTAGGTGTGCAACAGGGAAGAATGCAAGTCCTGGCTGGAAAGTTCTGTGTCTTTCAGCATTAGGATGGCACAGGAAGGGAGTGATTGGGACAAATAAAGCTATTTTTCCTCCACAATTCCTGTTTCAGCACCTCCCAGCACGCCTGCAGCAGAGGTTGAGGTGTGTGTGACCTTCCTGAGGTTCTCAGTCGTTCACTCCATGGCTCCCTTGGGCCGGCTCCTCGTGTACTACGTCAGGGAGAACGGAGAGGGGGTCACAGACAGCCTGCAGTTCACTGTCAACTCCTCCTTTGAGAACCAGGTAGGGGCTCTGCAGAGGAGAGGAAGGGCTGGTGTCTCATAGCTCTTTGTTGTGGGATAATCACAGGATTTAATGGGATTTCCCTTCCCAGGTTGCCGTGACGCTCTCAGCCAACGAGACCAGGCCTGGTGACGTTGTGAACATCAAGGTCAGAGCTGCCAAATCGAGCTGTGTCTGCATTGCCACAGTGGATAAGAGTGTCTACCTGCTCAAGACAGGCTTCCAGCTGACAGCCAGTCAGGTAGAAGGAGCTTTAAGCACGGCTGTCCTTTTCTCACTCCTGTGACCCTCATCCACCCTGAGTAAGCAGCTTTTGGGTTTCCAGAAATCCCCAAGGACAGCAGCCTCTGCCCTTTCCCTGCAGGTGTTCCAAGAGCTTGCAGAGTACGATGTATCTGATGCTTTTGGGGCTCCAAAGGAAGAAGGGCACTTCTGGTGGCCAGGCATGTCCTCACGCAGACGCCGCAGATCTTCTGTCTTTCCCTGGCACTGGGACATCACCAAGGATGCTCGCTTCGCCTTTACAGTAGGAAGAATCAGCCTCCCTTCTCTCTCCAGTGTCTCTCTTTTGCTTTCGTGTTTGCAGGGTGATTTTCAGCTCCACAGGCCAGGAGTTTTCCCCACACCAGAGCTGTTTTTCCGGGGGAGAAGGATGAAAAGTAATTTTTGAGAACAGAGTACACTGTTCTAGGAAAAATATTTGAGAAACATGGTTTGATTTTGGCCAGTCTTGCGAGGGCCCATGGTCCTGCTGGGTGAAGGAATTCATGCTGATGCTCTGGAGAATCAGGGACCAGAAGGTTCCTCCAGGCATGGGTGAGCTTGCAGATCTCTTCTGCAGCTGCTCCAACAGGGAAGGAAGGTGGAATGTGAGTCTTTCCTTGTAGCCTTCTGGAGTATCCTTTGGAAATAATTTCCATTTCTTTCCTGCCCTGGTTCTCCCAGCTTCTGTTGCCATCTGCGTGAAAGACCTTTACATCCTTGATCAGGTTACTACTTAAATGCTATATATTTATAGTTACTTGGTGTGTATCCATAGGTAAACCTGGCCAGATTTTAAAAATCTGATTTCCTTTGATCTGTGCTGTGTATTTAAATCACCTTTAAAGTTGAGCATTTAAAACAAGTTGGATTTTTGAAATGTGCTCATGCACTAATTCATCTCTTCATTGATTTGCATACTAACAGTGCAGTCCTTTAAGCTGAAAAGTCATTTGTAGCTTTTAAGACATGCTACTATTTCCATGAGTTTTTGCTCTCCTTTTGTTTAAAATGGGTGTTACCTCATCTGTTTGAGGAGTTCTGCTTGTTTGCCTCTTCCTTCCCTTCCCACAGTTGCACAGCAGCATCCATCCACCCTTTCGGGCTCTGCTCACATTCCACCTCTTTGCCTTCCACACCACTGCAGGGTGCAGCCTCTGTTCCCTGAGACAAGGAGATGCCACGTGAAAGGCTGAGCTGTAAATGTTTCATATTCTTTACACAGTCTTCTACTACCTGTTCCTCTGAAATGCAGACTGGCCTTGAGAACCAGTGTCACAGCTCTGATGTTTGATGTTCCTTCCCTTTTTAATCCACGTAGCTGCTGAGACTGATGATCCTTTCTTCCTACAGCTCCCTCATCTCTTCATTCTTTGTCCTTCCTGTGATTTTAGCTAAATTGTTTTATTATGTTGCCTTAAACCCCAGAGGCTTTCACACATTCCCCCAATGCCTCGATCCCTTAATCACAAACCCTAAATCCTCATTGCTACCCCACTGCTGCTTCTCTCCCTGGGGTCTGAGGGGGTTTTTATTCTGATGCTGCCTTTTTTTTTTTTTTTTTTTCCCCCCTGACTGAGAGCTGGAAACTCTTGGGAAAAAGTTCATTTTTGGGGAGCTGGTGTGAATGCAGGGGCTGCACACCTGATGGGCAAGAACTGGGGGTGTGTGCAGAGAACAAAGTTCATTCTCCAGTGGTGCCTGGGAGCTGCTGTCTGTTATGAATGTGGGCATTTAGGGGACAGAGCTGGCAGCTTCCTTAGGAGCTCTGTGCTTTCCCTGTGTGGACAGTTTTCATTTTGCTTGGCATCCCTGGCAGTGCAGAATTGGTGATGCCTGATGAGAGCAGCAGAGCACACTGGAAACTTTTAGGAAGGGTAAAAAGCTGTAATGTTGTATTCTAGGGGAAAAATACATGTAATGATTTTTTACCTGTTGCACTTGTCCAGTGTGTTAGATACTGGTTTAATGTTAGATACTGATTTAAAGGCATTTTCCATCAGAGAAGAGCTTTCTCATAAATCTTCTGCCCATGTATCTTCACATTAACAGTCAGTTTTATACAAAGCTTTAAAAAATCCTCAAGATTCAATTGAGATTTACCCTGTAAATGTTGAAATAAGATTGAGGGATTCTATTAAAAAAAAGTTGGTACACATTTAATTATTTTTATTTAATTCTTTCTATTTACTTCCTTTTTTCCTTGCTGGTTTTTGTTTTGTGGTCTTGATTTTTATTGTCTAGGAAACTGGCTTGGTGGTAATGACTGACATAGTCAGCCTGAACCACAGGCAGAACGGAGGGATGTACACAGACGAGGCTGTCCCAGCCTTCCAGCCTCACACTGGGACCTTGGTGGCCACAATGCATTCCAAAATAGCACCAAGGTAACGTTTGGTGTTTAATATCTCTTGTCTGTGATACTCCTAGCTGGTTTTTGTCTCTATTCTCAGCTGTTTCCCACCTCCATGCCTCTAGGTTTAGACAAGGCAGTGATGGGGAAACTCTTCCAGTGGCTTGGTAGATGTAAAAAAATTTTAACTGATGCTGCTTTGTTGTATTTAACTTAATTCTGGAAAAATGACATATGCCAAGAGTCTTCAACTATCATTTTGAAGAATATTTCTTTCAATTGGCTGTGAATTTCTTGCACTATTTGCAAGCTACAGCTGGCTTTGCAGAGTCACTCATTGCTCATGATTTGGACCGTTCAGCTGGTGGTCAAAATCAATAAAATGAGGGTCTGCATGAAGAAAAGGCTGTGAAGTACTACAAGTGATGCTGCATCTGAAGATGGGCCTTCCCTCTGCATCCTGAACCTCCTGGAAGCCTCTCTTAGCAGAGGATGTTTTGGGGTTAGTTAAGAAATAGATAATGAAGCATCACAGGTGTAAAAAAGCTGACTTAAATTATTAAAATATTAGAAATCAAGGCAACTTGAAGAGAAGGGATGGAGAAGGATATAGAGTAGGGATCCTAGTAAATGCTGTTGGAAGTCACATGTTGCGTGTGTTCCCCTGGATTCCGTTTGGTGAAAGAATTCGGATCACAAACCAATTTCTTTTAGATAACCCTCGAAACTCGCAGAAATAGTGTGGTCTTACTTGTACTATTTTTTTAGATTCTTATTTCTGTCTGCAGAGTGCGTGTGCACACAAAGGGATTGCTTCAAAAGACCGTGTAATTTGTGTTAGGAGTGATCACCCATTCACTCCTTAATGAGTCTGTACCAGCCAGAGGTTTGGTCATGTGAGCCACAGTCAGGTGATAACTCTGATTTATCAGTGACTGTTGAAAATATCTTATTAAAAGAATTAATTTGCAAGGATTTATTTCTCGTTCCAGCAGAGCAGAGAAGAGGAAAAGAACCTTCTTCCCTGAAACGTGGATTTGGCACTGCCTCAATGTCAGGTATTGACACTAATTATATCCAGAGGGTTGTATTCTGTTTAGCTGCAGAAAACAAAGCTCTTTAAAATCTACTGAGTTACACTGGCATTTTGAGTTTTTAAATTTTTAAAATTATTTTTCTCCCCTATTGTTTGTTGTTTTTCTTTATTACCACTTTAATCTCTGCAACATTTCCTCTGCTCTTAAAGTGTGTTCACTTGCTTCAAGCTGAACATGTCAGTGGTGTCTACATTGATTCTCTATTGATTCAAATTTCACAGAGCCCTCCTTTCTCTGTCATCTCCTGCAAGAACATCTCCCCCAGACCTCAATTTGCTGCCTCATAAGTCGTGGTTTCCTCTGAGTACAGTTGGAACTAAAAAAAGAATTACTAAAAAAAAGATAACTAATCCCTCCCACAACAGCACATCTAGGATAATTTGAAGCAATTATTAAAAGGCTTCTCCAGGTTTGCAAGTAAACTTCATTCTCAATAAATGATTGTAAATTCAATTTGACAGGAACTTGGAGCAAGTGTATTCAAATCTGTTCAATTGAGCATGAAATATGCTTTGTAGAAATACACAAAGAATTCCAGAAGTGCCCGCTTGGGCCTCAGCAAGCTGGGGCAGTTAATTATAAGTGGGAAAGTGTGGAATAAAAAGTTGCAGATTGCATTTTCTCCACTTCATTTCATTAGAAACAACTGAGTTGGAGCATTCCTTAATTTCCACTCTCTTGAACAGGAAGAATATTTTTTTTTTCTTCAACCATTTATAATTATAATATACAATCCTCAAAAAAAAAAAAAAAAGAAACAAAAGCCTAATGTCAACTTCCCAAACCAATTCTAAAAATTCCTAGAGCCTGGCTGGAGGGTCTAATGGCTGGAAATGAGTGTGTACTTTGGCCCCCAGCCCAGAAGAGTAAGTGCCCTCATGTGTGAAAATAATGTTAATGCTGGTTATGGGCTGAAATCCCAGTGGAAAGAACATCAGCTGCAACAAATTGTCCAGTTAAACAGGCTGGAATATTGCCAGTCCTGGAGCCAGGACGCCCTTCTGCCTGTTCCTCAGGGCTGAGCATTAGTGCAGGTATCAGCTGCATTACTCCAGTTGGGGTGAGGACCTGAGTATCAGGGAACCAGTCTGCTTAAAAGGAGTTAAAATAACTTTAAGTAGGTTTAGATCAGCTAGTGGGAAGAAATCCTTCCCTGGGAGGGTGGGGAGGCCCTGGCACAGGGTGCCCAGAGAAGCTGTGGCTGCCCCTGGATCCCTGAAAGTGTCCCAGGCCAGGTTGGACGGGGCTTGGAGCAGCCTGGGACAGTGGAAGGTGTCCCTGCCATGGCAGGGGTGGCACTGGATGGGCTTTAGGGTTTCTTCCAGCCCAAACATTCCATGTTCCTGTGATACAAGTGTATTTCCCAAGGCTTTTCCCTCTGCAGTTTGAGCTGGGGGAACCACATTCACCGGCCAGTGCTTGGAGTCTGACTGAACTCAAAAAAGGCACAGTGATCTCCACTTTTTATTGTTTTAATCCTTTCCCCTCTGTGATACAAACACCCAGTTCAGTCCCTGATGAGGTGCTTGGCTCCTGACAGGCACAACAGCTTCAGGCTCACTGAAAATCGATTTAGAGGAGCAAAGCAAAGGTGCTTCACCGGTGCCTCAAGGGTGAACAACCTCCATGTGAAAAGCAGTGGAAGTGCAGCTCTTGGGTGTGTTCTGGGTGTGCATCAGGCAGCTCTGCAGATGAGGACAGTGTGTTGGGCTGGACTCTCACAGGGCTTATTCTGAAGACCTTCCATTCTCATTTTCCATGTCCCCGAAAGCTTACAGAGCTGGCAGCATGTGTGTCAAGCTCTGGGGAATAAACAAGAACTTGAGAGAAAACAACCTTAGGGTGTACTCACAACTGCACCAATCACCCTGCCAGCTGAGCCATGAAATAGCTTTTGTTCTTGTGTTAGAGGAAATGTTTTCTGTTCCAGGCAGGGCCAAAGCTGCTTTGCAGGAGGGAAATAGCAAAGCCTGAAGAACAAAACTGAATTTCTATTATCATAAAGCATGGAAGATGGTACCAGGTTTATATCATCACATTGTGGTATGCACAGGAAAGCTAAATACTGAGAGATTTGATTTTTAGTAATTAGTTTCAATCCTCACTGGAAGAAAATGATAGGTTTGGAAATTTTCTAGGTCAGTCATTCCAAAACCCAGCAAACCAAAATGTTTCTGAATCAAAACAAGCAGTTGCTGGACTTGATGTTTAGAAAATTTCTCATTTGTCCTTGCATTCAAGCAGAGTCTGCAGTGTGGCAATGGACACAGGGACAATGAGTTCCAACAAAAACCACTTTTATTTCACTAGCTGTTAAATCAATTATTGTTGAACTGTTTTTATCCAGGACTTCAGTCTGGGATTATTTCTTATCTTTCATTTTAGGTTTTGGGGTTTGTTTTAGAGTTTTGTTTAGATTTTTTTTGACTCAGTGCAGACATTTGCCTCTAAGAAAAATGACTCTGAAATGAGGCTGCAAATTAAGTTTTTCATCCAGGAAGAATTTGTGTTTTGCAGAGGTAACTATTTGCTGTTCTGCTGCTTATAAACGTTTGCAGTTCCTAAAACTGATAGAAAATACTGAGCCTTTTGTAATGTTCAAAGCAGACAATGCTGTCTGATAAATCCGGACCTGCGGGGAATTCCCCAAAATGTTTGGCTGTGTGTGCTTTAACTTCATTAAAAAGCATGTAATGAATGTGACCAACCCAAGTTATTCCGTGTTCTTTTGGCAGTAACAGCTCGGGGGAAGCCCAGCTGCGCGTGGAGGTGCCCGACTCCATCACCACGTGGATCACGGAGGCCGTGGCTCTGTCTGAGGAGAAGGGGCTGGGCATTGCCAGCCAGACTGAGCTGAAGACGTTCAAACCTTTCTTCATCGACTTCACTCTGCCCTACCACGTCATCCGGGGCGAGCAGACCAAGATCCCTCTCACTGTCTACAACTACCTGGCCGTGTGTGCAGAGGTAACAGCTCAGTCCTCACTCCTGACTCGATTCTGGGTTATCACCACGGCTGGTGAGTGATCTACAGGTCGCAGTAGAGAAGGTGCCAGGCTAACACAGGGGTAAGCTCAGCAGAGATGCTTTGAAAAGATAAATATTGCTTTTTCAATTCAAATAAATGGCACTGCTTCATTGATAGTTTGAAACACGTGTCGTAGTCTGAAGTGTCTTGCAGCGCTTCAGAAAAACAAACGTTGAAAAATACAGGGAAGACAGTAAGGGAGCTCATGCTGAACCACAGAGAAGAATTTCCTTCTTAATCAAAAAGCTGCCAAAAATAGTTTATTTTGAAGGAATTGTTTTTTCCCAAGAAATCCTCTCTCCCTTGATGTTTTCTTCTCACATGCCCCATCTGCCCAGCTCCAGTAGCATCCCCTAGAAATACTTGTAGACTTGCTGAGCTGAAAGTACTGCTCTCAGTCAAATCCATGGCTATTTGAAGAATGAACAATCTGCATTCTGCGGTTTTTATGAAGCGTTCTGTGGGTTTCACATCATTCACATAGATCAGTTTGGCTTTGCAGCCGATATTTCCAATGGATGACGTTTCCAAAACTTCCACAGGTCCACGTGAAGATTTCTGTCCCAAAAGGCATAAAGTTTGTTGGGCACCCTGGGAAGCACCACCTGACCAGGAAGAAGTGCGTGGCCCCCGGGGAAGCCAAACCCACCTCCATCGTTCTGTCCTTCAACGAGCTGGGCCTGAGCAACATCACTGGTAGTACACAACTAAAACCAGCTTGTTGCTGCTTGAAGGGGTTTTACTAGTGTTTGTTTTTATTCCTTTCTCAGTAGAATATTCTTATTTCCCTCTTGCCCCAGTTCATCCATTGCACTTGCTGCCAGCTTGGCTTTTCAACCTCGTTTATTGTAGGAACAAATTCTCTGCCTGTGATGCACAGAATGTACGAACAAACATCAGGAGATTCTCTGGGCATCAGCTTTCCTGTTGTGATATTTGCTCATGCAAGGCTGGACCTGTTACATTTCCCTGAAGAGATCAGGGGAAATCTTTAAACAAGAGAAAAACAACAAATTCTGTGCGTCTTTCAACAAGTAATGCCAGCAAAAACTGTGCAACACCGAAAACTAGGAAGGAGTTTCTCTGTGGCCCCACGACTGTCCAAATATTGCCTAGTTTGAGATGTGATCACTCAAATATAGATAAAGGGCATATGAGAGAGCTGTAATTACAGCACTTGATGTACTGTTAATCAGCTGTTTCTAATTAGTTTACATCTCTTTAACTTCTAGAGATCTTCCCATCTCAAAATCTCTGCTGCTTTTCCCTTCTGTTTCTTAGCAAAAGCTTCTGCCTATGGTGGGACCAATTGCTGTCAGGAGGGGATGCAGACCCTAAAGAATGGCAAACACTCAGAGGACTCTTACATGGACAAAAGGACCCCCGTAGGAGTGGATTATGTTCGCAGCAGTGTCATTATTGAGGTGAGAAAATATGAATTTATGATAATTCAGGAAAAAAATGCTTGGGAAAATTGTGGAATCAAACGTGAATGAGTTTATAAAGATCCTCAGGTTGATTTAGGTGTTAGAGAGATTGGAGAAAATCAGCTTTGTACAGAAAGAGCCCATTTGGTTCTGAGCTCCTCTGGTGAATCTTCAGTACTGTTCAGGAGAAAAAGGAATGGAAAATTTATGGGATAAGCTTGCCCTGTTAATCTAAGAAATATAATCAAATGGAAGGTTCTCTGGCAGTGGTTAGCACATCTCTAGCTAACAGAACACTGTGCCATCACTTTTCTATAAAGGATATAAACCTCTGCACAGCAGCAAAAATAATTTCTATATTTTCCAAGTAAAACTGGAATCTGTTCCTGCTGATCCAAGCCCTGTGGTTTATGTGTGGATTTCTGTCTTTCTATAGCCAGAAGGACTGTCCAGAGAATACACCTACAGTGTGTTCTTCTGCCCAAATGGTAAGTTCATGATTTGAATGAGAGATTCAGTTTGTTTGATTCAGTTTTAAAAAGAAACATTTGGCTTCATCTCATTAAAGAAAAAAAAAAAATTAAAAAAAATCTTTGTTTCCACTTCTCTGTGATTGATGAGTTACGGTGTGTAGGAAGAACTTGTGAATAAAGAGTCTTTCTTACCTGGCTGGCTAATTATGAATTTGCTCTAACTGCCCAAGTGATTTCTGGAAATGGCCATTAAATTCCTTTACTTTATGGAACAGTTTAAGTATTCAGCACTGTGGACAGTAACTGGGACTGTACTTTATTTTCAGCTGGTGTTTTAAAATTCAGTTCTGGAATCAGTCTGTCCTTTCTGCCAGAGATTTGGATAGCTCAGACTTGGCTCCAGTAGCTAAACAGCGATGCTTTTGACCACTAGATTAAAACTGAAAAATTGCTTTCTGAGCTCATAAGAAATTCAGCTGAGCAGCTTGAAGGATCTTCTGCCTTGAAAGGGGTAAAAATAAAAAATGAGAAGAAACATCCATGTGTATTTTAATACTTTAAAAGAAGCTGGTAAAACCCCCATGTACTTAGGAAAGGTGTGTTTGTTTGAATTTTACTTATCAGCCAAAGGTTATTTTTTATGTCTGTAAGATAAGCTCTAATTCTTACAACGTTCCCCTATTTTTCTGACTAGAGAAAATCCACATTTCCACACCTAACAAGTACGAGTACCAGTACATGCAGAAACCTGCCCAGATGAGCCACTTTGACATCGCTGTGAAGGCCCACAACGATGCTCACCTGGCCCTGTCCTCTGGTCCCCACGACATGGCAGAGATGACAGAGATCGTTATCGGGGGACATCAAAACACTAAAACTTGGATTTCTGTCAGCAAAATGGGAGAGCCGGTGGCCAGCAGGGACACACCTGGTATCCTCTCCTGGGATGAATTCCGCAGCTTCTGGATCAGCTGGAAAAATGGAGTTATCCAGGTACTGAATTAATCTATGTAGTGGTCTGGAAGTCTCTTTCTAAACAGAGTTTGAGCACACACAGAGCAGGTTTCCCTTGGTGTAGAAGGTGGGAGCTTCATTCCTGTTGCCTTTTCCCTCTGCAGCTCTGATCAGACTGTTTTGATCAGAACAAATCTGCTTTTGCCATCGTTATGTTCTCAGGACCTCAGTCCTGAGTATTTTTAGTGATGAAATCCTTGAAGGCCAAGCCTGCGGAGCTCTCATTGAACTTCCTTGGATTGTTTTGTGGGTGGGGAAGAGAGAAGTATTGCTCCATCTCCAATGCACATCTGAGTTAGGAGGTGTCCCAGCACACGTGGCAGAGTGACTGTGTGTGTGTGGGCTCTTGGAACTCCATGGTCTCTTGTCCCTTTCAGGTTGGCCATGGTACTCGAGTGCTAAACGAATCCATTATTGTGGAGTGGACAGTCCCCAAACAGCTTGAGGTGAAGTACATTGGCTTTTCCACAGGCTGGGGGTCAATGGGAGAGTTTAAAATTTGGAGAAAAGAAGAGACTGATGAAAATCACAATGAAGCATTTACTCTTGGAGTTCCCCACAACATAATTCCAGGATCAGAAAGAGCTACGGCTTCAATAATAGGTATCAATTATCAGGAGGTATCACTTAGGTACCCGTTATCAAATGTGAACAGATGCTCCAGCTGTTACTTCTGACCAGTACTTGAGTAATGCACACCAGATAAGATAGTCACAGGCACTTAAAGAGGTTTATTACTGCTTAATTCTGGGGCAGATAATTCTTTGGGGTTTTTTTTGTCATTTGGTTGAAGCCTGTTTGGGTTGACACTGGCTTAAAGTTGCGAGAGGCTTTGCAGGGGCACTGTCTGTTACAGTTCAAAGTATTTATTTCATTATCATCCTCATCACAAATTGTGCCGTGTTCTAAACTAGTCTAAACTGGGAAGTCATGGATAATCAAATGCTAAATGTGGAATTTCCTTAATCCCACAAGAGATTGAAGGGCTAAGACTTAACAGCTGAAGGACTTCCCACTTATATTACAGTTTATTTAAGCTGACTCTGTGGTAGCCAGGAGATATTAGAGCAGTCAGGTTTTAATCATAAAGCACCAAAAGTAAACCTTAAATGCTTGATCCTGAACATTTCCCCTCTCTCTCGAACAGGAGATGTGATGGGTCCTACTCTGAACAACCTGGACAACCTGCTGAGGTTGCCCTTTGGCTGTGGGGAGCAGAACATGATCCATTTTGCTCCCAATGTTTTTGTCCTGAAATACCTGCAGAAAACCAAACAGCTCAGTCACGAGGTGGAGGTTGAAGCTACTGATTACCTTGTTCAAGGTAACTCATTACAATTGAATTTACAGATGGAGAAAAGGCTTTGAGATAGTTTTACTTGTGTCATGTCATTTTTTTTAAATCAAGAATAGCCCAAGTGATGGGCATTCATCATTTCTTGCAGGATAATCTCACAGGTTGACAGATTTTAATGGCAAGATATTTTCCCTTGGTATGTAACCTGTGTTTCCCTTCAGTAACTCCTAGTTCAGATGCATATTGATTTATCTTTATCTTTTTTTTCCTTAGCTGATTTCTATGTTTAAACATTTTAGAAAGTAAAGGAAAATGAAATTTAGTAAAAATCTGTATATTTAGGGGGTTTTGCCTTATTCATGGATTGTCTTTTCAAGCCTTTAGTCACGAGAGTTATGGCTCTTTTCTGGACTTTTTTTTAACAATATTTTCTTAATAACAGTATACCAAAAATCAAAATTTAGCATCCAATGTAGTTAAAAGCCTTCATTCTATGGCTCCAGGTTATCTGTCCTTTCAGTGTCCTGTCCTACTTTACTAAGCAGCTCAAAAGAACCTTTTTTTTTTTCCCCACTGTTTTTCTCAGCATTTGTTTTGGGAAGACCCACATGCAAAATAGTTTTATAACTAAGTGCAATTCTCAGGACAAGTAAGAATTCAGACATCATTAAAAACAAGAATGACCCAAAGGGACAAAGCTCTCTTGTGTATGAGTCAGACAATAGCCATGTCATGAAATCAGAGGTGACAGGGTTAGGTGGTTCTCCTCTGAAAATATAAATATAAAATGTAATATGTGAGATATTTCTTGTATTCAGCAGCAAAAGCCCAGTGCTGCTTCCTTTGCCTGGCTCCAGTCATTTCACTTGTGTTCTCTGTGCTTGCTGAGAGCAGTGAGGCAAAGGGAATTTGTTAATGGCCCGAGTCAGTGTTGCCTTTGCAACATCATTTGCTTTTGTTTCTTTTTATGAATCTGCAAACCTTCCAGGTTTTTGGCTCCAAACTCCGTTTGCTAATTAACCCTTACAGAAGAAACCCCCAAGAGTTTTAAACCCTTCTGTGTTTACTGGAGCCCTGCCAAGTATAAGGTTGAGATGGGAAATGCTCACTCTAGAAGGCTTTTGTGATTTACCAAGCCAGAAAACTTCTTCATCCCTTAATCATCCATCGTGGAAAGTGCTGATACCCAACAATTCCCGTGTATTCCTTCTTTAAAAGTGGCCTGGGCTAAACCAGTCAGTATTTTTTCTACTTTCCCACAAAAAAAGCAGGTGAACGGGGGAAAACTGGAAAGGGGAAGCTCTTCAGTGAGTCCCAGCATCCAGAGGATTGTTTAGAAAAGAAGAGCTTTCAGAAGAGCAAGCAAGATGTAAAGCCTGTGCTACTACCAACCAACAAGCAAACAAGAATAACAGCAAGAGCAATGAAGCATAATTCAGCTCAACATCACAGAATCACAAAATATTCTGAGTTGGAAGGGACACACATGGAACATCAAGTCCAGCTCTGAAATGAATGGCCCATACAGGGGTCAAACCCACACCCTTGGCAGTATTGGCACCGTGAACACCCAAAAAGAGAAGAACAGAAACAGTGAGAAGAGTGATATAAAATATAAGGACTTAATGTGTCCTTATACACACTGGAAATGAACACTGAGGAACTGTTTAAGCAGGAAGTGCTCGGTAGTAAATTGTACCTGAGGCCTGCAGGGGAAAAAGCAATTTAATTTAATTTGACACCTATTTTTTGGAAGAAGAAAAAAATAATACCACTACTTAGGCTTTCTGCCATGTATCTGTACCCATCCCACAACCACCAGACAAAGATGTGCTGGCACCAAGAGCATCATCAATCTCTAGGTCTTCGTTCCTCCCGTTTTTCAGGCCATTCCCTGTGAGCACTGGGGGGCTACAGAGCAGCTGGGCAGTGTGGGAGCCGTGGGCAGCCCTTCCTCAGGGACTGAGGAGCTGCCTGTATCTGGAGAGATCAGCAGAGAAACTTCACCTCCGGAAATGAAACAATAATCCACTCCCATAAAAATGTCACGAGGTGTGGAATAAAACACCTACTCCTGTGCCGCAGAATTTAGCAGGCATTAAGTGTCTTTTCACACAATCTTCTTGCAGATAGGACTTTTCTTTATCAGAAATATCCATTCTGGAGGGTTGGACTCCAATGGGTGCTTTAGAGCTTTATCCAAGTGTGCACTGTGTATTCATCCATGTGGAGGCTTTGTTAGGATGGGCATGGTTACAGACAAACAGGTTTGAGAAGCAAATTATTTTCCTAGTAGAGAGAGCATTTTGACTTTTTCTTCATTTTCAACTTCAGAAGACATTCCAGGAGAGAGTTCTTATCTTCAGCATTCACCTTGTTAATAATGATGTCTAAAACAAGCCTTGGGGACAGCCCTTGCAGCTGGGAGGTGTTCACGTGCATTAAGATCACAGCTGTTGTTTTTATGTTACATGAAGTTGTTCCAAGCAACAGCTTTGGGGAAAGTCTGAATCCAGCTGCATTGTCACAGGCAAAACATTTTCATTTGTAAATGGAAGTGAAATGGAAGGAGAGTGGCTGTATGCTTAAGTAAAAAGCTTTTGATAGTGTATTTTTTTTCAGAGAAGTACCAGATTTTTAGCATTTCCAATGTCCAAAAGGCAGGAGCTGCAGTGTCCCAGATGTTATCCTGAGCAGATTTCTGGATAAACTGCACACAGAGCTGGCTCTCACTCACAGCAGAATAAGAAGCTGCCTCGGGCAGCAGAATCCCTTACTCGAGTGCCAGATGGTCTGAGTCTTCATTCACTTTAAATACTTGTTTTTCTCTGTGTGAGGAGATTCTGGACTCTCCCAATTCTTTTGTGACTTCCAGGATACCAGCGCCAGCTGACCTACAAAAGGCAAGATGGCTCATACAGTGCTTTTGGGGAGAGGGACTCATCAGGGAGCATGTGGTGAGTGGCTATTTAAAACTGAGTTAGAAAAGTGCTAAGTGTTTGCTAAACGGGAAAAATACACAATTGGCTGGGAAAAAGGAGTAATTTTCCAGCTTCTCTTGTGGTATCACACATGGTGGAGAACAGAAATAATGCAATAATATTCAGTGATTACAGAATTGCTGTACAGTGCTGCTGAGTGCTCTGACTACACTGGATGTGTTGTAGGTGATTCAGGACTCAGGAGCAGTTAGGAGAGTCAAATCTGCAAATAGGTCCAAAAAGGCACAAAAGCTGTAGTTAAGGATCATATCTGCAACTAGAGTAGCAATTATGGGGCATTTAAGGACCTAATTCCATTAGGGAATGGAGTTTTACCTGAAGCATGTACAGGGAAATGTGCTGTCTCTACAAGTGACAGAGGCTTCTATCAGGGTCGGTGAAAAACCCATCAAAACCAACTCAAAACCCCCCAAAGACGTCCTTCTACCATGTGCTTTCCATCCCCTGCTGGGTGGAACAGTATGGATTTATGCTCTGGGAATACGTGCAGGACCTTCCAGAGTCCCACAACAGGAGAGCCAGAACTCTGAAACTGCGGGGTCAGCCCCTGTCAGTGCTGTCCCCCCAGGAGCCCTCGGCCTGGGAGGTTTGTGTGACACCAGCCCAGCGTGTCACCACCCCTAGGGCTCAGCTGTGGAGATCCTGCTCCTCTTTCCCCTGCCTGTGCTGTCAGCTGCCTCCTCCATCTGCTCCGTGTTTGGGTTTTCACCGATTTCCTCTCCCCAGCTCATGGCAGGGGAAGCACCGCTGCTGCTGCTGCTGCCTCACTCTTCCTGAAATAGGGAACTTTTATCTCAGCTCCGGCATCTCCCAGTCCCTGGATGTGAAATATGGTGACACAGAATTACTCAACACTCGAAAAATCCCCTGCCAGGCAGCAGTGTTTGCTACCCTCCCATTCTTCAGGGGCTTGTAAATGCAATGACTCAATCCCCCAAAGCTGGCCAGTGCTCACACTTGTTGTCAGAGGTTTAGAATTCCAAAAGCACTTCTGGTGCTTTCTTAAGTCTTAATTCTGTATAAAGTGTAACGTAGCTTCGGGCTTGAGGAAAGGATCTGGAATTATGAGAAATATATTGATTCTTAATTTTATAATATCGATTCTTAGCTTAAAAATTCTAATCATTTGGGCAGAGCACCTATAAAAAAGAACTGTATTTCAGAGTGTGCCATAATCATGATAAATACATCTTTGAGTTCTACTTTGCAATTTAGTTTGTTGAACCTTAATCCTTTCTTATCCAAAGCCTGAACAGCGTTCAGGTGCTTTTATGTCCCATGAACGTTTTAACAAGAGTATTTAGTGTTTCCAAAAAGATTTTTTTTTTTATTTGTGCTTTCTAAGAATGTTGATTTTTACTTACAGATACTTTATTCTGAATTCGTTTTCTCGGGAAAGACGATTAATTCATTTTTACAGGTTAACAGCTTTTGTCCTCAAGTCCTTTGCTCAGTCTCGTGGGTTTATTTTCATTGACCCCAAAGAACTCACAGCTGCCAAAGACTGGATCATCCAGCACCAGAAAGAAGATGGTTCTTTCCCTGCTATGGGCAGGATACTAAACAAGGACATTCAGGTAAAAACCACACAGGATCTACATGCAGCCAAGAGCATTTTTAAAGTTACTATCAAAGCACGAAGTGATGCAGTTTGAATACGAATTTTGCACTTGAAAGGCTGGAATGCTACAGGGGGAACCAGGGGAATTTCAGTTCAAAAAGGTCTATCAGAACGTGTCTGTGGGGTGTCCCCAGAGGAGGCAAAGCGAGATGTGAAGTCTTACAAAATACTGTGTTAAATGTGTCCTCAGGCCCCTGCCAGGGACAGCTGGGTCCTGGGTCCAACCAGTGTGGGCTTGGGGTCCTAAATTTTGTACTCCTTGTGTGCAAAGCAAAAGAAATTTGGTGATGCTTCAGCTTCTCCCCTAGTTCTAACACATCCTTTGTATTGCTTCAAAGACTTTTATCTTCCTCCAGTGTCCTTTTCTTCAGTTTTCATCCAGTGGTTTGTGTTGTTTGCCCTTCCAGGGTGGGATCCATGGGAAGATCTCCCTGACAGCTTATGTGGTTGCATCTCTTCTGGAAACGGGTGTCACTTCTGAGGTAACAAAAGCTCAGCTAAAACAGCTCTAAAAATTCTCTCTATTCTATTTTTTTAAGCTTCATTTTGCTGCTGTTTTCCTTCAGAAGTTCTGTGCTCTCTAGAATGACTGACAGCATCCAGGGAAGAGAGGCTAATGGAAAGCCTTGGGATTATTCTAAAGTTAAGGAATCCGTTCTGAAGTTGTTCAAGGCGGTCTCCCACCCTTCAACCATCAGCTCATGATTATTCCACCAGAGCAAAACACTTCCCTGCAGCCACATCCCTCAACCTCTCCCAGAAATTACTGCAAAAAGTGTTTTCTGCCTCGTAGCTTCCAGCTGTGAGTGCAGCCTGTGCAGATCCTGGGCTCTTGCCTGTAGAGGCTCAGAAATCCTGGCTTGGTGCTAAAAGCAGTTTAACTTGGGGATCCAGAGAACTCTTGTGGTCTGGCTTGGCTGCAGTGGCCAAAATGCTACTGCTGTTAGATTACAGTGCCTTTGGAGAGCTGAGCTCCTGCAATGTGCTGGACTGAGGGCTCTGGAGAAAAACATTTCTGTTCTTTGCGATGAGACAGAGCAGGAACACTGCAAAAAAGAGAAAGAGCTATGTGGGAATGGCCAATTCTGCTGGAAAAAACACCCCAAACTTCCAGTACAACTGGTATTTTAGGGATTCCTCCTTAAAACTCATGGCAAAACAGTGCCCCTGCCCTCTGATGTGTTTCTGCCAGCACACAGTTTCACTAGAATGGAGATGTTTAGATAAGATTAGAGTTACACTGTTGCCACGAGCTAGGACTCGGAAGATGTTCCCTTGCAGATGTTCCCTTGCTCTTCAGCCGAGAGAGGGGGCAGTGATGGCTGTGCACAGGCAGAACTGACTGGAAGATGGAAAGAGGTGGTGTAGGGGATGTTGCAGCATCTCTTGGTGATCTGCTCTCAGACAAAAGGATCCTTCAGGCACAGCCCCCGTGAGTTGATGGAGGTGTCAGAACAGCCTGTTCCCATTCAGGAACTCTGATAACTTCAGCACTCCTCATCCATCCCTGTGGAGCCTGAAGAGTGAGACCAGGCTGCTGTTGCAGCTGATGCCCCCTAACCCCTGTCCTTGCTGGAGTGGAAGGCTTTCAACCTCATTAGAAATTCAGAAAACACTGCAGAGCTCACAGAGTAACTTCCTGCCTCCCTGTCAGCAGTGTCCCCCTCTGAGCAGTGATGTGATGCTCTCTCTGGGCTGCTGTGTGTCAAGGCAGCCCCAGAAGTGCAGTTTCTGTGGATTCTAATGGTTTTCCTAGAGGAGATTTGTGAGTGTTCCTAATGATCTTAGCTAGGAAATGAGGAAGGGGAAGGTTAGTGCCACAGGGAAATCAAAGGAAACCAAATTACATCAAGTCCAATTAAATTGTTTCTATAAATTATCAGAGCCACGTTCCTGCATGGTGAGGTCATTGGAGGAGTTAATAAAACATGTTTGTTGGCTGCAGGGACCCCTGGGAACCTTGGCCTTTATTATCCTCTGGCGTCTGCCAGACGCTCCGGAGTGTCAGGAACACAATCAAACCTACGGTACAGAACCCGCCTCTGCCCTGTTCATCTGCTGCCTTGCAGGGGCATGGAATTTCTTCAGCTTTAGAGGGGGGGGGAAGTGTGTCTCAGTGTTAGCCTAGATCATTCTTGCTCTGCTGTTTGCTCCTCTTTTTTTTGGATTTTTGATGCAGGGCTTTTCTTAGGGAAAGTATCAGTGCCATTCTGCAGAGAGCAAAACGCATCTTTCCTAATTTATTGGGTTTTGTTGTTTTTTGTTTGCCGTTTTTTTGTTTGGTTGTTTTTTTATGGGAAAGATGCAATGAGTAACAAAGCAATTCTATCTTCTGAGACTGGTTAACGTGTCTGGGCTCTCTCCCCTGAACGTAGGAAGAAAGAACAGCTGTTGACAAGGCAAAACACTTCCTGGAGTCCAACCTGTACTCGGCAGAAGACCCCTACACGACTGCCCTGACTGCCTACGCCCTGACCCTGCTGCACAGCCCCTCTGCGGCCGCGACGCTGCGCAGGATGAACAGCATGGCCATCACCCAAGGTACTGAGCTCCAGCCCTGAGCTCTGTCCCTTGCAGGAACAAGCAAACACAGCCTGAACGCTGGATTTGAGCTCCTGGAGAGGATGGGGCCTGCGGGATGAGGGATTCCCCACGGCACAGCTTGGCTTTGTAAGGCAAGAGTGCTCCTGGTTCTCTCTGGAGAGGGCTGAGAGCTCAGCTCCACACGTGCAGCTGGTGCTGAGGGAAGGCAAGTGCAGCAGAATCACAGAATATCCTGAAATGGAAGGGACCAACTCATAAGTGAATGGCCCACACAGAGATCAGCCCCACAGCCCTGGTGTTCAGCAGCACCATCCTCTAACCAGCAGAGTGATCTCAGGTTGTTCAGAGGCTCTGCAGTGCTTTCCTCGCAGTGACAGAGTTTGCACTTGAACACCTCACATTCTCTGGTGGTGTATTTTAATCCAAAATCCAAGAATTACTTGATTTATCACATTGAATCATCTTTGTCCTTCCAAAGGGAGCCCCTTGCCCAGGGACTGGTTGACCAAAAGGAGGGACAGTGCAGCTCAGGGCACGGAGCCGATGCAAAAGTGGAATTTGACTCTTCTCGTGCACAGAGACTCAGCTGCACTCCTGCTCTAATAACACCCATGTCCCACTGCCCTCTTCTCTAGATGGCTTTACACACTGGAGCCTCACAGGAACCCTTGTCACTGACGAAGACACCTTCATGGGCTTTAATGATGGACTCTCTCAATCAGGTAATCAGGTGGGAAGGAACCTGTAGTGCAAAGGCAGGGAAAAGGGAAGGAGCTGCCACACCAGCCTGCATGTACTGCAGTGAATTGTTCATAAAATACGAGGTATTCTGGAGTTGTCAGAGGAAAGAGAGCTCAGAAAAGGCAGGTAATGTTATATTGAAAGAATAAATGAGAGACAGAGCAGGTCCAGAGAGGACAGGCTTTTCAGCCCCAGCTGTCTCGTCAGCTTTCACTCCCATTTTATAAAGACAGAAGAGTGAGAGCCACGCAAGATTCTATCAGGGAGTAATAGTTCAAAACAGAAATCTGAGGGAATTCAAATATATTTAATTTTAGAGCTATTTATCTTTGTGCTTTCAAATGGACCTAAGGATTGTATCAGCGGTCACTGACACTTGAGCTGTTTTTTCTAGGCTTTAACTGTCAAAGCCACAGCAGCAGTGAATGATGCTGTAATTTTCAAGCCACTTAAAGCCCCTGACTCTTTGGATATGATGTAGGTGCAGCAATGTTCAAGAGGGATCTGACTGGGTATTGTATGAAAATCTCAGGACAGGGCAACCGTGTGGGCAGCAGCAGAGTAGAACTGGAGTGGGAGAGGAAGTACTTGTAGGATGCAGTCAAGTAGAAGGAGTTTATCTCGTGTGGATATCTTTATTATTGGTTATCTATTGTGTGAAGGGAAGCTTACGTTGAAAGCAGAGGTATCTTAGGGAGGTGAAGCATTTTGGGTGCAGACATTTTAACTTCCTTTTTCCTGTGTTTACTTCTACAGATTCTTAACTTTTAAAAATTATTTTTCAGTCAATAAATATTCTTAGAGCTATCTCTAGACCTGTCTAGATTCTCACTTCTAGGTGGTATTTTGATTTTTTTTTTTTAATTCCCCCCCCCCCTTCAGTTGTTTCTGCAGAAGTGGAAATGACATCTTATGCCCTTCTGACCTACACACTCCTGGGAGACGTGGCCTCTGCACTCCCTGTAGTCAAATGGCTCTCACAGCAAAGGAATGCACTGGGAGGATTCTCATCTACTCAGGTGGGCTGCCTCTGGAAAAGGTAGCTGGGATGCATGCATTGTCAATTGATTCAGGAATGCAGAGTTTCCATCTTCCTGACAGAAATCGTTTGTGTTCTGGTAAGAAGAAAAACTTTCCAGTGCTCTTTACTGCTTCCTTCTTGGACTGGTAATTTGAAAGGAACCCAGACTTTGTCCTCACAGGCGCCTTTGGTAGGAAAGTGAGCAAAATCTGATGTTTCTTTTGCCATATGAATTATTAAGGAAGATTCTGCCACCTGGAGCTGAGCACAGTTGCTTGGAGGTTTACTGTGCTTCTGTATTCTTCACTATTCTGATTTCTCCCTCTTCTGACCCCCAGGACACCTGTGTGGCCCTGCAGGCTCTGGCTGAATATGCCATCCTTTCTTATGTTGGAGGAGTCAACTTGACCATTTCCTTGGCTTCTACTAACCTGGACTACCAGGAGACATTTGAGCTTAACAAGATGAATAAAAAAGTCCTTCAGACTGCTGTGGTAGGTGGATTTGTGCAGGCAGATTTTCAAAGCAGTCCACATGATCTGGGTTCTGAATGAGGACTTGGATCAGTGATGGTAAAAGCAACAGTTAAACACTGAGACCTGTGGGACTTTCTGTGGGTTTGTGGCTGGGTTCTGCTTTGAAGGAGACAGCACTCCAAATTAAAGGCATTTTTCACCATAACCAATGCCTGATGTTTATTTTGTGCTGCTGTTTGTCTCTGCCAGTGTAAGTGCAGGTGGTGGAGAGACTAATTCATGTTCGTTTCACTTCTGCAGTGTCCTTTGTAAAGGTATTTTGTACAGAATAGAGCTAAATTTAATATTCATTTCCATTCTGAGTGCCATGTCTTGTCTGTGTCTCACCTGTGGATTCTCCCCAGATCCCCAGTATTCCAACAGGGCTGTTTGTGAGTGCCAAAGGTGAAGGCTGCTGTCTGATGCAGGTAAGGTTGCTGTGGGGCTGGAGAACGCATGGAAGCAGATGATCTCTGAACTCACAGCCTGTTTGCTGCTTTTGTAATCCCAGTTTGCTGCGGGGAAGGACTTACACTTGGAATTTCTCTCAAAATAGTTCTATGACGTGGTGTTGCTTTAATTTATGGAAGAGAATGGGATAGTACCAGCACTGGTACAGCTTATATAGAGATAGAACTGTGTGGTAAAGCCTCTGTTGCCTCTGTGCCTGCCATTCCCTCCCTCTGAAGAGATCTTGTATCTGTGCTGGTCCTTATGGGACATTTGTAGGTGCTTTGAAACGCTGGAGTTCTAATAAACCTCCCTGATTTGTTTTGCTTTTCCCTCCTCCTGCTGCAGATTGATGTCACTTACAATGTGCCTGATCCTATTGCCAAACCAGCTTTCCAGCTCCTGGTGAACCTGAAGGAGCCCAAGTCAGAGCAGCACCTCCAAGGCCCAAACCCGCTGCGCTCGGGCTCTGCCGACGAGAACCGCTCCGAAGCCCTGCACAGGGACAGGGCTCTGGGGGACGACGAGGACCCGGCCTCAGACCAGGACCACCGCGAGTACAAAGTCATCCTGGAGACCTGCACGAGGTAGGAAATGCCAGTCCTGCTCCCCACAGAACGTTTGGTTTGCTGATCAGCCCCTCTGTGCCAGGAAAAGCACCGAGTTCTCTCTTGCTGCTCTGTCTGGGTCTCAAGCAGGGTAAGGCAGAACTTTCAGCCACCACTGTGGGTTGTAGGACAGAGTCATTCCATGGTCATTCTTGATCATTTCAGTGCTAACTGTGTGTCAAAGGTAGAGAAATAAGAACAACACCTTGAGGTTTTATCACTGAGTCTCATTATTGCCTCTCCAAACCCTGAAAATGACAAATGGGAGGTCATTTGCTTGCATAAGGATGAAAAGAAAAAGTTCTGGATTATTTTCTTAAAAGCCTCAAAGAGCAAGGTAAATTCAACTGGTTAACTAATATCTTAATTGTGTCAATAGTTTTATAAATATGATTGACTTGACTTTATTATTTGAGCTCCTAAGTGTTCAGTTTTGGATACCAAAAACCTAACAGGAGATGCTTGTTGCCATGGTACGAATTTGGAATCTATGGGAAAGGCACAATACATGCAGATATTTGTTAATAAGCTCTCAAAGGCTCATCCCTTATCTCTTTTTTCTATATAAAGAAATGTAAAATAATTTCTAAAGATGGCATAATCCAGAAGTTTCATTTCTAGCTCTCAAAGCACTTTATAGAGACGTGAGCAGTTCTGTCACATTTTATAGATTATAAAACTCAAGTTATTGTGAGAAAACAGTTTGGCTATAGACAAACAACAGCAAGAATAGTTTCTGACCTGTATTAAATGCACTTACAAGTGTTGCTTAAACATCCTACAACTGCTGCAGTCATCAGGGGTTACTGATCTCTTTGCAAAATGAGTTTGGGTTTTTAGGGAGTTTGTTGGGAATTTGACCCGAGAGAGAGAGAGCCACAACCGGAGTAAGTAAAGAGGGCTCACAGCATCCTGCTGTGCAACAGGAGAAACCATTCCCAAGAAATTAATAACTAATTTGCATATTTGTGACTGGGAGCATGGCAGGTGGAGGGGCTGCTGCTTCACTGACCTCCAGCGGGAGAAGTCCAGTGAGTGGCTCAGGTATGATTTGTGAAAATGGAAAATTCAGGCTCCCCTATCAGTTTAAAGGGAAACTCTGGCTCCATTATCAGTTTAATGGAAAATTCTGGCTCCCCTATCAGTTTCTGTCCCCTTCCTTCCTGCAGAGGCAAGGGCACACAGTGACTGCAGACCTGAGCTGAGCCGCAGTGCCCCAGGAAAAGATGAGATCTTCTTTTCCCCAGCCCACACTTGCCCCTGGCCCATGGGGCTGTGTTGTGGCAGAGGAACTGCCCCCACGTGCCACAATGTCACTGTGCCAACCTCTTCTCCCCCTGCCCAAGCTCTCAGCCTGTTCTGGGGAGAGGATCAACTTCTTTCTACAGCCTTGTCAGTGCCTGTAACCGAGGAGGCTGCCCTGCATCAGCACAACCTCTCTGCTGATAGTTCTGAAACTCCTGCCCTGGGAATTGCTGGAGCTGAGACAGAAATTTGAGAGGAAGCCCAGTGCAAGGAGATGGATTGCTTGGAAAGGAAACAAAAGCAAATGAAATCTTCCTTTCCTCCCCTTCTTCCTGTAATGATGCTCTCAGCTCCATCATCATCTTGCTCGGGCAACGTGAAGAGAGGAGTGCAGCTGAGGATGACAACTGAGATATTTTGAGCTGGGGGTGTTCTCGGAATGTAATGAAGTGCTGTCATGCTCAGTGATGTCCCTGGGGCACTTTTGAAGGGTTAGGGAGAGCACAGGGTGGAAAATAGAGAGATGTGATATATAACAGAGGTTGGGGAAATGCAGGCAAAGGGATCCCGTACGATTTATTAGGGAGTGTGGAGCATGGAGTTAGATGGGAATTAACGAGGCTTAATGTCTCTGGGAGCCCTGAAGTGCCTCGCCCAGAGCCAGCTGGCTCTGTCCCCAGGCCACCTCATGCTACTGTGGGCGTTGGGCTGGGGTGTGGCATCCCAGCCTCAGCCAGTTCACCACCCCCTGAGCTGAGGGGGCTCCAGAGAGAGGGGCCCTGCAGGAGCCAGCTCAGAGCTGGCAAATTTGGTCCTGGAAGCTGTGGAACTGTGTTTTCTCAGTGCTGGGCATGAGCTAACGAGCCCTGCTGGGCCCACGCTCAGGTGGTGCACAGCAAACAGGTGAGCTGCCAAGGAGGGAGGGCTGGGAGCTGCTGGGAGTGCAGAGAAAAGGAGCCTTGTTCTGGGATTCCAGGAGCTGTGTTAGGATGGAGACTCCTCTGCCATGCTGCAGAAATCGAGACTTTTGCAATGGCCCCAGCAGACTTTCTCTCCAGCCCTTCCTGTGTGGGCTTTTTTTTGTGCACACTTACAACAACTCTGAATTTCAGTGGGTTTTCTGAGTTTTCAGTTGTACTCTAGAGGATGATCCAGGCAGTGAACTCTTTAACACCAGTAAGGAGGCAGTGACTTCGCTGACGTTTGCAAAAGCCCTTTTCTCAGTGTCAATTAGGGGTGAAACAGCTGTTTGTGAAACCCCAGGATGGAACGACTCTGCCTGGTGTTGGGAATTAACATCCCTCTCCCACCACAGTCCATCTACAGCCCTCCTCTTAGGGTGGAACAGAAGTTTCCTCTACTCCAAGGATTTATTTCCTTTTGCCAAGTGCATTTTCTCAGTGATTACTTGAAAAAGAAAGCAAGCAGCCCCACAGGGGCTGCATCCCTCTGTCTCCGTGTGCCAGGACGTCTCCTACACCTCTACCCTCTGTCAGTTGGCCATAATGTTGTTAAATAAAAGCAGAAAAGGGGATTTTTAAAAAAACAAAGGGCTTTCCACAAGCCCTTCAATGAGGAGAGCCTTTTAATAGGTTTTTTTTTTTCCTTCTGAAGTTGGTTTCTCCATTCTGAGTTGTCCATTTGTTGAGTTGGATCTTGAGTTTGCTCCCATTTTCTCTCTTTTTGTTCCCATGGGAAGATGGCTGCACTCTGGATCCTCGAACATGGCTGTGTTGGAAGTGCCTTTGTTCTCGGGGTTTCGGGCAGATATTGAGAGCCTGGAGCAGGTAAGGGGATGGAATGGGAGTGCAGGGCTGGGATGTGGATCTCTGACTGGGAGGGGTTCCCTTCGAGGGGCAAGAGGAGGCCACTGAACGTCAGAGCACTGCTGAAAAGATGCAATTAAAATTGGGAAGGGGGAGGAAGAGATTTCACTTGTCAGAAAGTCTCTGAAATGAGTGAACAGACGTTCTGAGCAGGCTGAGCAAACCCAACCCGGCCAAGCCAAGGTTTTCCTGAGCCAGTGCACAGTAATTAACTGAGACCCTTCGGAAAAGCTGAAGTGCAAATGTGCTCTAACAGGAGCTGTTTATGGCTGCTTAGTGGGCTGCGTTATCTCCAACATCTGGATCCCATTTCTTTGGAGGCTCTGTGTCTTGGAATTTTTTGCCCTTTTTTTTTTTCCCCTTCTCTCTGGGAGAACATCGTGTTTCCTGCAGCCAAGCTGAGGTGGACAGAATGTGCCTCGTGCCCAGCCAGCCCTTTAGGGCAGATGAACTGTAATCTTGAGCTTTGCTTTATATTTGTGGAAGAATTGCATTCATTACAACCCATTACATTTTGTGGGACGTTGCATTTGCTGGTGGGGTTCTTACACTGCAAAGGTTTATTTTTTTAAGGACTGTTTAACTAAAGAGATGTAAAATCTTTGCATCCTTGAGAGCTGGTAAAGCGCTAAAAATATTTTCTTCTAAAAGATCTCTTCTGTTAATAACTTTATCTCATTATATTGGGAAGGGAAAGCATATGGGGAAAGAATTTTAAAGTAGAACCATTGTGAAGTTTAATTTGATATCCTAATTCAAGGAGGAGTGCACACTACTTTATCTTCGCTAGGATTTCACTTGATTTGGCTAATTTATATTTGAAACACCATTGCATTTTCTTGGAGGAAAAAGCCCTCTGGAGGGGTTTACAATCCATGTCAGAAGCTGCTGTCAGATGTCTCCTGGGGTGTCCCTGAAGCCACAGAAACTTCTGTATCAATCCCTGAGCAGGAATTGCATCCTTTCAGAACTAGGGACCAGATATGAAATTATTCCTATAAAGGGAAAAACTGAAGTTATTTATATCAGTTCACCAGCTGCACATGGAGAAATCTGTTTTCAAATCCAAGCATGTAAAGTGGATCGGTTTTTATTTGCCTTTGAGTCTGATATTTTCTATCATGCGACAAACTGAATATGGCTGTTCAGGTGAGGCAAGGCCGGGAGCAGGAGCTCTCCAGTATCCCTCTGGGAAGAGAAAGGAGGAAAATTAGGTGAGAGGGCCTGCAGTGGGCTTGATTCCTGTTTTCTCTCCTCTGCTGAAGGTGCTGGGGTGACAGTCATGTGTAGTGCTGTCAAATAAGTTCTCTTTCATAGTCGTTCATGTAAATAATAGCAGAAAAAATATGGATGTGAACCTGGCTTAGAACCAGAGAGAGCTCAAAATGGCCCAGGAGGAGAACAACAGGATATCTTTATGGTGTTAAACCTATGGAATGTTCTATGAGTAGAGGGAAAGAATCGAAAGAGAGAACGTGAAGGTGTTTTCATTGCAGAAGAACAGGAAAGTTGTTAAGGAACATATCCCTGTACTCCTTTTTTTTGTTCTCTGCAGTGAGCTAAGAAGAAATGACAAATTTGGGTGAATGTCTCCATTCCTGGTGTCAGCAGGGGACAGAGTTGAGGGTTTCGAGGCTGAGGAACCAGAGAAGGTCCCACATGCCCTTGTGTTACTGTCCCTGAACACTTTCCCCTTTGCCAGGGCAGCTGTGCTCTGCTCTGGGGCTGGTGACACGGCTGGGCCGGACTCAGGTGTCCCAGGGAAGGACTTGGGAACCAAACAGGCTCAGTTTGTGCTGAGTTACTGCTCAGAGACTGCTGCGTGCAGCCCCTCCTGTGCTGTGTGTGATGGTTTGCACCGCCCCGTGCTCAGGGAGCGCTGTGCGTGTTCTGAGCAGAGAAATACTGAGAATAATTGGGAATAAATGATCAATGTGAGGATCTGTTGTCTTCAAGGGACGCTGATGCTGGTACCCAATGGACTGGCTGTGTGATGTCTCAAAACACTTCTGTTTGCAGGAGATCCCAGAATGGTTTGGGTTGGAAGGGACCTTAAAGCCCATCCAGTGCCACCTCCTGCCATGGGTAGGGACACCTTCCACTAGCCCAGGATGCTCCAGCCTGGCCTTGGACTCTCCCAGGGTTGGGGCAGCCACAGCTGCTCTGGGCCCCCTGTGCCAGGGCCTCACAGCCAAGAATTTCTGTTGTACGTGTGTGAGCCCAGCTCTGCTGTTCCCATAACCAGACCAGAATTGCTCCCTTTGGAAAGTGGGAGATTTCCCTAAATTGGGAAGGACTTTGTGTCTTCAAGAGGGAATGTTCCCCTTGAACAGCTGAATTCCATGGTTTTTTATTGCAGAAACCCTTTTACATCTCTGAAAGTGAAATGTGGTGACAAAGCTCAAGCATGTCTATAGCCAGGCAGTGAAGGTGCAGATACAACCCCACCTGCACGTTCACCTCTGCTGTGGGACTGGGGAGAAGAGAAAGGTCTGGGGGGACCTTAGAGCCCCTTCCAGACCCTAAAGGGACTCCAGAAGAGCTGGAGAGGGACTTTGGATAAGGGATGGAGGGGACAGGGCAGTGCAGGCTTAGATGGGATATTGGGAAGGAATTGTTCCCTGGGAGGGTGGGGAGGCCCTGGCACAGGGTGTCCAGAGCAGCTGTGGCTGCCCCTGGATCCCTGGCTGTGTCCAAGGCCAGGCTGGCGGGGCTTGGAGCAGCCTGGGACAGTGGGAGGTGTCCCTGCCCATGGCAGGGGTGGCACTGGATGGGCTTTAAGGTCCATCCAGCCCAAACCATTCTGTGATTTCTTCATGGCTACCAAACGTGGACCCAACACGAAATTCACCCACTGAAGCCACAGGGTAGTTTCACCATATATTTTGGACACCACCTTGAGCAGAGGCAAGGCCCATCCTTGTCCCTGCTGCCTTTTCCCTGCCACCCCAGCCATGCCCTGCCCTGCTGTGGAGGGGCTGGGCTGTAAATCAGGATTTTCCCTGCCGGGGGAACAGGGTGGGAGCAGCCCCGGGCCAGCGCCGCTTAATGAGCGCTCTGTGCACACCCCGGGCAGCCCGGCCACAAATCCTCCTAATAATGCTGGGTGTCGACAGGGTCGGGAGGTCACCCCGGGCTGGGATATATCAAACCTCACCAGAAAAAATGCAGCTTTAGCTGAGCTGAGCAGTTCCCGGTGGCGCCGGCGTCTCCGAGCCCTCATAAAAGGGCTGTCTGCAGCCATCGACTGCTGAGTAATAACAGCCACCATCAGGCCCCTAAAATTATAAGGACAAATTAAATTGGCCCTTTCCATATTGTGTGGGACTTAAACACGTGTTCCTTGGCTTGTTACAGGAATAGCAGGAAGCTGGGGAGCAGGGTTTTACAAGTGGGAGCGCTCTGCTGAGGGGAGTCACAGCTAAAGCCGCTGGTGGCAGGTTTGGGCAAATTTTGGTGGGAATGCTGCTTGTTTCTTGTCATTCTAAATAATAATAATAGTAATAATTATTATAGTAATTATGATGATAATAATAATGATTTGTTCCCCTTTCCGCAGAGATTTTAGCCTCAGATCTCAAAATAATTTAGGGATGCTAAAAAACAAAACAAACCAGAAGAATATCCCTATGTTACAAATGGGATTATCTGACAGAGGCTGAAGTAATGGGACGGTATGGAGAATAGAATAGTAGAATAGAGTGCTCTGGCCCTTTCTTGGCTCCCCAAACTTTGATTAAAATGCAAAAGTCCTTTTCCACAGACCTTCATCCTCCCCAGCTTTAGGATTAGATATTTTCCGCATGACAGATGCATTCTAAATGCAAATTATCAAAATAGTAATGCTTGATCAAGCAGGACAGTCGTGGTACTGAGATGTTCCAAATACAGAAATCATAGGAGGAACTTTTGGAAAATTTAAAATAAAGGTTTGGAGATGTGGAAAGTGCCCTTAGATCGTGTTCAGATGTTCCTTAGGTGTGCAGATAAAAAGCAGAAGAGATGAATCTGCAGGCCTGACTGGTACAATGCAAATCCCAAATCCCTGGGCCTCGAAGGGAGAGAAGATGAGGAGCAGAGGCCTGGCCTGACCCCATTTGTCAAAAGGGAGGGTGCCTGGGGCTCTTTCAAATGGCTGCTCTTTTCAAATGTGAGGATTAATTTTCCTGGCAGAAGAATGTTTTTGGATTTTTCAGCTGGTGGGAGGAGGGGACCTTCAATAACCGGTGGGATCCAGCAGCGAGATTCCCTGGTGGTCTGAGGAGTGTAAAGGAGAGACTTTATTGAGTGGTTTGGGGTCTCTGAGGTCTTGCCTTGGTACTGGAAACAATCTGGGAGCTGCTCGATGAGATTATGGATGATGTGTCAGCAGAGCCCCAGGGGGATAAATGTCCCGGGGACCAGGAAGAGCCCTCAGCTGATGCACCTTGCAAGGATTCCTCAGCAGGATACAGGGAAGGACACAGGTGGCTCTTCCCCCTCACTCATGTGACAGCAACTTCAGTTTCTTTGCATTTTCCCCCTCTAATGGAAGTACCCTTTTCCAGCAGAAGTAGTCCCGGGAGTTTAGTGTCTGATCAGCCGAAAATCTTTCTTACTCTCTCGTGTCTGCCTGTTTTCTATAAAATGAGATTAAACTAAAGACAATGATTTTTTTTTTTTTTTTTTTTTTTACCCCCAGTTATTGATGAACAAGCAAATTGGGTTAAAAAGATATGAAGTGGATGGAAGAAAAGTCCTATTTTATTTTGATGAGGTAATGGCTTTGTTTCTTACAATTATGTTGGATTTCAATGAAAGGCAAATGAGCAGTGGATGAGGCAGAGGCAGAGTGCTGGAGGTCCCTCAGGGGTGAGGATCACTCTGCAGCTGTAACTGACTGCTTGCTTGAGCCTCTTTTTCTGCAGGTGGTGTTGTGGTTTTGGTTGGAAAACAAAGTAATAGAGGCAGGTGATTCACTTCAGCCCATGGAGCGGTTTTGGGCAGATATCACTTAGGTTTTTTGCCTTGAAATAATCTCACTTTAAGGTACAGCTAGTGGTGCTAAATGCAGAATAATTTAGATCTCACGGCACAGACCTGAGAGCGGAAGGTGAGATCTCTCTTGGCTTGGTCAGCAGCAGGAAATTGTCTGGTGGTTGTGGGCAAGCCAGGGAACACAGCTGAAGTGCCAGGTCTGCCATTGCTCTTTGGCAAATATGTTTTAAAGGTCAGCAAAGCATCCTGGTTTAGTTCATCCTGCTTGGCTTTAATTCATTATCTCTGTCCCTATACTTGGAGTATTGGAGGTGTCTTTGTGCTTGGCCTGTTACTTTGGGGTACATGCTGTGTTCATTTGTCTCTCTCTTCACCTCAAGTGTAATTTTTGAGTCTTTTACTCCATTTCACACAGATTCCCAGCCAGTGCATGACCTGTGTGAAGTTCCAAGCTTTCAGAGAGCACATAGTTGGGAAAACAGCCCCTGTTCCTATCAAAGTCTACGATTACTACGAGCCAGGTTTGTGCCTGTTTCCCTTTAATCCCTGCTGGCCCTGGAGCTCTGGGCAGGAGGCTCAGCTGTGGTTTCCCCTCCTTGCTGCAGCTTTTGAAGCAACTCGTTTCTACAACGTGAGTGAGAACAGCCCCTTGGCCCGGGAGCTCTGCGATGGCCCAACCTGCAACGAGGTGGAAAGCTCAGCCAGCCAGTGGGTTGGTGAGTTACCCCAAAGCCACACAGATCTTTTAGAAAAATGGGACCCACAGGTGTTCTGAACCCAAAATTACGTTTACAGACATGTTCTATTTCGCTCTCCATGGTAGTGGAAGTTTCACAAAGGTTTGGGGGGTTGCAGTATTAAAGTGATGATAAACACACCAGTGGTGCTCTTCAGGCACCCAAGTGACTGTGATTTGCTTCAAAGGCAAGATAAAATGTCTGATTCTGGAAGAACCTGCATAAGGGGAGATGTGTCAGTAAAAAAAGAGGTGAAAACTCTTTACCATGCAATTTGGTTTTCTTTCTCTCCAATATTTTGCAATAGAATTCCACAGTTAACTGTAGGAACTTTGAACAATTTCATGCATCAGTGAAAGGAATAACTTGCCCCAGAAACTATGTGTTCCTTTCTGTGATCTATGGCCTAAAAATAGGTGCTTTGTCCCAAATCTGGAAGTTGTTGCACCGTGGTTCTTTCAGAAAGGCAACTTTGTTCCCAGAGCTTATTGAGTTTGTAAATTCCTGTTAGAAGTCTTAGGGAATCCAACACGAAAACTGACATGAGCGAAATGTTTCCATTCCACCTCCCCCGTGCTATGCAAAACTGACTGGTTTTGTTTAATTCCCAGGCTTTGTGCACTCTGGCCCTTGCAACAACATCTTTGGCTGCCTGGAGGACGAGTACTTTGAGCAGTGCCTGTGCTCGCGGGACTGCGGCTACGACGGGGAGCCCGTGTGCGGCTCAGACGGGCACATCTACCCCAACCACTGCCAGATGGAAGTGGCATCGTGCAGGAACAACACCAGGATAGAGCAGATGCCCATGTCTCAGTGTTCTGCCTGTAGGTTTCATTCACTTCCCTTTTCTGTCATGGCCCAGTTGCAGAATGTTACAAATCCTCGTCCGGGCAAGTTAATATTCCATGCCTGTGGCAGGGAAAGGAGGAGAATTCCGAACTTTCCTCTGTGTTATTTTGCTGCTCATACTACAGGAGATTAAGTGGTAAGAGCAGCTGCTTTTCAGCTTGAAATAACTGGTTTTCTGTTCTCATGAATACGAGTTTTACCAATCAGAATGAATTGAAGAGAATTTTAGTGATACTGTTTGATCTGAAGTGAGTACTCCCGGATAAAAATTAAATCCTTGAAATGTAATATTCTTTGGAGATCCTGCATGGGCTTTTTCAAGGTGTGTTGTGTAATAGCTCAGGCAACTGAGTATGCCACCTCTGGAAATGCAAACCTTTTCTAGAGATGCATTAACAAATTATGTGACCAATGAGTTTATTTTTCTTTGTATTTGCAGCCAAGAACTTGCCAGAGGAAAGGGACACACACTCCCACACAGCTGAGCAGCCCAGTGTTCCCCAGACTCCAGCAGGTAATGCAATACCTTTGCATTTATCCAAAGGCTTTTTCTTCAGCAAGGTTAAAGCTTGTCCTATCCCTGTAGAAGTACAGGTGGCTCTCAAGCACATTTTAAGTAAAGATGCTGAATTTCTCCATCTTATAGAAAAGACAGAATATTCAGACATCAGAAAGGAAATTAAGAGGTCAAGAAAACTGAGGATGAGAACTATTCCTTTTCCTTCCAGGAAATCTTGCAGGAATCCTGCTCAGGTCAGCACCTGCAGGATTTAGATAATTGTTTGTGGGAGTGGGTAACCAACCCTCCTATTTTCTCAGCCTTGCTGTGTTTGAACAACACACTCTGTGATCTTTTCTTCCACTATTAAGCTGGAAAGATCCCATTTAAAACCAGGCTGATGTAATGTGTTCCAACAAACAACTGAGCAGGATGTGACAACAGCCCAAACTACTGCAAGGACTCCAATCCAGGTGGATTAACTTTGTCCCTGCAGTTCTGTGCAAAAATGGAGCTGGCAGACTTGGTTCTCTCAGAGCTGCTGTTTGGAATAAAGGGCCTTAGTGAACAAAAACGTTAAGGTCAGTAGATGGAGTAGCCAGGAATTTGGCTGCTCATTTTATTTGGTGCTTATGTTCATGCACTTTTTTCCAAGACTCACGTCGAACTTGCTCATGGCTCACAATAAATCTCACCAAGAAGCAGTGGAGGGTCAATAGAACAGCTTGTTTCATGCTGTTTCTAGCAAATAAACTGGACTAGATTTTTCCTGGCTGCTTTCCACTCATTAATTTTCCCCCGGCCTCCAACTCTCCCAACAAATCAGTAAAACCAGTTTAATTCTTCAGGAGAAGCCTCTGTGCCTCCTCATGTTCTCCTTGTGCACCAGAGTCAGGCTAACACGTGTCCATCATGAGACACCATCCTGTTCTTTCCCTTCTGGACAGCAGCTGAGGGACAGTTTGCTTATCAAGGTGTAAAAGCACGGTGAATATTCCATTATGACAGTTTCCATAGGTCATTCAGTCTTAGTGTTTAATGTCTCTGCTATTTTCCACCCCTTTTTTTTCCTGGACTTATTGTGAATATATCTGTATCTATATCTATATCTCGTTGCCTTTTATTCCATGGGCATGCCATGTACTCAGCATGGAAACTCTGCAGTCTGAACCCTTTCAAGCAGCATTCCCAACTTGTTCCATGTGGACACTGCTGGAGTGCAAGGCCGTACCAAGGTCCACAAAATGGGACTGCTGTTACATTATTGTCAAATAAAAATTTGGTAGTGAAAATATGATTACCCGGGGGAAAAAAATTATGGAATTTGATGGTAATCCACAATGTAAAAAAACCGTTCAGAACAGAGTTTCTGACATTATCTGCATTAAAGTCAAAGGAAAATCCCCCTCTGGTTTCTGTTCTGAATGGACAGAAAGAGTGCTGGCTCAGAGGAGCAGAAGGAGAAAACCTGATTATTTTGTGTGGCATTGTTACGCGGGTTTTAGATGGACAAACTTGAGTGCCATAAGGGTGTTTGCCAAAGCACGAGCACTTAGAGCTGGCTTTGTCCTGGGGTCTGGGAGTGCCCAAATGCCCTGGCAGGAAGATGCTGAGCTGGGAGCAGCCATGGCAGAGTGAGCATTCAGGAGTAAAACTGACTAAATCCTGCACCAGGAAAAGGGCCCAGCACGTGATTTTCATTAATCCTCCGGGCTCCTCTCAGGTCAAGCACACGGGACATGAATCAAAGTGCAGCAGATGAATGAGCCCCTCCTCACACACGCTCTCCTGGGCTCGGTGCTGCTGGAGCATGTGATCGGGTTAAGTCGGCTCAGGCGCTCCAGCGAGGGCTCTGCTGAGCCGTGCCTAAATCTGTGATTTCCTAAAAGGATGCAAAACTCCAGGAGCCAAATCAAGCTTAGGGCAGGTTGGTGTAAAACCACCGGGGTGTGTTAACCTGCAGGAAATGCCGCCTTCTCGGAGAAGCGCGTGGTGTTGTGTTGTCTGGAAGCCTCCTGCGTTTGCCATGAGACTTGTGCAGCTCAGCTTGGGCTGATGGATGCTTTAATTGAGGTCTTGTCCGTGTTACCCAGCAGTGGGAACAAGCAGCTGCCTCCCAGCAGTCAGTAGGAATTTCAGGATGTGCTGGGGCTCCCTCTGGCACACACAGACCCACAGTGAGGTTCCACACATGCCAGTGGGTTTGCTGGAACAGATTCCAGCTGTTCAAGGTGAGCAATTGAACACGGAAAGAACCCTGAAAGATCAGGATGCAGTGTTATTGCTGTTGTCAGAACATTTTAAAATGCCTTCCCAAAGTCTGCAGCGAGGCAGAGTGGCTGAGGTTTGAGCTTAAAACTGCAGCCTTTTTTTGTACAGATGGGTGGGATCCTCTTTGCATCCTCTTGACTGAGAGGGAAGTTTGCAGAGTGACAGGACTCAGCTGAAATAACTCCTGTGTGACTCCCCCTCCTCAGCTGTTCCTTCTCACAGGTGAATTACTGAGTTTCAAAAGGGTGGACCAGGATTTTGATGTGTAGCATGGATCCAGCTCTGGCTCAGCACTGAAGCTGTGCTCGTGTGCCTTCACAGCCTGCTGCAGTCCTTGTTTAGATTGAAAACCCTGGAGCAGGAGCTGAGTTATTATCTTGGGTATCAAAATCTCGCTGAATTTCTGTCTGTGACTTTCCTGAGATCATTGTCACTCTTGGCCACAAGGATCTGGGTGGATTTCGGAGCCTGTGGGATCCCCAGTAGCTCTGATAGCATCTCTCTGATGAAGTGGTGCTTTGATTGCTTCCAGCGATCATTAACTCTTCTGAAACTGCCTCAATCTCCTCTGCCAAAGGCACTCAAGGTACAGCCAAGACACAGCCGCTGAGGTTGGAGGACAGTGCATTGACATCACAGTGATGTGATTCTGCATGGATTTGGTTGAAAACAATGTCCAAGTGTGTGGGGCAGCACTACTGGGGGTGTCAGGGCTGCTGTGAGCAGGAAGCCCCCCAGGCTCAGCCCTCTGGCCCCCAGTCTTCTCCCCACAGCTGTGTCCTTTGCACAGTTTTGCTCCAGCAATTAGAAGGGCCAATGGCTGGAACTGGGAGAAAATTCTAGCTGGAATTATGACACTGGTGGTGGTGGTGGTGTTTTGTTTTGTTTTTTGAATTAAACACCATCACCCACACCAGCTCCTACCAGGAACACCAGCCTGAGCTCTGCTTCCAGGTGGAGCCATCCCCAAAATTCCCTGGCTGGCATGTTCCCCACAGGGCAGCTGCTCTTTCAGGATTGATTGAACTGGCACAGGGCCATTTTTCCTCTCCCCCCATCACCTCTCAGCAAACATTGACCTCGGCACAAACATTTGGGGCTGGGGGTAGTGGTTTGTGTGCAGCAGGAAATGTCAGCCTGTGCTCTTTGCTGTGACTCCAGTGCTGAATTCCTGGGAAGAGTCAGGCCTGTGATGTTCGTTCCATCCCCGGTGGACAGCAATCACCCATTCATAGAAGGAGCTCATGATCTGGCAGGTTCTCACAGGGAGGAGGCCAAGAAGGAGTGAACAGAGCCTGACTCCCCTGCCCATTGCTGGGAGAATGTGGGAGGCAACAGGGAAGATCCTTCAGATATTTTATTTCTAGAGAATAAACATTTTCAAAGGCCTTGATGAGTGTTCTCTTTAAATAAAGCCAGCTTTGGGCGGGCAGGGGACTTTTCCTCCCTGCAATAATTCTGCCTCAGTTCTTGCTTTGGTTTGGATTAGAGCAGTGTACACAGAGAGCAAACAGGAAGGATGGACAGCTGAGCTGGCTCCAGCAGCAGTTTAGCAAACACGGATTTACTGCTATTCCTAGAGGTTTTGTCTTGCAGTTTCACCCTCTGGACAGGGAGCAGTTGCCCAGCACAGAGGCACAGCCTGGTGTGAGTGGGGTGTGTGCTGGGAGAGGGACCTGCCAGTGTCAGCACAGCCTGGAGTGAGTGGGAAGAGGAGAAATTCCTGCTCCTGCCTGTGCTGGGTCTGTCCCTATGTGAAGTGATGGAAGTTTCAGTGGTGTGTGATTGTGTTGGGACAGATGTACCTCAGCTCCTCGTTCAGGCTGGAGTGAATGGCTCTGCTGTGGGTTCCTGGCCTCGAAATCTTCACCCTTGTTGGACTGAAAAGAAATTTGGCTGCCTCCATTAATCAATCACCTAGTGAGCTGTTCCCTCAGGGTCTCCCTCCAGCTGTGTCACTTGTTTTATGAAATGATGCTCAGCTGAGGGCACACAGAACACGTCCCCATGTGGATGGGGCTCTCCTTACCTGAGGTGCTCGGCTTGAACTTGGTCAGAGGAGAGATTTTCAGGGTGCAGGGTGACTCCCCTGTGCCATCTGCCCTCTGCATGACACTTTTACCCCACCTGAGGGTGATGGGTCTGAACTGCAGCACCTCAGTTAATTCCATGCTGGAAAGGGATACTTTGAGAATTTTTTCAAACTACATGGCCCTTTCCCTCTGTTTATTTCCCTTCCCCTCCCCCCTTGTTTTCTCCTTTCGCCCCCTTGTTTCCTTCTCTTTCCCCCTCATCTCCTCCTTTTCCCACCCTTTTCTGCTTCCCCCCTTGTCTTCCCTTTTCCTCCTTGTTTCCCTTTTACCCCTCTTTTTGTTCCCCCTCTTTCCTTTTACTCCAGTGCCCAGATCTCAGACTGGGAAATTGAAAACTCTGCTTTTGCAGCAGCTTCTCCCCTCCCCTGTGAGTCCAAGCAAACCCGTGCAGGTCTGCCGGCACCTGCAGCCTCCTTCCCTCGTGTCCAGCCTCTCTGACTAAAATCCCTTCCTTCTCCTGTCCTTGCCCTGCTCTATGGTGATGCTGAAATGCAGCTCCTGCAGCTCTGGTTCCCCCCGCAGCCGAGGAGGGGCCCCCCCTGCACACAGACCTGTCCTACTACTCCTACGAGTACGACCCCGACGCCTTCGCCGTGGAGGCCGACGTGTTCGAGGTGGTGGCAGAGCTGACCACGGCCAGCATCTTCCGGGAAGGGGACAGGATCCAGGGAGAGGCCACCACGGTGGAATGGTGAGCCCATAGTGGGGTCAGGGATCTGCTTTGAGCCAGCCTGTGGCGTCCTTGTGCTGGGTCAAGGGTGTTCAGTTCCCCAAAAAGGGGTGTTTTTACAACTGTTTGCGATCACCGGGAATGGGACCTTGCCGGGGCAGCTGTAAAAGGCTTTGTGGCTTCAGTGGCTTCATCCCCAGTGGAACAAGTGACCCTTTCACTTGCTGTGTTCAGCTGGAGCAGAGGAGACTGAGGGGAGGCTCCTCGGGGGCTGCAGCTCCTCCCGAGGGGAGGCGGAGGGGCAGGGGCTGAGCTCTGCTCTGGGACAGGGACAGGAGCCCAGGGAACGGCTGGAGCTGTGTCAGGGCTTGGCATGGAGCTCAGGGAAAGGTTCTTCCCCCCGAGGGTGCTGGGCACTGCCCAGGCTCCCCAGGGAATGGTCCCGGCCCCAAGGCTGCCAGAGCTCCAGGAGCGTTTGGACAGCGCTGCCAGGGATGCCCAGGGTGGGATTGTTGGGGTGCCTGTGCAGGGCCAGGGGCTGGATCAATGATCTTTGTGGGTCCCTTCCGACTCTGTGACCTTTTCAGCTTTTCCCTGCCCAGGCTCAGCGATGTCTCACAAAGGTACATCACAGCAAGGTGACTTTTCTTCCCTGTGTTCTCTCTCCAACAGAAATACATAATTTAAATAAAGAGAAGAGGCTCAGAATCGACTCCTGTATGAGTTTGTTCCTCCAGATGACCTGCTGCAGAACAGAACCCGAATGATGACTACTTCCTGATGCCCTCAGAACTGTAGGCTTTGCTGCCCCACGGGGCAGATCTGGAGCTCTAAGGGGGACATTCAGTGTTATTTTTCTGTCCATTTTCCTGCCTTCTCTGCATCCTCTTTGGAGCCCTTCCAGTGATGGGAGACCAATGCGCTGTGCCCTCTAGGTGAGAAAAATAGGGGCTGGAATTCAAACCTATAGAGCATTTCCAAGTGTTTTCACTGCTACCAGGATATTCTGCAAATGCCATTTCCTAGCTACAATTAGAAGCTAAGTCCAGGCCTTGTGCTTAGCTGAACTGCTGTTTGAGGAAAGATGGCTGAGAAGTTTTTTGCTCAAATTATAACAATAAAAATCAGTGTGTTTTGCCAATTATGACATAGCAAGAGGCTGCTCATCTTCCCCAGCCCATTAGTCTGCTGCACCCACAAGAGAAACACTTCCCTGTGGCTCCACGTTCAGGGAAGGTGTTGGGAGGTACATTTTACTTGAGAAAACTGAAATCCACTGCCTGGGCTGAAAGGCTTCGTGTCTGCTGCTGTCTGCAGGCCTCAGGTGGGCGTTTGCAGCGCCGGCAGGGGGCAAGGATGAGGTGGAGGAGCCCTCTTTGTGTTGCACTACGTGCTGACAGGGGCTGCTTGCAGCCTTCTCAGCCCCTTTCCTCCTCAAATCTTGGCCTGAAAATGAACCTGGCGGAGGCACAGCCCTTTGAAATGCTTGCCTGACTTCACCAATCCCTTTTATTCTGCTCCCACTGGCATCCAGCACAGTGTGTTCTGGTCCTGGTACTCCCTGCCCAGGCCCTGGCTCTGCTGGCCAGTACCAATCCCTGGTGTCACAGGCTGGACTCCCTCGCTCTGACCTGCCCCAAGCAACGTGGCAAAACTAAAAAGAAAAGCTTTGTGTTTCCAAAAGTGCAGGAGCCAAGATTTTTGAGTTTCCTTTCCTGCCTGGAGCAGCATTGTTCTCTTTGGAGGAGTTACATGCAATCGCCTCTTGCAAAACAGTGTTAATATTTTATCTTCCCACTTCTATTGTTACCAGGACCCAGAGCAGGGTGGAAACTCCTTTTGAGGGTGTTTATTGGTGAATGGAAACAGGAAAAAAAAGCCCAGCTCCATTCATTTTTAAGGCTTGTTTACACAGGACCCATGACAAGAATATATCCCAGTATAGACATTCCATTCCAGAATAAAGGCAAGTTTATTCCAGAAAAATGTCCACATGGGGACAAACCAGGAGGTACCCCAGAGGTTGGGCATGTGTAGTTTCCAGTCCTTTTTGTCTGGGGCCAGACATTTGCAGAATGTAGTTGACATGATGAAGGTCTGGGTCTTGAAGTTCCCAGAAATTTCAGAGCTGCCTCGTTGGCAGCTTTGCCAGCCTTCCCTCATGGCTGCTCCCAGCTCTGCTCCCAGGATCCTGCTGAGGGTTCTGCCCCATGTCTGGGGTGTTCAGGGGCAGATCCTGTCCTCACCCTGGCAGCTGCATTCCTGCCTGGCAGGTAAATAAATGCCTTTAAACTAAATTCCACGTCCTGTAAGCAACTGTCCTGGCAGGCACTGGCTATTGTGTACACACACAGGACTGAGTCAATATTTATCCCTGGGTAAATAACAGGCCTAATGTGAGCTGCAGAAAGACTTCCTTTTTTTTTTTTTTTTTCCTTTTTTAAAACTCAAGACTGCACAATACAAGCCCTGCTGTTGGCTGGTTCAGGCTGCAGCTCTTTAGTGCTGTGAGTTGGGAGAATGAGGCATTTGGTCACCCTGATGATGTCTGTGTGACTGGCTTCATGCAGGAGACGGGACCTGTGTTCTGGATTCCTCAGTCCCCTGTCCTCAGTCCCTTTCTGGCTTTGCTTTCCTGCTCTCTCTCACCCATTGTGCACCCACTGAATGCTCTGGAGAGATATTTGAAGTCATTTTATATTGCTTGGTCCTCTCACAGATCCTTGGGCACTCAGACCTCCCTCTGGGGATGAGGAGGTGAGAGTGGGGAGTTCCAGCCAAGAATTAAACCTGGCTTTCTTTGCTTTCCTCAAGCTCTGGGACATGTAATGTCCTAATTCCAGATGCAGACATCCCCCTATTGCTGCCAGGTAAATAATCCCTGCTGGCAGTGCCAGCCCATCAATCAGGGCCTTGTCTGAGGGGTCTCTGTGCCAGTGCTTGAGGCAGAGGAGTCTGGCTCCTGTTTTACAGTTCAAAGTAAAGCCAGAGAGCCCTGGACCTTCAGAAGGCAAAGGCAGAGCAGCCTTAGTGTCCTCAGAGCCAGACAGAGCAGGGCAGTGTGTGGGAGGTGATGTGACAGGATTTCTGCATCCTAACTTCACCTCCAGTGCTTCTTCCCAGCCTTGGCACTTCCAGTCCGTCTGCTCTTGGCAGTCTCTGCCTCTCCCCACTCTTGCTACACCAAACCAGCTCTTCTTTCATTAGCCAAATGGAAAAAAGGTGATTTTATTTAAGGAAATGAATCAAGGAACCTGCAGTTACACCACTGTGGTTGCCTTTTCCCCCTGTCACAGAGATAAAGGAGCAGGTCTCTGCTCTCTTCTCCACCCCAGCTGAGGGTCCAGAGCTTTCCCCTGTCCCACATTCGCTGTTCGTGTTTCTCATAACCATCATTAATTGTTATCTAGGTTAAAAAAAAATTCATAGATTATTTTTCCTCCACTCTTCAATATCCTGCTTGGAATACAGAGACTTTAGGACTGGATCCCTGAGCACCACTGGATACAGCACAGCTGTACAGACTCAAAACCATTCACAGGCTTTGGCCCAGTTCTGGCTCTGAAGCTGATCAGTCTCCTTCCTGTCCCTGGGAGCACAAGGACATCTCAGGCCCTCACTTTGTGCACCTCAGCCAGTCTGCTTAGAGAGAAGAATTGATTTTTTTTTAATTTTATTTCTTTCCACCAAGGAAAAGACCAGCTGGGTGCTGGAAAGCCAAAGCCAGCAAGGCCAGCAGCAGGTGCTGCTGCTTTGGGTTGTTTCTGGCTTAGAGACATTTGCCTCCCTCTGTCAGAGAGATGCTTCTCCTTTCCTTTTCCTGATGGTCCCTCATTGCAAAAGGAGAAAAGTGCCAGTGGGTTTGTAAGACACAGAAATTGCTTCTTCCATTGAGTTGTGTAACTGAATAGCTGCAGCAGTGCTAGTTATCAGTGATCGATGCTTGCAATCCTTTCAAGGAAATTAATATTTATATATTTGTAACTGTACATTATGCAGAGTAATCATTACCATGGTATTTATTTTAAAGCAATAGTTCCCCTTGTTCTCTCTTGTCCTGTGTTTTGGTCTTGCCTCTTCCCTTCCTTCTTAATCAGCCTCAGTAGAAAGCAAATACCAGAAGAATGTTCAGCTTGCTTGGAGAACATCCCCGACACACCAGCACTTGCTTTGCTCACACTGACTGTTGACATTTAATGCACAATAACCTGGTTTTCATTATTGTGAATAGAGCAACTATTCTGAAAACCTCTACCAGCCTGGGCTGGGGTTTGGGGTTTTTTAGTCCCTGCTGTTTCTGACTGAGTGCCCAGCACCCGGAGCCCGGCTTTGTGTTTCACCTGCCTTTTGCCCCCGCACCCACAGGTACACACAAACAGCTCTCTGACCAGCTGTTGGTTTGTTCACACACATCTTAGCAAGTCTGAGTCCAGAAAAGTGTTTGTTTTAGATTCTGATAAATATTTTATTAAAAACTGATTTTAAGACAATCTTCTCTGCCTCTTATTCGCGCTTTAGGCTGTCAAGCCTGTGCTGGGAAAATTAAAGAATTAAGGAGCTCTAAAGAGGTTTATTGCTCGTTTTCTACCTGGCTGCTCACAGGACTGTGCCCCAGTTGTGTCTGAGAGAGGAGCTGGCTGCATTTTGTCAGATTTGCAGCAGGTTCCAATAAGCAACAAACCTGAGCACCTCTTTGATCAGAGACAGCTTTTGGCTGTGGGTGACACTACACGAAGGAAGTGTGGAGTACCAGAGGGTTTGCTCCATTCCTACTTTACTATTTTCCTTCACAAGACATCATTTTTTTACAAAATGCATTAATACAACCTTTGCCTCAAGGAAATTACAGGTGCCAGGGGTCATTTGCAAAAACAGGGATGAGTGAATGGGATTTTTACACCTTTTACCAACAGTGGGCTGACATTACTGAGGGGTTGCTTACAAATCAAGCCAAGAATGTTTTTGCTACACAAGCCAGTGCTCTGTACTCTCTTGACAGACTGGTTTAGGTCAGGAGACTATCTTTCAAAGCATTTAGAAATTTGGGGTTGCAATGCCTATTCTTTTTCAGTTTTAGGGAAAGGGAATATGCATTTAAGGACAGTGAACAATTCAGGAGCAGGACTAGCAGGCAGAGAGCAGTCAGATTAGGAACACCAGACCCAAGTGTGTGAGTAGGAATGTCCCTGGTGGTGTGTGGCCAGCTGAGAAGCTGCAGGCAGTATCCCAGTAAAGAATGGATGTGTCCAGCCCTCAGCATCTTGTCTGGGCAAAGAATCCCACAGCCCGGGATTATTCAGCCTGATCTGTGCAGACAGGGAAAAGCACTTGGCTCCTGGGAAACGCTGCTCTGGGTGAAACTTGTGGAATTCCAGTGTTGCCTTCATTTTATCCCCACTGTGTGCGTTACGAGTGCCCCGGGAGCAGCGAGCCGGGCTGGAGGCTCACACCAGCGAATGTTTGGAACGGGGCAGCGTTTCCTTGGAGGTCTTTAGGGAAGTGGTGTTTTTTTTGCTGCTCCTGAAGACTCTCCTCCTCACCTTCTCGCGGAAGTCCTCAGACACGTAGTAGTAGACGAAGGGGTCGGCGCAGCTGTTGCAGGTGCTGAGGGCCAGGCTCACCATGTAGCTGAGGTACAGCCGGCCGTGCAGCCTGGAGCAGGGGCTGGAGTAGTGAACCAGCAGCAGGACGTTGCTGGGGGCGTAGAAAACCACGAGGGTGAGCACCACGAGGGCCGTGAGTTTGACGGCGTGGGAGTAGCGGTTGCCCCCGCGCAGGAGGACGCGCAGCACCGCGCCCGAGCTCAGCACCAGCAGCAGCAGCGGCAGCAGGAAGGCGCAGGCGATCAGCACCACAAAATAATGAAAGTAGAACCCGTCGTCCTCGTGCCGGGGCAGGACATCGTGGCACAGCGTGAGGCCTGCCCCGAGCAGGGGGTACGACTGCCGCTGCAGGGTCAGGGGCAGCGTGAGGGCAGCAGCGCAGAGCCAGACGGCAGCGCAGGTGCCGGCAGCGAAGGTGGGAGTGCGGAAAGCACGGGAAGAGAAGGGGTGAGCCACGGCCAGGTAGCGGTCGACGCTGATGCAGGTGAGCAGCAGCACGGAGCAGTACATGTTCCCGTAGAAGAAAGCCGTGGTGAGGCGGCACAGCCCTTCCCCGAAGGGCCAGTGGTTGCCCAGGAAATAGTAGGAGATCTTGAAGGGCAGCACGGAGATGAGCAGCAGGTCGGCGGCCGCCAGGTTCATCAGGAACACGGTGGAGGTGAGGCGCTCGGCCCTGGTGGCCAGCACCCACAGGGCCAGCCCGTTGGCCGGCAGCCCCAGCAGGAGCACCAGGCTGTAGAGGCAGGGGATGAGCCGGACGGTGACGGCGCTGCCCAGCTGGGCACGCGTGGCCTCGGGGATCAGCAGGTAGGTGACGTTGTTGACCGTGGCCTGGTCCCCCGGGATGGCTCGGGGACACGGGGTGGCCTCTGGTGTGGTGGCATGTTCATTGGTGCTGTTCTGAGAGTAATCTGGAAGAGGAAGGCAGCCTGTTACTCACTCAGCCCGTTTACTCACTCAGCAGAGCAGGCTGGAGACTCTGCAGAGGCTGCACGCACAGCTCACCCCAAAGGCTGCTCTTTGTCTTTTCTGTTGGGGTCCCTGGCAGTGTTCTGGAAAAGCTGTTGTGTGGTGGGCAGAAAAAGCTGGCTGGCAGAATCAGGTGTGCAGGAGCCACCCGCAGCCACCTTTCTGAGAACATACCTGATTCCTTTGCCCTGTGGTTTCCCACAGCTCACAGAGGACTGTGATGCTGTACAGCCATCAGCAGGCCTGGGAAGCCAGAGAACAATTCCAAGGTACAGCCATCAGCAGGCCTGGGAAGCCAGAGAACAATTCCAAGGTACAGCCATCAGCAGGCCTGGGAAGCCAGGGAGCAACTCCTCTGCCCAGCTTTCACAACAATCCGAAGGTCTGGAGCCACTCCAGTGTAAAGTCATGGCTCTGGGAGTATAATTAGCTAAAAATTTGGCTTTCAAGTCCTTTCTGGTTTACTGCTCCTCCATTTTTCCTTTCTCTTTCTAGTTTCTTCCACCCCAGCTTCTTTCTCTGCTGTATCACCTCTGTCAAGCTTCTGCTTCAACTAGAGCCTGCACCAAGTTCAATCAGAGCATCCTCCCATGTGAACTCTTTAAAAAAGGAGTTTTCAGGGATCAAAGGTCCCAAATACCCAGTACTTTAACAAGCAGCAGCTTTGCACGCAAAGGCACACACTCACCATCGTAGTCCGAGGCCAGGCAGAGTCCCCAGAAGGCACAGCAGAGCAGGAGCCTGTGTGGCAGCCGCCTGTTCCCGAGGGTCCCCATTCCAGTGCAGGGTGCAGTGCCACACCCCAGTGCCAGAGCCGTGTGGGAACAGCAGCATCAGTGACCCTGCTTACACATTTCCTCCCACTGGTCCTTAACTCTCGGAAGCAACGGGGCTTATCCCAGGCAGGATGAGGGAATGGAGGGGCTGTCACCGCAGGCACGAGCGTGGGCTGCCCAAGCTCAGGCTGGACAACCCCAGCGTCAGAATGTGGGACTGGGAGGGGCTTATTTATCCAGACCCAAAGCGTTTCAGGGCTGCACTTCATCCTCAGAGCAAGACGTGACTCATCTGGGTCTCCTTCCTGCTCCGGAATATTCCTGGAAATAACAAACGTGGTCGGGTTTGATGCGCTTTGCACATAAACAGAACCCACGCACCTCTGCCCATGGGAACGCCGAGCGTCCTTCCACTACAGACACCCAAGTGGCTCTGTGGGTGATCCAAGGTCTTTTCCCAAACCCTGAGTCACAACACTTTCTGGTACTACAAATGGGAAGATATCACAGATACCAGAGCTGCAGACCACACAGACCTCCCAGGGATTACATGGGGCTCCTGCAGACTTGTGTTCTGGCAATGGAAGGTTTTTGTGTCAGCCTTGCAGCCTCCAGATCAAGCTGGGCCCTTCGGAGTTCTGCTCTTTTGTTCCTGCTCCATCTTCCTGGTTAAAGAGGGGATGAAGCTCCTGCACCTTCTTGATTTTACTGCAGAGGATGGTTACAGGTCCTCTGGTTGGAGCTCTTTGCCCTTGAAAGCACCAGCAGGAGCACCACGGCACACCAAGGGCAAGTGGCAAAGTGAGGGAGACGCTTTGCTTCCGCTGATAACCACTGGGACAGGGAGAGCAGCTCCATCCAGCAGGAAAGGGGCCTGCAAAGGGCACGCAGGAAGTCCCTGCTGTTGGGGAGATAATGGGGAGTTCCAGCCACTCCTGCCCCACAAAAAGCTGTCTTTTCCCAGGGCTGAGCAGTCCCACCGTGCACAGTCCCCACTCTGCCTGGGATGAGAACTCAGAGCAGCACATGGAGCTGCTGGTTGTGCCCAGAGGACAACTCAGACACTGCTGTAACAGGGACTGGCAGATGTTACCTGAGCCTTCAAGATCCTTTGCTGCCTGGTCCCCCCTTCTCTGACCCCCTGAGCAGGTCCCTTCTGTGCTCTGCTCTGCTCCCAAACCCTCTCCCATCTCCCGTGCCAGAGCCCCAGCGTGGCCATCAAGAGCACAGGCCAGTGGGACAGGAGGTCATGGCTGAAGAGGGTGCTGGGGTTTGGGCTGTTCTCTGCAGTCCTTGCCTGGCTCTGCAGGGGAGGAAGGACAGGAGCTGGAGCCCAGGCAGTAGGAACTGTAAATTTGGTTTGGCAACCTGAGGAGCAGCTCGTTTCTTTCTCCTCGCCTTATGAATGGCCTCTTCTGTGTAGGTTGCAAGCCTGAGCCTGGCTGCTGTTTGATGAGATTCTTCTATTCCAAGGAGAAAATGATCCTATTTCCTTTGCTTTCACCATATTCCCACATCCTTGTGCCGAGTGCGTCGAGAGGTGGAGTTCCACTGGCAGGGAGAGGGAAGATGCAACGTTAGATGTTTTGCTTTTGTGATTCTCCCAGGATTTATGAACCATTACAGAATGACTCATGTGGCCACATATTTTCCGTGCCTCAGCCAGGATCCTTTCCGTGCTCTGTATGCAAAAAATTAGCCTTAATCAGGTTCAGATAGTGTGCAAATCACAGCCCTGCTTCCTATGGGCAGGTCTCTGGAGTAGAGCAGAGAGGGGTTACTCATCGCTGTATCCTTCATTTTTCAGATGCTGTGTGATCTTTAGTGACTGCCTTAGATGCAGAACAGCTTGCCTGAAAATTCTAATGCCAGAGGTTTGTCACGGCTTGTTAACATCTCTTTAAGTCGTGTGATCCCTGCCCTGTGGGGTAACAATTTGGTTTTAAAGTAATTCATTGTGCAATAGATCATCTCCTGGGAGCAGGGGCTCTTTTATTCCGTGGCTCTGAACTCAAAAGATGTAATGCTGGAAAACAGGCTGGGGATTTCAGAACTCAGAGGGAGGGTACGGACACCACCTGGCCTGTCCCATACATCTTGGAGGCTTGGAAGAGCAAACTGTGGTGGGTAAATGATGGGATTCACTATTGCTGCTCCGTTCCAGCGGCTCCAGAGGGTTCCTGAGCAGCAGCTCGGAGCTGTCTCTGCAGGCTCTGCACGTTCAAGGTGCCCTTGAATCTCAGACCCTGTCAGGTCCCCTCCTTCTCCCTGGGCCTGCCTGAGACTCTCCATGGCTCCAGGGAATCCCCCTGCTTGTCCCACAGCTCTCCTGTTCCTCTGGGATCCCACCCAATCTTCTCCGTGGGTGATTCCACACATTCTCCTCAGCCTCACGCTGCTGCAACACTTCTGAGGAGGGAGGTTTTTCAGAACTGCTCTTCTGCTAGCCTGCAGTTTTCACTTCATACTGTAAAAGTCCATGTGAAGACATTTTTCAGGAATGTTTGAAGCTTATTAACACCCCTACAACTCAGTGTTCTGGAATAGCTTTTTTGGGGCCTTTCTCAGCAAGATAGTGACACTGGGGTGGGGGCTACCTGGCCTGACATGGCCATCATCATCATCATCATCATCATCATCCCTTTTCAGCACCAGGACTCTTTAGATTCATTCTTTAGCACAGGTTAAGAGTTGCTAGACTTTGATCTAGTCTTCAAATTGAATGGGTGGTACATTGAGTTAGTTCTAATCCAGAGCAATGGCTAAAACACGAAGAAAACCTCAAACTCACACACAGTTTTAGACTCTCTCACTGGTTCACAGCTCCAGCTCTCCCAGTGCATCCCTGTGATGTGGAAACACGTAAAAAAAGTCCTGGAATGTTAAATGCTGAACTCAGGTACTCCCCTTAGCAATTCTGAATTTAATTGTCCAAACCATTGGTACCTAATCCATCCTGCAAACCTGAAGGATATTTTTAAGCTGTTTGCTGTTGCCAGAGTTGTCCAATCGCTGAGATCTCCAAGCGCTCTTATGTCACATCTGGCTGTCCCACCCCTCAAGCACAGGGAACGTCCCCTTTGTGAGAGGGCCAAGAGAAGACTTGTGCAAAGTGGGCTGTGTCCTCTGAGACCCCACCACCATCATTTTAACCAAATTATTCCGCGCAATTGATGCACCAGAGGATTGTTTTTGGGAGAACAAGAGTTTGTTTCCCTGTGAGCGACCAGGGGGCTGCACAGAGAGCAGAGCTGCCTTTTGTTATGGCAACGGAAGTGTTGGGGATGATGTAAAGGAAACTCCTATCAGCTCTGGGTCACATCAATACGGCTTAATTTGCAAAATCCACTCATTCATTTGTCGTGCAGAGCTCACAGGGAACACAGTTAAACATGTTATTACCCAGGAATTTGGGGAGGTTGAGGGAAAGGCGGGTGGAGGGTTATTTTCATGGTTGCAGTTGTGTTGTCTTAACCTGTAGCAGATGTGCTTGTGGGGTTGGGAACTGGAATCAGTCCCTTCTTTTGAGCCCTGGTTGTGTCCAGTGTGTGATTCCTGGGGCCAGGCCTGGGCTGTGCCTCATCTCTGGCAAAGGTGTCGCTAGGAAAGAACCAGGCTGCAGGAAGGCACTGCCTGGCACAACACAATCCTAGAGCTGGGATCCCACAGGGATCATGGATCCAGCCCCTGGCCCTGCACAGACACCCCAACAATCCCACCCTGGGCATCCCTGGCAGCGCTGTCCAAACGCTCCTGGAGCTCTGGCAGCCTTGGGGCCGGGACCATTCCCTGGGGAGCCTGGGCAGTGCCCAGCACCCTCAGGGGGAAGAACCTTTCCCTGAGCTCCATGCCAAGCCCTGACACAGCTCCAGCTGTTCCAGTGTTTGCTTTTGAAACCTCTCTGTGGCAGAGCAACTGTGCCACCCCCTGGACTCCCTGCTCCCCTCCAGCCACGGGCTCCAGGAGAGGTTTTGGCAGCTCCCACATGAGTGCAGCCCCAGCTCCTGCGTGGGATCTCTGCTGGGGGCTGCTTGCTGGAAATGTATTTCCCTTTTCCATTAGCGAGTGCACTGCTCACACCCTCAAGCAGCACGTGCTGACACGCAGCTGCATCAGCACATCCTGCAGCCTTGTCCAGGAACTGCTCATTCAACCTTTCAATTGCATTTTTCTACCATTTAAAATCCAGTTTCAGGTACAAGCCAATCAATTCTGGGGGTTGTCACAAAGTTTAAATTAGCCGAAAAGAAACGTAAAACAGTGAGAGCTGCAGACTTTTAAAATCAATATTTTATTTTACTTGAATGTGCAAATAAATATAAAAAAAACTACATTCAAGGAGCTGGCAAAGCAATTACAAGCCCAAAAGCAAAGATCCTTCAAACAAATGGAAGAACAAACTCTTGACTCAAGGTCGTGCAGATACACAGCTGAAACCCTCAGACATGAACAAGCCCCTCTCAACCCTGCCCATTACTCCCTTCACATCCCTTGCCACTCTCAGCTTTGAGACAATAGCACTGTAAAGGGCAAAAGTCTTGCTTAATCAGTTCAGATTATAAATTAAGGTTTACAAAATAAGGATGCTTAAAAATACCTGAAGTACACTTAGAATGGGTTGATGGAACAGGACAGTGCCAAGGTGTGGTGCCCACCTTGGGACACCTGGAATCAAACGCATTTTAAGCCACAAGTTGCCACCTATTTTCTAGTAAACAGTTTTCTGTATCATAAAACCATAAAATTTGGCACAATTGTCATCTCTACTGGGAGACAGCAGAGAGGTGAGCAGGACTGAGGTGTGTTTTGGTGAGCTGGCTGGAAGGGAAAGGGGGACACTGTGCTTTGCACTGGGCTTGTCCCCCTGCTCCCCCCAGCCCTCACAGAGCCACGTGGTCTCCTATCACTCCCCGCAACGAGGGCAGGGGAAGAACCTTCAGATCATTTCAGGAACCAAAGTTTTGCAGAGACCCAGACGAGGAGAACACGGGTTCTTGATGAAAAGTCTCTGCTGGCAGTGGTTGTGCAAGTCGCCACGAATGCCAGAGAGTGGCCTCCCTCCTTCCCTCCCACAGATTATTTTGCAGAAAAGACAAAGACTCAGGACAGTTTTCTATTAAATGTACCCCAAAGGCCAATTTTTCTACTGTCAAGTGGGACAGTTGCGAAACCAAATGTCGTACAGTGGAAATAACCCAGGACAAATCCTACAGGCTGCTCCTTAGGTCTGGCAGAAATCATAACCTAAAAATCAAAGCCACAGAAAGTTTCAGGGTGGGGGGGGTTATTGCCCCAAAAGCCAGGGAAAAGTTGGAAGCAAAGCTGAAAGGAGGCTGGGTATGCCTCAAAACGTTATGTTTGTAATACACTCCACGGACAGCGTGCTTGCCCTTGGCCCCTGAAAAACAGGAGTGAAGTCACAGTGGGGCTGCAGGACAGACACAAGTAAATTTCCTTGATTTCCCACTAGATTAAGTCAGATGTAGTGCTCTGCATGGATCAGGGCAGGCTGTGTTAGGTTTCATGGCAAAAAAAGCTTCGATAGCAGTATGGATGCTTCAGTGGAAAAGCTCGTCTGGGATGGTTGTGGCCGGATCTCACACTGCTCCTCGCAGATTTCCATGTGTCCCTGCAAACCCAGCGCCTGTGCTGACCCAGCAGAAACAGCAGAGTCCAAGGGCCAGAGCTCAGCTCCCAGCTGTGCTCCGGGAGCTCCATCTGCCGATGTCACCGATGTGGTGCAGCCCCGCGGAGCAGCGGAGGCCGGGCATGCACAGGGAAACGCCGGGAAACGCCCAGCTCCGGAGCTGCCCACCAACATGCAAAACACAAACCCAAAAACCAGGCCAGACCTCGCAATGGGTATTCCTCCCCATGGATACGCCTCCCCGTGGATATTCTAGAAGGCAGAGTCTGCAGCAGGTCCTCAGCTCCCAAAGCAACACCGGCGGCTGGGGGGGTCTCAGGCTGGGCATTGCTCCCGTCCCAGCACCACAGCTCAGAGTTCTTCCCCTCAGTTCATGCTCCGGAACACTTGGTTGATGAGGGAGAGTCAAAGCCTTGAGTGCTGGTCATCCCCCTGTCAGTTTTGGCATTTTTCTCACCAGAGCACCAGGAACAAGAGTCATTTGTTGCCTTGTTGGTTCACAGGGATAATGAAGCCCCCCTGTGCTGGAGGCTCTTGGCCCTGCTGGCACTCCCAGGTTACAATGAAGAGTTCTGCAGGCTCCAAGATGGCATAAAGTCCAGAAGATAGGGAATATCAAACCCTTCGAAGTGGAAGCAGCTGCCAGCATCTGCTCAAATACCAGCCCTGCTCCACCTCTCCAACAAAGCCACTAGTGGTAGTTCACCCTCTCACTGAGCTGGTCAGCAGTGGCCTAAAGCCAGGAAACTACTAAAAAGTGTGTGGCAATGCCAAGAGCCCCCTTCCCAAAAAAGCTTTTAAAAGTCTCTTCATGATGGCTGGAGGATTACACTGCAAGGAGACAAGTCTATGCCATATGGAAAATACATGATAATCCAAAGTAAAATGCTGTTTGGATAAATATCATTAATACATACATTGCATTCCCACCACTATTCTCATAGTAAATGTGCTTCACCAGCAACGCTCTGGGTGCTCAGGGTGAAGCGGGACGGCGGCTGTACTGCACTCTGTATCTGTTCACTGGCACCCCGTGGACGTTCACTGTCTCACACGTGGTTTTGCAGGGCACCATCTCCTCATCCTCGTCCCCCATCAGCCAGTCTTGAACCACATCCACGGCCTCCATGGACACGTTCTCCTCCAGCCACCGGTTGTGCCACTCCTCGAACTGCTGGTGGTGCTTCAGCAGCACCACGGGCTGGACCTGGGAGCAGGACAGTAAAGATCACTGAGAGGTTCCTGAGGGAAAAGCCGAAGCCCTCAGCTCTACCCGAGATGTGCAATGCTTTGGGCACAACACAAACAGGAAACCACAGACCTGCGTTTAACCATCCCTATTTCCTAATGTCTGCCACTCCCACTTAAAATTTGCATGTAAAGAAAAGACTGCTAAGCTAATCCAAAGTACAGACCACTTACCAGCTCTCCCCCATGTTACACCCAACACAGAGTAGTAACTTTTGCGTGTAGCTTGCAGGAATTCAGCCACAAGACTTATTGGTACCTGCGTTTTGGCTCCCACCCTCAACCTCTGCTACTGCCCAGGCTGCAGAGGGAGTAAAAGGGAGATGTACCTGCTTGGCTCTGCAGAGAGCTCCTCTCCTGTACATGTAATCCTCGGAGTTCATGATGAACATCATCTTGTGGGTGTTGAGCTTGAAGCGACAGTCGACGTTGCAGGCGCTCTCCACTCCGATCAGCCGCTTCCAGGAGCTCTTGACCTCGCTGCGCAGGGCCCTCACCTGCTTGCACTGCCACTTGCGAAACTTCTTCAGGTTTCTGGAACAAAACAAGGATGACAAAGCATGTGTCACACACTTGGTTATCCATTCTCCTCAGCTGACAGGGCTCACAGCACAAGTATGGAACTTGTATTTGCATGTTTTGTTTTCTAGGCTCTCTCCGGGATCTTCCTCTGTAAGCTCTGACAAATATTTAGTGAAATGGGAACCAAGTAGACCCAGTATCCCATCCAGAATCCATCCTGCTCCATTCCAAACATAGTTCCATGAACAAACCTCAGTGCAGTGGTCATAAATTTCTCATCCAGAATCCATCCTGCTCCATTCCAAACATAGTTCCATGAACAAACCTCAGTGCAGTGGTCATAAATTTCTCTTCCAGCATCCCTGTGCAGATCACTGGCCTGGAGCAGCCCCTCAAAGGTGAGTGCATTTCCCTGGGACTGGCACATCACCCAAACCCACTGGCACACGGGCAGGGAGGAGGCAGCAGCAGCTGCTGCAGGTGTGGCTCAGGGCAGGGAGCAGCTCACCTTTGCAGAAAGACCGGTTTCAGGAGGAAGCCATCGTTCTGGTTGTTGGGAGCTCCTTCCACCCCAACATACTGCTCCATGTAGTTTGCCAGGTGCTATACAAGGGAGACCAATTCAAGTGAGATTTTACTTCATCAGGACAAACATTACTGCAAAGAACTTGTTTATTTCCAAGCTGTTTATTCTGAGGCTGATTTATGTTGAAACTCTTTTGTTAATACATCACTTCTGTCAATGGCCACAGCCCCACATGTCATCTGCCCACCTCTCAGGCAAACCTGTCCTCCTGGCAAAGTCTCACATTTTGGAAGAAGAAAGCAGGGAAAATATTCTTAGACATCTGCTTTGTGGTACACAGACTCCATGGTCACTGTGGTATTACCTGGACCTCCACAGGATCTTCTGTCTGGGTTTCTTCTGTATCCAGCAGCTCAATGGTCATGATCACCTGTCCTTTCCTCTGGAGAAACATGACCTGTGATAAAGTTACAGAAAGTATTTGCCACAGGGGTTGACAATAAAAAGCTGCATATTCACAAGTCATTTGGACAACAAATACAGACTAGGAGAGAAGCAGCAGGGCTTCTCAGTGAGCCAGAATGTCCCCTCACTGTCTGTGCTCTGATTTTGGTACCTTCTCTCCATATTGCTCACTCTGTCGCCTTGGAGCTTCCAAACCCATTTCTCCCAGGTCAAGTGCCATTTGGGAGGCTTTCTGAAGTTCCCTGGCAGCAAGGTCTCACCTTGAAGCAGTTCTCATCTGCCATGCACCGTTCAGCCTTCCACTGGTAGCTGGTCTCCTTTGCTGCCCGGACACAGCGGGATGACAAATTACCCCCAGCAGCTCCTCGCTTCCTCTCGTTCAGGTAGAGCTCAACCACCTTCAAGCAGATGTCATCGCTCACTAGATGGTGAAGCTTCCATTAAAAAAGGGGGAATTCAGTCAGCAAGCCTGGGCCAAGAGTTAACTCCAGTGTGTCATGAAAGGAGTGTAAAACTCAGCACGGCATCACACTCAGCTGAAGCAGCAAACTCCAGAGATTTCCAACATTTCACTCTCTTTTTCATGACTTTGCAATAAAAGGACCAGAGGAGAGTGAGGGGCTGATGTGCCTTAACTAGAAAACTACAGCTGGAAGATAGATTTGAGTAAGAAGAACAGGACATTTTTTGTGTTGCCTTAGATGTATTTTGGGGATGGCAGAATTTTGAAAAGACTGGAACTCAAAAAATGTTGGGAAAGGTCAGAAAGAATAAATCCCCTAAGGTGGTCCCTGTATGGAAGCTGAATTCTCTCACTAAACTTCTGCTGGGGCGTTTTCCCGTCAGATATAACTTTTCCCTGAATTTGCTCCAAGCTCAGTGCCCCGTTGCTCTGCAGGGCACTGGGAGAAGCCTGGCTGCGTGTGGGGGGTGATGTGCAGCCCCAGCACAGCCCTCACCTGGCGCACGATGTTCTGCACCAGCTTGTCCATGGTGAAGCCGATGTAGGCGTGGATGGTGAACATCTCCCGCAGGGTGTCCTCGTACTGCGTGGGGTCGATGTTCCCATCCAGCAGGCTCCTCACCATGTCCAGGAAGGCTGGGTAGTACTCCTCCAGCTCCACCTCACCTGGCCAGGGGAAAGTGCATCCGTTTCACACACAGAAAAGGCAAGAGTGAAGTCAAGCAGTGCAAGAGGCAGCACTGCTCAAGAACCACGAAACCCAGTGTAGAGAGTGACATTACAGACAGGCAGGTCCCTGACAAGCTGGGACAGTTTCCCCCATGCACTTCCAGGACTGCCCTGGGCAATAACTGTTTCTTTGTGGGGCTGTTTACATTGTTAATCAAAGTAACAGATTCCTACAATGAGGCACCTGAGAACGCCTGAGCACAGTGGGCTGCCAGGAAGCCTCTGTGAACCAGCCCATAACACACTGACTGCCCTGCTAAAGGAGCTGTGTCCACAACTCACAAATACGCTGAGGATTGCACCTCCACACCCCTCACAGAGCTGCCTGCTGGTCCCAGTTACTCAGACATACACAGTGGAGCACTGGCAATCAGGGCATTAAGAGTGGACTAAGCCCTGCATTATTCTTACTTGGTTGCTTCAGTCTTAGCTCCATGGCTGGATCATTGGTTTTTTCTTTCCTCCCTTCACAGAGGAGCTTCTCTCTCTCTTTCTCAGTCCGATATTCCAGAAGCTGCTTCTGGGCCTGGCGATAAATCTTTAGGAGCCTGGAGCACAGAGTCTGGTGAAGGCGGAGGAAGAAATACCAATTATTATTGACAAAGAAGAGGCTGTAAACATCATCCAGGGTGTTGTGGGGCTCAGCAGCTGTAACATCACAGAAGGTTGCTTTGGTCTCCAAAGGACTGCTTGGAGGCCCAGGCACGTGTTTTTTCCGCAGCTCAGGAGTATCCAGGTTCTGCCCCTGGTGGTTTTCTCTGTCCTCATCTGTTGATTCCTCAGAAATGTTGTGCTCGGGTGGCTGAGAGAAGAACAGCTCAGGTATGAAGTGATGCACAATCTGCCTGATGGTTGCCTGATCCTCCTTTTGGATGGTGGGCTGTCTCTTCACGTAATAGCTGATAAGAGACGCTGCATCTTCCAAAATCTGCTTATCTTCATAGATGAAGATAAGATGAGGCTCATTCGTGGATGAACTCCTCCCCTCTGAATGCTGCTCCTGATGCTGTAACCAAGAGACAAACAGATAAAGATCCTTCCAATCCATGCTCAAGAGCCATTCCTGCCAGGAGAAATAAGCCAGCATTAACACTGTGCTCGGGACAGCTGGTTTTGACCGAGAAATCTCCCAATTTCCAACCACTTCCACACGGTCCCAGGTGCTACGCACACATCTAGGTCACACTGCCAAGGAAGGGCATGGAGGAGGGGTCAGTCCCTGTCATACACACCTCATCATAGACACTCTCAATTTCATTCAGCAAGCTCTTGGAGCGCAGAGCTTTGGTGTCGTTCTGCTTGAAGTTGACGGCCTGGTGGTCCAGGGATTTCAAATAGGCCTTCTCATACTGCTCCCTCCAAATCTTGTTGAAGCCCTGCTGGGCCTCCCTCCATTCCTCCTCTTTTGCTTTCAATCTGCATAAATGAACAGTCCAGTTCAGAGAGACAGGCACAGAAACACACCCAAAACATTTATTGTAGCCAACTGTGGTGCAGCAAGCAGTGGAAAACCGGAATTTATTCCCGGAAGTAATAAATGAATTTGAAAAAGCAGCAACGCTGATGACAACTTATCCTTTGACACAATGCCTACAGAGAACAGTTCACAGAATCACAGAATCATTTAGGTTGGAAAAGACCTCTGAGATCACTGAGTCCAACCTTTGACCAATCACAACCCTTGACAACCTTGGCTTTGACAACCAGACCAGAGCACTGACTGCCATGCCCAGTTGTTTTCTGAACACCTTCAGGGATGGTGACTCCACCACTTCCCTGGGCAGCCCCTTCCAATGTTTAACAACCTTTTCTGTGAAGAAATTCCCCCAGATGTTCAACCAGAACTTCCAATAGCGCAGCCTGAGGCTATGTCCTCTTGTTCTGTTGTTTCAAAATGCTTTAAAAATCCTTTATCAGCTTCTTAAAGAACACAGAACAATGGGAATTACCTCTTAAGAACAACGGGAACAGCAGTAACTGGGTTTTTCTTAAGACTCTCGATGATCTCTGGTGCTTTGTCACCGTAGATGCGATAGATGGCCCGGCGCTGGATCACTTCCGAGGTTCCCCCCAGACAATCATCCAGGCGAAACTTCTCCTGATCCTCCTGGGTCAGGCGGGACAGTTTCTTCTGCACACTCTCCAGCACACGGATTGTGGCTAAATTGGTCTCCAGGACAACATCCAGCTGTTGAGAGTTCCCAGAAAACACAGGGTCAGAACAGGCAGAGCAGGAACACGGAGAGCAGCAGCAGCCCAGGTTTGTGGAAGGTGTTCCAGCCCCACGGGGTGGAGCCAGGAAGAATCAGGAAAGTTTTTACTGGAAAATAGACCTCTGCCAGCTCTCCCAAAGGTCACATGCAATTTAGAACTGGGCTCATGCCTAGGAAGAACTATTAGACTCCAAGCACAACACACCAAACTCCATCTCAAACCAACAAACACCAACAGAACTTTCAGGAACTGGCCACCAATTCATTCAGCAAAATCCAGAGGTTTTGCTTTCTGAGGAAGCAGAAAGGGAGCTCAGTAGCACAGGTACCTCAAAGCGCTCGTCCTCGCAGCGGTGCAGCTGCTCCTCATAGGGAGTCTTCTTGGAGCTGACAAAAGTGGAGTCTTCAGACCAGGATGGAAATGAAACCCAGGTATCATTTAACACCTGCAACAGTGCAAACACATGACATTGAGCTGGGCCTTGTGAGCCCAGAGCTGTTCTCATGGGGTTTTCTCTCTTGTCTTTTTGCATAGTTCTTCCCTGAGGTTCTGTAGGACATTCCAGACCTAATTCCCAGGTCACTGCTCCCCAGATTTGAGGTCTGTGTGGAACTGCTGGGGCCCTGCTCAGAAAACTCAAAACCACCTTCACTATCACCTCACACACAGATCACTCTGCAGTGATCAGCAACTGTAAATAAAGGAGACAGAGCTCCCCACAACAGTGGGAATGGGGCCTCAGACACTGCCTCACAGGGCTCTTCCAGAGAAAAATTGTTCCCAAAGGTCATACTGGCCCACTGCTCGAAAATTAATTCCAAGGTATTTAATATTCTTTTCTGTCTGTAGGAACACATTTGTGCCTGCACAAGGACTCAAAAGGTATTAAAGATGTGATTTGAGATGATTTTAGACAAAATCAGTAAAATGTGGATACTATTTCAATAAATTGGCTGAATAAAGTGAATCAGCACTGAAGAGGGGACTCCACATGCAGAAGCTGTGGCACAAACAGCCCCACTCTGATCTATGTGTGTTCAGGGATTGAATAGCCTGATCCCAAAGTACCTCCTTGCAAATGGCTGTTCTCCCACTGCACTTTGGCTGCTGGTAGGTTTTTGGGAGAGCTCGGTAACTGGATCCGATGCGTTTGCAGGAAGCATAATCAATTTCCCGGCTCATTCCATCCCCGGAGCGGTCGCTCAGCGGAGAAGCAAAGGAAAGCTCTTTCACACCAAGGAAGGACTTGAATTGTGCAAAGAGTTCTGGGAATTTCCTTCAAAAACACAAGTATTTTGTTATTTCACTGTCACCGTTTTAGGGTGGTTAATGTGTGTCATAAAAGGGAGGCACAAATATCTAAACAAACTCAGCATTGCGGGAAGAAATCTTTCACCAACATCTCACCTCTGTTATCATTTTTTCTGAATTGCTTTAGGGGTTTTTTTTACTTAAGGTAGGAAAACAACTTCCCTTCACTACACAAGCACTCCCCTTAAGTGCCTGAGGAGAAACTGATCCTTGCCATTTGACTCTCCCTCTTCTGCTGCAAGCCAAACAGCTCAGGAGGCTCACAGCAGAGCTGGAGCTATTTATCCTTCTCACAGCCCTGTTCTCAGATTTCATGTTTATACCTTTATTACACTTTGAGATATTAAACAGGGAGTGTGCACAGAGAGAGGAAAATATTTCCTCACAATACTCGTTCAGAGCTGTACAGATAAATTTAAAGGTTCAGATTTTATTACTCCTCTTTTCGGATTAACGTTCAATTTCTCGTGTGCTACCCAGGAGATAGCTCTAAATTAAATCCAGAACTTCTGGAACAAAGTTCACAATGTGTCCAAAAAATAACAGAGTAGGACCTACAAAGTACCACAGGGCAGAGAGGTAAGTTAGTAACTTACCCTAAAAAGGGTGTAACAAGCTGGAGCAACTCAGAGCCAGAGACCAACTCCTGGTTGAAGAGAGCGATGCAACGGAGAAAATTTTCATAGACCTCCTGACTCTTGAGCACCCTGCGCACCTACAGCAGTTTGGAGAGATGAGCACATCACCTGAATGCCACTTGTATTTAGAAAATTATTCATGATCTGTCTAGTCATCTTCCAAACCCACCAATTTTTACTTTTGTCGGTCTTTCTCTACCACTTGAAAAGTCAGGGAATGTCTTAAGTGCTGACACACAAATTGTACAGAAAACCAACCAATTAACAACCACACAAAAGGCTGCAGATAAGTCCAAAAATGTGAGAAAAGGACAAATACTGACCTTGTCAAAGAAGGAAAACTCTTGCAGCGTCCCATATTTCCCCACTGTCGCAACTGACAGATCTTTGGTACCTCGCAGCTTCATTTTCTTCTGTTAAAAGAACAAGCAGTTATATTTAACATGTTGTGACTCAAATGCCATCAAATTCCACTCTGTTGACACAGAACAGCTCCCTGCAAAGGCTGGGACCCTGCATTTCCCCAGCAGTGATCTGGCATTGCTGTGTCACGTCCTCACAGCAATCTCTGTCAAATGTCTCCCAGCTAAGAAGAAACAACAAAAAAAGAGAATCACTTGAGATTCTGCATAGAAGCAATAAATTGTCCCTTTCCAGGGCCAATACTTAGTACAGAAGGTTGTGATATTTAGTATCAAACATGTTACCACACACATTTAAGCATGCATTAAAAATTCCCTTTTGCTACAGTAATTAAAATAACTCAAAATTTTGCTTTTCATACACCTACATGCATCAAAGACACTACTTATTACCCCTTTATCTCAGCAATTACTAAGCACAAGTAATATCAGGTTATTCTAAGATTTCACTTGCTGAAAGATACCTTTGCTGGGCCAGAAACAGGACGCAGCAGCAGCGGCCTGGATCGTTTCTTGCTGTGCTCCAGATTCTTCTCATGCTCAGTTTTCTGGACACTGTTCACTTCACATGGCCCATTTCCTGTGAACTGAAGTAAATAAATAATGATTTCAACATTCTCCTCCCAAATAAAGAATCCTAACAGGACACAGAACACGTGGTTAAGTCACCTGTTCTGAGAAAATCCAAACAATGAAGAGGAGCCATGTGCATTACTGGCTGTATGATTTTCCATGTTTCACATATTCTACATGCAGACAGAGTATTCAATACCCTGCCCTGCTCTCCCACATACCAAAGACCTTTTTGCCTCTGGGAGGAACTGTCCAAACTCCGAGAGCAGATCCTCCTGTCCCCGGAACAGATTGGCCACTTCAGTGAACACTTCCTCCTCTGACATGCCCCGGAAGGGTCGGCCCTTGGTGTTCAGCTGCTCTTTCTGAAAAGATACACACAGATGTTCAACAGAGTCAAAAAATACCTCACTCTGCCAGAAAACTCATCCTGAGCCAGAAACACCAATGCCACAGAACCTGAAAGAACTCTGATCCAGCCCCAGGTTCTTGCAGGGCCTCCTTCACACACAGGATCACAAAATCAGCTGAAGGTTAGTAAAGACAGATCTGGCTACAACTTCTTTATATCCTGAAAAGTTCCACAATTTTCACACTTTTTGTCATTTCCTGTGAATATCTACGAGGCATTTGTTGGATAAAGACAAGTCCTTGGGAACTCTAAGTCTGTTCAACAGACAGAGACTAAATTTGACAACCACGACTCCAACAGCTCCAGTGCCAACCCACCGTCTCTTCCACGGAAGGCTTTTTACCTGGTAAGTGTGAAGAATTTCTAGAAAGGATCTGTAAATTTCTGGATGGTCAAGGAAACGCGTTTTGATCTTATTCACGTAACTGATGGCATTATTGAACTCCACGGAATCAGATTCCAAGGGAATTTGAGATTTATCTTCTTTGTAGGGAAGCTGCTGCCGAAACTCCTCGGAGCAGTCGCTGTGGTTGTGGGAGTTCTCCTGGGAGTAGTGCAAGACCAGCCCACTGCCAGGGAGCGCGCTGGGAACGGGCTCTGGGGGCACCTGGGGGCACAGGACACATGAGATGTGTTGGAAAAGGATCAGGGACCAGCTCCACAACAACCCAGCAGCAGTGCTGGCAAAGTCTCCAGCTAAAAAATATTGTCACTTGAAGAAGGAAGAATAAGCATTTCTGTCACCAATCAATTTCCCTACCTAGTTTATTAACTCCATCAGTTAAAATAATCCCCGAAGTTCTCCCTGGTGTAGGAACCACCTGACTTGTGGCTGTCACGGCCTTATTGGCCGCACCTGAGAGGCTGCACCAAACACCCCTCACTGCAGGTCCTGCTACCACTGGTTATTGGAGAGGAACTGCAGTTTTAAGGAGCATATTAAACATACGGCCCTTACAGAAGTTAATTCCTAAGCAACAGAGAGATCTGAGGGAGGTGAGATTTAAAAGGTAGCTCCTGCTACGAATTGGAGTTAAACCACAAGTTTATCAGCAGAATTCAGTTTATGGCTCTATTTCAGCTCCACGACCACACAATAACAACAAAAAAACAAGCAGGGGCAACATCCATCTGTATCCCAGATGTGTTTCACACCAACAGTACCTGATGGGGACTCCATGATCTTTAAAGACCTTTCCCAACCTAAACAACTCAGTAACTGTTTTGTGTATTTTGCCTTTTGCCTAAACATGTTTCCTGGTTTCTCAGTGGAAGGCTGCAAGTGCAATTCTTCCAGGATCTCTCCTTGAAATTTGTCACTGTTCACAACCCATACTGGGAACCTAGTTAACAATGTCAGGCCAACTACAATTTCAGTTTCCAAACCTGACTGAAATATTTGGTCTTGAAGTGGTGTTCTCATGCAGAATCATCATTCCTGTGTAAGTCAAACTACCTGGTTTGAGAATAAATTGGGGATTGGAACTAGGTGATCTTTAAGGTCCCTTCCAATCCAAACCACTCTATGATTCTTTGAATAAACATTTAAATTTATATTACCCCCATTATCACAGGCTTTGAAAACCATCTAAAAACCTCAGCAACGTGCACTACACATAAATCTCCACAGCCTAAACTGTGCAGACGTGTCCAGTGACACATGGAACAGTTTATTTAGAGAATAAGAGCTCTGTGACCTACCTGACTATTCAAAGGTGACTGTATACTTAACTTCCCGTTCTTTGGAATTTCTATCCTGTAGCCCAGAGGAAGAAATGCATTGAATCCTACAATGAGGTCAGGATGCTCATGGAAAAGTTGAGAAACACGTCGGATGACTCCAGGTGTGTCAATGCTATAATTGAGAGGGGTTTGTTACTTTCATCCAAATCAGAAGCACAAGTTAAGCCCAGAAAATGCCAGAGGGATGTGAAGCATCTGGTAACTTAGGGATGCAATTCTTTAAAAAAAAAATTAGCTCAATTAGAGGGAATGACCACTGCAGCCTCGCCCTGGGAGTGTTATCCACGGAGAGGAGAGATGAGTGTGCAGGTCGGCAAAGGGGCAGGACACCCATCACCTCCAGGGCTGGCAGGTCACAGGTTCTGCACTCAGGCTGCTTCACTTATTTTCAAGATCTCAGAGTGGAAAGTAAAAATAGATCTGCCTTCTGTGGATTTCACCTCTGAAAAATGATGGGATGGGCCGAAGTACTCCAGCTCCACCTGACTGCACCACTGTGGGACAGAGGAGTGAGTGTGCAGAGGGGGAATGATGGGGTGAAGGCTGGGGGGCCAAGCACAGGCAGAGAGACCCCACAAAGGCTGAAACCCCAGGGAATGGCTGGAGCTGTGTCAGGAGGTTGGGATGGATATCAGGGAAAGGTTCTTCCCCCCGAGGGTGCTGGGCACTGCCCAGGCTCCCCAGGGAATGGTCCCGGCCCCAAGGCTGCCAGAGCTCCAGGAGCGTTTGGACAGCGCTGCCAGGGATGCCCAGGGTGGGATTGTTGGGGTGTCCGTGCAGGGACAGGGGTTGGACTGATGATCCCTGTGGGTCCCTCCCAGCTCAGGATGTTCTGGGATTCTGTGAAAGGCTGAGGAGCTCCCCGGAGCACCCCAGGATGCAGGACCTGGGCTTTACCTCTGGCTCTTGAACTCCTTCATGATCTCCAGGAAGCCATTGTAGGTGGCAGGGTCGCTGCCAAAGCGGATCTTCACCTGGTCCAGGTAGGAAAGTGCATCCTCCACCTGTGGGGTGAGAACACGGTGAGGCCCAGGCAGGGGGAACAGGCCCTGGAGCCCCCTCACGGCCCCAGAATTGGGGCGGGGGCACCTCAAGACACTGTAGGGGGTGGGAATCAGCCCCGGGGGAGCCCCACAGCACTGGGGAAGGGCACTCGGTACCAGGTGAGGGGGCCGGAGGAGGGCAGGCCCCGGTGGGCACCACGTACTGGGGAGGGGGGGCTTCCCGCACTGGGGAGGCGTCAAGGCACGGAGGGGGGCACGGTACCGGGGAGCCGGGAACAGCTCCCTGGGGAGGATGACCTCGGTACCAGAGAGGAACAGCAGGGCCGGGGAGGGG